>JAYKKT010000073.1:23380000-23733377 GCA_036023115.1 Brasenia schreberi | reverse complement strand
GGATAAGACAAAGGATAAGACAAAGGATAAGACAAAGGATAAGACAAAGGATAAGACAAAGGATAAGACAAAGGATAAGACAAAGGATAAGACAAAGGATAAGACAAAGGATAAGACAAAGGATAAGACAAAGGATAAGACAAAGGATAAGACAAAGGATAAGACAAAGGATAAGACAAAGGATAAGACAAAGGATAAGACAAAGGATAAGACAAAGGATAAGACAAAGGATAAGACAAAGGATAAGACAAAGGATAAGACAAAGGATAAGACAAAGGATAAGACAAAGGATAAGACAAAGGATAAGACAAAGGATAAGACAAAGGATAAGACAAAGGATAAGACAAAGGATAAGACAAAGGATAAGACAAAGGATAAGACAAAGGATAAGACAAAGGATAAGACAAAGGATAAGACAAAGGATAAGACAAAGGATAAGACAAAGGATAAGACAAAGGATAAGACAAAGGATAAGACAAAGGATAAGACAAAGGATAAGACAAAGGATAAGACAAAGGATAAGACAAAGGATAAGACAAAGGATAAGACAAAGGATAAGACAAAGGATAAGACAAAGGATAAGACAAAGGATAAGACAAAGGATAAGACAAAGGATAAGACAAAGGATAAGACAAAGGATAAGACAAAGGATAAGACAAAGGATAAGACAAAGGATAAGACAAAGGATAAGACAAAGGATAAGACAAAGGATAAGACAAAGGATAAGACAAAGGATAAGACAAAGGATAAGACAAAGGATAAGACAAAGGATAAGACAAAGGATAAGACAAAGGATAAGACAAAGGATAAGACAAAGGATAAGACAAAGGATAAGACAAAGGATAAGACAAAGGATAAGACAAAGGATAAGACAAAGGATAAGACAAAGGATAAGACAAAGGATAAGACAAAGGATAAGACAAAGGATAAGACAAAGGATAAGACAAAGGATAAGACAAAGGATAAGACAAAGGATAAGACAAAGGATAAGACAAAGGATAAGACAAAGGATAAGACAAAGGATAAGACAAAGGATAAGACAAAGGATAAGACAAAGGATAAGACAAAGGATAAGACAAAGGATAAGACAAAGGATAAGACAAAGGATAAGACAAAGGATAAGACAAAGGATAAGACAAAGGATAAGACAAAGGATAAGACAAAGGATAAGACAAAGGATAAGACAAAGGATAAGACAAAGGATAAGACAAAGGATAAGACAAAGGATAAGACAAAGGATAAGACAAAGGATAAGACAAAGGATAAGACAAAGGATAAGACAAAGGATAAGACAAAGGATAAGACAAAGGATAAGACAAAGGATAAGACAAAGGATAAGACAAAGGATAAGACAAAGGATAAGACAAAGGATAAGACAAAGGATAAGACAAAGGATAAGACAAAGGATAAGACAAAGGATAAGACAAAGGATAAGACAAAGGATAAGACAAAGGATAAGACAAAGGATAAGACAAAGGATAAGACAAAGGATAAGACAAAGGATAAGACAAAGGATAAGACAAAGGATAAGACAAAGGATAAGACAAAGGATAAGACAAAGGATAAGACAAAGGATAAGACAAAGGATAAGACAAAGGATAAGACAAAGGATAAGACAAAGGATAAGACAAAGGATAAGACAAAGGATAAGACAAAGGATAAGACAAAGGATAAGACAAAGGATAAGACAAAGGATAAGACAAAGGATAAGACAAAGGATAAGACAAAGGATAAGACAAAGGATAAGACAAAGGATAAGACAAAGGATAAGACAAAGGATAAGACAAAGGATAAGACAAAGGATAAGACAAAGGATAAGACAAAGGATAAGACAAAGGATAAGACAAAGGATAAGACAAAGGATAAGACAAAGGATAAGACAAAGGATAAGACAAAGGATAAGACAAAGGATAAGACAAAGGATAAGACAAAGGATAAGACAAAGGATAAGACAAAGGATAAGACAAAGGATAAGACAAAGGATAAGACAAAGGATAAGACAAAGGATAAGACAAAGGATAAGACAAAGGATAAGACAAAGGATAAGACAAAGGATAAGACAAAGGATAAGACAAAGGATAAGACAAAGGATAAGACAAAGGATAAGACAAAGGATAAGACAAAGGATAAGACAAAGGATAAGACAAAGGATAAGACAAAGGATAAGACAAAGGATAAGACAAAGGATAAGACAAAGGATAAGACAAAGGATAAGACAAAGGATAAGACAAAGGATAAGACAAAGGATAAGACAAAGGATAAGACAAAGGATAAGACAAAGGATAAGACAAAGGATAAGACAAAGGATAAGACAAAGGATAAGACAAAGGATAAGACAAAGGATAAGACAAAGGATAAGACAAAGGATAAGACAAAGGATAAGACAAAGGATAAGACAAAGGATAAGACAAAGGATAAGACAAAGGATAAGACAAAGGATAAGACAAAGGATAAGACAAAGGATAAGACAAAGGATAAGACAAAGGATAAGACAAAGGATAAGACAAAGGATAAGACAAAGGATAAGACAAAGGATAAGACAAAGGATAAGACAAAGGATAAGACAAAGGATAAGACAAAGGATAAGACAAAGGATAAGACAAAGGATAAGACAAAGGATAAGACAAAGGATAAGACAAAGGATAAGACAAAGGATAAGACAAAGGATAAGACAAAGGATAAGACAAAGGATAAGACAAAGGATAAGACAAAGGATAAGACAAAGGATAAGACAAAGGATAAGACAAAGGATAAGACAAAGGATAAGACAAAGGATAAGACAAAGGATAAGACAAAGGATAAGACAAAGGATAAGACAAAGGATAAGACAAAGGATAAGACAAAGGATAAGACAAAGGATAAGACAAAGGATAAGACAAAGGATAAGACAAAGGATAAGACAAAGGATAAGACAAAGGATAAGACAAAGGATAAGACAAAGGATAAGACAAAGGATAAGACAAAGGATAAGACAAAGGATAAGACAAAGGATAAGACAAAGGATAAGACAAAGGATAAGACAAAGGATAAGACAAAGGATAAGACAAAGGATAAGACAAAGGATAAGACAAAGGATAAGACAAAGGATAAGACAATAAGACAAAGACAAAGGATAAGACAAAGGATAAGACAAAGACAAAGGATAAGACAAAGGATAAGACAAAGGATAAGACAAAGGATAAGACAAAGGATAAGACAAAGGATAAGACAAAGGATAAGACAAAGGATAAGACAAAGACAAAGGATAAGACAAAGGATAAGACAAAGGATAAGACAAAGGATAAGACAAAGGATAAGACAAAGGATAAGACAAAGGATAAGACAAAGGATAAGACAAAGGATAAGACAAAGGATAAGACAAAGGATAAGACAAAGGATAAGACAAAGGATAAGACAAAGGATAAGACAAAGGATAAGACAAAGGATAAGACAAAGGATAAGACAAAGGATAAGACAAAGGATAAGACAAAGGATAAGACAAAGGATAAGACAAAGGATAAGACAAAGGATAAGACAAAGGATAAGACAAAGGATAAGACAAAGGATAAGACAAAGGATAAGACAAAGGATAAGACAAAGGATAAGACAAAGGATAAGACAAAGGATAAGACAAAGGATAAGACAAAGGATAAGACAAAGGATAAGACAAAGGATAAGACAAAGGATAAGACAAAGGATAAGACAAAGGATAAGACAAAGGATAAGACAAAGGATAAGACAAAGTGTAAGACAAAGGATAAGACAAAGGATAAGACAAAGGATAAGACAAAGGATAAGACAAAGGATAAGACAAAGGATAAGACAAAGGATAAGACAAAGGATAAGACAAAGGATAAGACAAAGGATAAGACAAAGGATAAGACAAAGGATAAGACAAAGGATAAGACAAAGGATAAGACAAAGGATAAGACAAAGGATAAGACAAAGGATAAGACAAAGGATAAGACAAAGGATAAGACAAAGGATAAGACAAAGGATAAGACAAAGGATAAGACAAAGGCAAAGGATAAGACAAAGGATAAGACAAAGGATAAGACAAAGGATAAGACAAAGGATAAGACAAAGGATAAGACAAAGGATAAGACAAAGGATAAGACAAAGGCAAAGGATAAGACAAAGGATAAGACAAAGGATAAGACAAAGGATAAGACAAAGGCAAAGGATAAGACAAAGGATAAGACAAAGGATAAGACAAAGGATAAGACAAAGGATAAGACAAAGGATAAGACAAAGGATAAGACAAAGGATAAGACAAAGGCAAAGGATAAGACAAAGGCAAAGGATAAGACAAAGGATAAGACAAAGGATAAGACAAAGGATAAGACAAAGGATAAGACAAAGGATAAGACAAAGGATAAGACAAAGGATAAGACAAAGGATAAGACAAAGGATAAGACAAAGGATAAGACAAAGGATAAGACAAAGGATAAGACAAAGGATAAGACAAAGGATAAGACAAAGGATAAGACAAAGGATAAGACAAAGGATAAGACAAAGGATAAGACAAAGGATAAGACAAAGGATAAGACAAAGGATAAGACAAAAGGATAAGACAAAGGATAAGACAAAGGATAAGACAAAGGATAAGACAAAGGATAAGACAAAGGATAAGACAAAGGATAAGACAAAGGATAAGACAAAGGATAAGACAAAGGATAAGACAAAGGATAAGACAAAGGATAAGACAAAGGATAAGACAAAGGATAAGACAAAGGATAAGACAAAGGATAAGACAAAGGATAAGACAAAGGATAAGACAAAGGATAAGACAAAGGATAAGACAAAGGATAAGACAAAGGATAAGACAAAGGATAAGACAAAGGATAAGACAAAGGATAAGACAAAGGATAAGACAAAGGATAAGACAAAGGATAAGACAAGGATAAGACAAAGGATAAGACAAAGGATAAGACAAAGGATAAGACAAAGGACAAGACAAAGGATAAGACAAAGGATAAGACAAAGGACAAGACAAAGGATAAGACAAAGGATAAGACAAAGGATAAGACAAAGGATAAGTCCTGGATATTCCAAGACCCAAAGGATAAGACAAAGGATAAGACAAAGGATAAGACAAAGGATAAGACAAAGGATAAGACAAAGGATAAGACAAAGGATAAGACAAAGGATAAGACAAAGGATAAGACAAAGGATGAGACAAAAGGATAAGACAAAGGATAAGACAAAGGAGAAGACAGAAGGATAAGACACAGTATAAGACAAAGGATAAGACAAATGGATAAGACAAAAGATAAGACAAAGGATAAGACAAAGGAGAAGACAGAAGGATAAGACACAGTATAAGACAAAGGATAAGACAAATGGATAAGACAAAAGATAAGACAAAGGATAAGACAAATATTTGATAACATTTCAAAAAAATTGGTTTATACAATGAGGCCTAGTTCAAAATAGAAAAATATTTTCAAATGATAGGTGCTATTAGGAAATGGGATATACTTGTGGATCGAGTATATAAAGGTGTGACTTGTTTCCACACTTCATTTCTGTAAACACCCAAACATCCCATGATTTCTAAAAACAAATACCTGGTTTGCAAATGAGCCCAGGTTGGCCATTTTGAGTTTTGAAAACCTAGGAGTTTTTCAAAGGTTTTGTAAATACTATTTTGAACCCCGTATCCAATATGGATTCCTTAAACTCGGGCCAAGTCCCATTTTGCCAAAGACGAAGAGGTGAAGCATGAAAGACGACACCTGATCAAGAAGGAGATCAGAAACTAGCACACGAAGGACAAATCAAAGGGAGCCTGAGAAACAGGAGAAGAAACCGAAAAGCAGCACCCTGGTCTCATAAAAGCTATGGTTAAAAGGCGAAATGAAGGCACAGGTACGATGCAGAATGAAAGCCCGGCACACCCAGAAGCCAAATCAAATACATATACTCAAGCAGCATAAACTTGAGCTAGAAATGGCAAAATTGAGCAGAAATAGAGTCCAGAAAGGCTAGATGGAGTCCGGACGACAAAAATAGAGAAAACCCAGTATAAGACAGAGCGTTGATAAAGCCAAAGCCCACACAAAATGTCCGTCTCGAAAAGCCAGGATTGACAATTTAGAGAAAATTTGGATTAGATCTGGACCATATATATCCAGATCCGTATCCAAATTGTGTTTTGATTTGGGTCGATCCAAATAGTATTTGGATTTTGATTGGATCAAAATAGTGTTTGGATTGGATCTAATTTAGACCAAAATATCCAGAACCGTATCATATAAATGTTTGGATTTGTATTAGATATAGATACAAAATATCCGAGATCCATATCCAAATAGTGTTTGGATTGGATCTGTATTCCAAGACCCAAATCGAAAGCCCATATCCAAGACCCACCTCATTTGCCTATAAATAGAGGTGAGGGGGTCCCCAAAATGCTACACATGAAATGCTTGAGAGAAGAGAGAGTGAGAGAGGGACCTAGCCTTATTGGCTCCTTGGGTGAGGTGGGCTCAAGCCATGTGGGCTAAGTGGGTCTAGACCAAGGGGCTGCAACCAAGGTGGGCTCGACTGAGGAAGGCTTCAACCGTGGAGAAGTAGGCTCAAGCCAAGAAGGACCGGCTCTAAGAGGTAAACCTAGCCCTAAACTAGCCTAGACTCAAACCAACCTAACCCTAACTGAACCAACCTAACCCTAACTAAACCCTAACTGAACCAGACTAGACTCATACCAACCCCACCGACTCAAACTAAAACCCTAAAGACCTCACTCCGGCCGGTCGTGAACCAACCGCGCTTGCCGCGTGCCCCCTAAAGCTGTTGCGCCCCTCTGACGCCTGTCGCACCGCCTCCCGCACTCCCCTCGTCCCAGCAACCCTTGTGGCGTCCCTTAGCGCCAGGCGCCCCGCGTGCAATCCACGCGCCCTGCCCCCAGCACACAACGTGCCCCGTGCCACTGTCGTGCCTGCTAAAACCCCCTGTGCGCCCTGTCCCGAAATGTTGTCTGCCATCTTCCAGCCAGCTTCCACCTAGGACCGACCTTAACCAGCCTTAGGTCCTGCCCCTACTTAGGGTCTGCCATCCTTTAGAGCCGTGACCTTTTTTTGACCGAACCTAGGTTCTTCCAAACCCTAAGTCCGTGAGCCTTCCCTAATCCCTAATCGCTTTCCAAAGCCACCTAGGGAGACCCCTCTTAGGTGCCCGAAGTGGACCACAAGCCCAAGTGGAGCTAGTGAAGACGGACTAGCTATTTGTAAGTGTATAAACTTCATCTCTTACATTAACTTGCTTTATACTTAATTCAATTCGGATAAGGGGTTGTATTAACGGAACGCTATCTCCCCACGGGATGTAATATTTGTAAGTGTAATATCTTTCTTAAAAGTTGCAACTGAGACCTAGGGTCTCCCATGCCATCATACCGATGGAAAAACTCGATGAAATGGGTGTATTGGTTCCCTTTATCCCTCAAAGGCACAGCTTCCAAATAACTGGCTTCCTCCAATCTTAGTCAGTTCACTACTCTTGAAGAGTTAGCGAACTGCTTTATGCAGAGATTCTCGCATAACGTAGAAGTCACGCCCACTTTAAACACATTGAGAGACACGAAACAAGGTATGAACGAAGATGTCCATGCCTTTATTGTTAGATGGAGGTCCCTCCTTGGGCAAGAACGAGAACCCATATCCGAAGGGTGCGCAGTAATGCTCATCCTGGATAATTTTAAAAATAAGTTGAAAACCCTTCTCTCCCTACATGAAATCTTGATTTTCCACAAGTTGATTAAAAAGGCATCCCTTTTTGAAACAAATTTGAAGAAAGGTATCTATGATCACTTGTGAAAAGAGAGTGTGGTTTCAAAAACCCGCTTGGAAAAACCTGAAACTTACGGGTTACCCAGAATGGATAAAGGGGCAAAACCACACAAAGTTGCAAACGTCCGAGTGGATCCAAGCCCGACGAGCACTTCGAAAAATTTTGAGAGTTTTGAAAACAAAAAAGACAAAAAAATACAAAAACCTTTTGAAAAACGGGAGTATATTCCACTAGGGCAACCTGTATCGGAGGTCCTAGACCTCCTACTTGCCCAAGGAATGATCGAACTCCCTGAGATTCTCGAGGGAACCACTTCCAAAGGGAGGTTCCTAAATCGATTTTGCAAGTATCATCAGCTCAAAGGTCATGATACAAAGCAATGTTTTTCCCTACTCAACAAGATTGAGAACTTGATAGAGCAGGGTCGGCTCCAAGTCACTGAGGAACCAGAGCCTGCCCAAGCTATTTTCAAAGAACCCTTCCCCAACCATGCAAGTACCAGTAGGAAGGATAAAGAGGTATGTGCTTTAACGATTTCAAAGAGTCTAGCGCATGTATATCATTCTGGGTTTTCTACTTGTGCACCATCTCTCATCCTTCATAGGAAAATCGCCCAAGTAGTGATCCGGGGAGTGCCTAAAAGCCTGCCCCCGGTTAAACCTTTTTACAAATCCAAGGTGCTTCAAAGCACATGAGTAGAGCCATCATAGACGCGAACCCTAGGTTGATTGTGGGGGAGGTGACTAGGTCCAGAAGGATCTACCAACCCCCACATCTATAAAATACTAAAAAAATGGTCAGTGTACCTGGCCCTTCAAAAGCATGTATTTCTAGGATTTCACCAAAAATGGACAAAGGCAAAGTTGTTTTAACCTTGTATGACTTTGAAAATCATCTTTCAAAGATTCCAATTAACATGTCCATCCTAGAGTTGATACAAACCTCGCCTAGGCATAGACTTGTTTTAGAGAAAATTCTAGAAAGAGCCAAGGTTAGCTCAAACATAACCCCTGAGTCCTTATCAACCCAAGTGGCGTCTATAGGTGCAAAAACGTCCATCATGTTCTCGGAAGACGATATCGAAAGACCATATGAATCCCACAATCAAGCCCTGCATATCGAGGCAGTATTAAATCACCATTCTCTAGACAGTGCCTAGTTGATTGGGGAGGAGGTCTCAATATCCTTCTGCTCCATGTGGCGTATCACATCGGAGTCACCTTGACCTCCGTAAACCCAAGCCCCATCGTAATCACTGGATACGATGGGAATGCGTCAATACCCTTAGGATCCAAAGAATTACCCATGGAAACTGGAGGGATAGCTCACATGGGGGTGTTCCATGTCTTGGACATCCACCCCCACTACAACCTATTGCTGGGAAGGCCTTGGATACACAGCCTGCGTGTTGTGCCATCCACCTTCCATAGTTGTATCAAAATCTCTTTTGACGATCAAATAGTGGTAATTCTAGGTGAGAGTTACCCACAGGTTCAGGGAATCCAGAATTTCCCTTGCTTGTCGAGCTCCCAAGCCTATGAGGACAATCTCGAGCAGACCTTCGTCGAGCCACCAAAGCTCACACTTCAAATACCTAGGAAGGTCGTGTACATCAAGGGCAACCCAAGGCTAGCCCACTCCAAACACTAACCATCCTAGGAAAGGCCAAGAGTCGCCTATTTCAAAAACCCCTGGACAAAAAGCCTTATGTGCATAACATGGACGATAGCAAGTTCCAAAATCATGACTTATACCAAAACTTCTCCAAAAACAAAAAATCGTAGAACATGTTATTGAACATTGGGTATATGCCATACAAAAGTCTAGGGGCACAAAACGAGGGTCTCCTAGAGCCCATAGTACCAAAAGCAAACCCAAGCCGATATGAGATCGGCTATACTCCCAAAATATCACCAGAGTCACCCCTTGTGACCACCTGGGTCAAGGGTGCCCTGGAGCCTAGTGAAGCAGAAACCTACGATTTAGACCTCTTATTTAGAGTCTAACTTATGGTATTTTCCTTTGTAAGTATGATGGAAGATCCCTCAACCAAAAACACAAAAAATTGGAAAAACTCGAAATTCAAAAAATTAGAAAACCCCAAAAACCAAAAACATTTGAAAGAGATGAAAAACTCGAAAAAAGAGTTGTTTGTATAGTTCCTAAAGTTCTCGTTTTACAAAAACCCAAAAAAATCGAAAATTTAGAAAATATCAAAAACAAAACCCTGTATATAGCTGCTCCTTATATAAAACATGGAAAAGGCCAAGGATTTCGAAAGAAAAGTTGTCTTCATAATAGGACCAAAAATTTTGAAACCCATAGAAATCCCAAGTCAAAAACTAGGTATTTTCAAAACCCATGCACCAAGCTCAAATTCCCTAGGATTTAGAAACCTCGAGAATGATCAAAGCCTGGAGGTGGATCCCCTTGAGGAAGATCCCACTTCCGAGCTCCCAGAATTTCATAAAATCCTCGATTTTGAAAAACCTACTAATTCAGTAGGAGGAGATTTCATAGAGATAAACCTAGGGAGTGATTCAAAGCCCAAGCACATTAAGATAGGCGCATGTTTGCATGAACATGAAAGATCATCATTCATTGTATTTTTGAAAACCTACATGGATGTGTTTGCATGAACGTATGAAGACATGCCGGGTATAGACCCGAGAGTCGTAGAGCATCGTCTTACCTTAGATTCGGATGCAAAACCCATAAAGCAAAAGCTTAGGAAGATACATCCAAACGTACACTCACAAGTCAAGGAGGGTTTAGAAGATCTATTAAAAGTCGGATTTATAAAACCCTTGGTTGTCAAACATCGTTATTGTTCGAAAAACCAATGGGAAAATTCGAATATGCATCGACTTTAGAAACCTCAATAAGGCCACGCCAAAAGACAATTTCCCTTTACCAAACATTGATTTGATAGTCGATAGTACTGCAAATCATGAGATGTTTTCATTCATGGATGGTTATTCAGGGTATAACCAAATCAAATTAGCCTCACGAGATCAGGCTAAAACTGCTTTCACAACCCCATGGGGCACATATTGCTATACAGTCATGCCCTTTGGTTTAAAAAATACTGGCGCCACCTACCAAAGAGTTATGACTGCGATCTTTCACGATCAGATTCATGAGCTCGTAGAGGTATATGTAGATGATCTTTTGGCTAAGTCAAAAACTCGATGCACACATCTCGAATGTTTGTAAAAGATTTTCGAAAGGCTTAGGCTTTACAAAGTAAAGCTAAACCCTCAAAAGTGCTTTTTCGGAGTAGAATCCGAGAAGCTTTTAGGATTTATGGTGAGCCAAAGGGGCATTGAAGTCGACCCCTCTAAGTGTAGAGCCATCATAGGCATGGCCCCACCCTTCAATCTCATGCAAATTCGTAGCCTCCAAGATCGTCTCCAATCAATTCGCAGGTTTATTTCAAACCTCGCAACAAGATGCGAACCCTTCAACAAACTTTTGAGAAAATGGACGAAATTTTTATGGGATGGCGATTGCCAAAAATCTTTCGAAAGATTAAAAGCATATTTAGTTAATCCCCCTGTTTTAAACACTCCAAAGCTAGGAAAACCTCTTTTGCTTTATATTTCTGTGCATGCGAATGCTTTGGGTGCCTTGTTAGCTCAATACGAGGATGATACCCATAAGGAGTATGCCATCTATTACATTTCAAAAACTCTCTTGGCTTATGAAAGAAACTATCAAGCTATAGAGAAGACGTGCTTGGCCTTGGTATGGGCCTGCCAAAAATTCTTATACTACTTCCTAGATCACGAGATCTAGATAGTGTCTAAGCTTGATCCAATCAAGCACTTATTCGAAAAACCCATCCTCACGGGTAGGTTGGGTAAATGGCAACTCCTCCTAATGGAGTATGACTTGAAATACCATTACCAGATCTCCATTAAGGGGCAAGCCCTAGTAGACTATGTGGCTGAGTTTTCCTTAGAAGATGTGTATCCCACACTCGATGAAATGCCTGATGAAGGCATATTGCTAAACCAATTTCAAAACCACATCTTGGCGAATTCTTTTGAAAACCAAGTGTGGAAGATGCACTTCGATGGGGCTCGAAACCAAAGAGGGGCTGGCGCAGGGGTCATCCTGGTATCCCCTGAAAAGGGAGAAATCCCCATAGCAATTCGCCTAGATTTCGAGTGTTCCAACAACATAACCGAGTATGAAGCACTCATACAAGGCTTAAAAATTTCGAAAACTCTAGGGGCATTGCGTATTGAGGTCTTTGGAGATTCATTACTCGTTATAAACCAAGTTTTAAAAATTTGGCAAGTTACAATTGAAAACCTTCTTCCATATCATGAGTTGGCCACTTGATTGGTAGAGACCTTTCAATCGTGCACACTCACACACGTAAGAAGAGAGGATAATGGCATTGCTGATGCCCTCTTATCTTTGAGTTCAGCCCTAAGGGTCGATCCCACTTTGGGAACCCGATCCTTAGAAATATGGCATGCACTCACTCCATCCACACACGATTGGGAAATTTGCCAAAACAACCCAGATTCTAATGAAAAACCTTGGTTTTATGACATAAAAGGCTTTTTAGAAAATGAGGGATTTGTTGAAAATGCCACATCCAAGGATAAGGCATTCATCCGAAAAATTTCTACCCGATATGCAATTTTGGGTGGGGTTCTATACAAAAAAAGTTTTACCGGCATCTTACTAAGGTGCGTCAACCTAGAGGAGACTAGGATTATTATGCATGAATTCCACAATGGAGAATGTGGAGGTCATGTTAATGCCAATATGATGGCAATGAAAATACTTAGAGCGGGTTATTTTTGGTCCACTCTGAAAAAGGGTTGCCACGATCATGTTAGGAAGAGTTATCCATGTCAAGTGCATGGACACGCCATTCATATCCCCTCATCTTCATTGCATTTCGTGGTCAGCCCCTGGCCATTTACCATGTGGGCGTTTGATATTGTAGGACCAATATTTCCAAAGGCATCGAATGGGCATAGGTTCATTTTAGCAGCCACTGAGTACTTTTCCAAGTGGGTCGAAGCCACCTCCCTGACCAATGTCCAGGGGAAACATGTGGTGGCTTTCATTAGGAAAAATATCTTGGCTCGATTTGGAGTTCCAAGAGACCTAGTATCCGATAATGGCACCCCATTCAAAAACGAGCGGATGGTCAAATTGTGCAACACCTATAGCATAACTCACCACTTCTCATCGCCTTACTACCCTCAAGGCAACGGCCAAGCCGAAGCCACTAATAAGACTCTCATTTGCATTATTGAGAAAACTTTAGAGATGGGTAGGACGTGGCATGAGAAGCTGGATGAAGCCTTATGGGCTTATAGGACTTCCATCCGAACTCCCACAAATGCCATCCCATTTGAGTTGGTCTATGGCATAAACGTCATTCTCTCCATTCATACCAAAATTCATTCATTTCATACATCCATTGCACTCGACCTTCCCCTAGAGACGCTACAACATGCTACAATGGCCGAGCTTGACTTGTTAGATGAGCGAAGACTCCTTGCCATGGATCATACACATGCATACCGGTAAAGGATAGCCCGACACTATGAGAAGCATATGAGACCTCGCCACTTCAAAGTGGGAGACCTTGTGCTCAAAGTCATCCAATATTGTGGCCCACATCCACTTGGAAAGTAGCGGCCCAAGTGGGATGGCCCTTATGTTGTGCGTGGAACCACCACGAACAATGCATATTGGCTAGTCGATGTTGAGGGTAGGAACTTAGTCGACCCTACGAATGCTCAATTTTTGAAAAAATACCATGTGTAGGGTCTAAGCTAAGCCCTATTTCGAAAATAGTTTTAAAAAAACCTCCTTTTGAAACTTCGTGAGTAAAGATCAAAGCAAATCGTCCAACCCTAAATGAGAGACTCGATTGCTTGTGAAAAAGTGGAGTTTTCCAAAACCAATGGGTCACATTTCAAAAAAATTTCTTCTTACAAAAGAAGGCCTGGTTCAAAATAGCAAGATACTTGCAAGTAGTATGTGCTACTTCTAAATAGGCTGATCTGGGATGAATCGAATAGATCCTTGGGATAAGTCCTTCCCCGTTTCTCTTCTCTTCCCCCAAAAGAAAAACTTGGCCAAAAAGAAAAAGGAAAATCCCTGCAAAGTCTCTTTTCCAAAAGAAAATCGTGTATTCTATGGAAAAGAGGGAATAAAGAAAAAATACTCCCAAAGAGAGACCCTCTATGAAAAAATAGAAAAAAGGGCCAAAAAGCTCAAAAGAGCAGTTTTCCGCCTCTTTGCCTTAAACCACAGGACACTCTGGAAGAGACAGTGGTAAACTCTTTCCCATCCGTGCGACTTATCCTAAGGTGAAGAAAGGTTCATTCTAAGGAATCCTAAAGTAAAAATAGGATTTACTTACTTGAATCTCGTCTTGTTTGAGAGTTAGACGTCTAAGTAAGGTGTAAGAATTTTGAAATATGGCTTGATTTCAAATAAAACCTCCGCTAGATTAGTGAGTGTCAAGAATCGAGTAAAGGGAAAACACGAAAAGTTGAAGTCCTTAGGATTGAAGCTAAAAGGAGCTTTCGAACATCGAGCAACATACTTCATAAGACTCCAAAGTTCGACCATTGCATTAAGTCTCTAGGAAACCATACTTCCTAGCATATCATCCCATGCCACTCATTCATATTCACGCATGAACACTTCCATACATATCCCAATTAGGACTAGCACCATCTTAGGCAAAGTCCCCTTTGACGAAAATCCCCTCTTACGGGTCTTAAAGAAAATATTTCCTCAAAATTGGGACGATCCCATATTCTCAAGGACAAATCCAGGGAGAAAGCAAATAGGGGTATTGTCGTCTTTACCATTATCCAAATCCATTTGGATAATGCCAAAGAGGGGCATATGTAAACACCCCAAAATCCCACGATTTCTAAAAACAAATACCTGATTTGCAAATCAGCCCAATAAAGCCATTTTGAGTTTTGAAAACCCACGAGCTTTCCCAAAGGTTTTGTAAATAATGTTTTGAACCCCGTATCCAATATGGATTCCTTAAACTCGAGTCAAGTCCCATTTTGCCAAAGACGAATAGGTGAAGCATGAAAGATGACACCTGATCAAGAAACAGCTTAAAAACAAGCCCACGAAGGCCAAATCAAAGGCAACCTCAAAAACAGGGGCAGAAACCCAAAAGCAGCATCTTGGCCTCATAAAAGCTACGGTCAAAAGGCGAAAGGAAGGTCCAGGCCCGATGCAGAATACAAACCCGGCACACCCAGAAGCCAAATCAAATACATCCACCCAAGCAGCATAAACTTGAGCCAGAAATAGCGAAATTAAGTAGAAACGGGGTCTAAAAAGGCTAGATGGAGTTCGAACGACAAAACTGGGGAAAACCCAACATAAGACGGAGCACTGATAAAGCCAGGGCCTGCACAAAACGTCCGCCTAGAAAAGCTAGGAAGGACCATCAAGAGAAAAATAGAATTGGATCTGGACCATATATATCCAGATCCATATCCAAATAGTGTTTGGATTTGGTCGATCCAAATAGTGTTTGGATTTGGTCGATCCAAATAGTATTTGATTTGGATTAGATCCAAATAGTATTTGGATTGGATCAGATCTAGATCAAAATATCCAAATCCGTATCCATATAAATGTTTAGATTTAGATTGGATATGGATCCAAAATATCTGAGATCTGAGATCCAAGTCCAAATAGTGTTTGGATTGGATCTGGATTCCAAGACCCAAATCCAAAATCCATATCCAAGACCCACCTCATTTGCCTATAAATAGAGGTGAGGGGGACCCCAAAATGCTACACATGAAATGCTTGGGAGGAGAGAGAGTGAGAGAGGGACCCAGCCATGTTGGCTCATTGGGTGAGGTGGGCTCAAACCATGTGAGCTAAGTGGGTCTAGACCAAGGGGCTGCAACCATGGAAAAGTGGGCTCAAGCCAAGAAGGACCGGCTCCAAAAGGTAAACCTAGCCCTAAACTAGCCTAGACTCAAACCAACCTAACCCTAACTAAACCAACTTAACCCTAACTAAACCCTAATTGAACCGGACTGGACTCAAACCAACCCCACCGACTCAAACAAAAACCCTAAATACCTCACTCCGACCGACCGTGAGCCAACCGCGCGCCCCCTGACGCTGTCGCGCCCCTCTAACGCATGTCGCATCGCCTCCCGCGCCTCACCCTGCGTCCCAGCGCGCGTCGTGCCCCGCGCCGTCCGCACTCCCCGCATCCCAGCAACCCCTACGGCGTCCCTTAGCGCCATGCGCCCTGTGCCCCAGTACGCGACGCGCCCCGCGCCACTGTCGCACCTGCTGAAACCCCTGCGCGCCCTGTCTCGAAATGTTGCCTGCCATCTTCCAGCTAGCTTCCACCTAGGACCGACCTTAACCAGCCTTAGGTCCTGCCCCCACTTAGGGTCTGTCATCCTTTAGAGTCGTGACCTCTTCTTGACCGAACCTAGGTTCTTCCAAACCCTAAGTCTGTGAGCCTTCCCTAAGCCCTAATCTCTTCCCAAAGCCACCTAGGGAGACCCCTCTTGGCTGCTCGAAGTGGACCACAAGCCCAAGTGTGAGCAAGTGAAGACGGACCAACTATTTGTAAGTGTATAAACTTAGTCTCTTACATTAACTTGCTTTATACTTAATTCAATTCGGATACGGGGTTGTATTAACGGAGCGTTGTCTCCTCCCGGGATGTAATATTGTGGCTTGACACACACGTGCACACTAGCTTTAGCTCTTATCTCGTACACCAAGCACCCACATGCACAATTGAGCCTTCGCTCTTACTCCAAAGACTCTAGTAAGAGCCTTATACATTGCAATTTGATTTGGGGTTGTTACGTTCAAGTTGTGTGTGTTGCATTTCAATTCCACACTCACACACATTGAGCTTTCGCTCTTACTCCCAAGACTCTAATAAGAGCCATATTAATTGTAATTCCATTCGGGTTTTAAGGTTCAAGTCGTGTGAGTTTGTCATTTCAATTACACACTCGCACCCAAGGAACACCCGAGCACTTGCTCAAGCACTCACGCACATTTTGGCCTCGGCAGCCCCTAAGATATAGTCATATCTATATATTTTCAACTGCGTGAGTTTTCCCGATTCAGTTGTGTTTGTCTTTCAATTCCGGGTTGTTAAATTTTCAGTCGTGTGAGTTGTATTTCAATATATACACAACACACACGCACACGTTGGCGACCTTCGGGCCCATATATATTGTTGTATCTCCCTTTCGGCTAGGTTTTACAATTCAAGTCGTATGAGTTGCATTTCAATATATACACAACACACACGCACACGTTAGCGACCTTCGGGCCCATATATATATAGTTGTATCTCCCTTCCGCTGCATTTTTAAGGTCCAGCTACGTGAGTTGTCTTTCAATATATACACAACACACACTCACACATTGAGCCTTTCCGCTCTTAAGATATAGCTACATTTCCCTTTTTCAATTTTCCTTCCGCTATGTCTTTCAATTATGGGTTTTCCCTTCAAGTTGCATGAGTTTGCATTGCATATCTGCCATACCACGAGATAGGGCGCATACTTGCATCAAAGCAACCTCGAACAACCCATGCAAAATCACCAAGACTTAGGCACTTGATGCACATATTACACGCGTAAGTGACTAAAACCCAAAGACATAGGAACGTACAAATCCCACGTGAATAAAATCTGCAACTAGACAAACCAAATTGATCAAACAATTTCATACTTTTCAAAAAGGTCATACTTGTTCAAAATCGAGTTTTCTAAAGAGTACAAACTGACCCTTGAGCATCGGTTCAAGAAGGTTTGCGACGAAAAGAGCCCACTTGTCCACAGTCGCCCCATACAGTCAGATATTTCGAAAACTTACTTCGCTAGCTTAAGTAAGCTAGCTAGCACGCCCTTTTTAAGAAACTTAGACATATGAAAAGGTTCACAAAATTTCGCATGTCTACAATTTCTACCCAAAAAAAAGGAAAAGGAAAGTAAAAACTCAAAGGAGTGTGGGAACCACCCATTTGGATGGGTCCTTAATTTTCTTATAGGCATTATAGGAAAAGAGTTGCAAATGAGATGTAGGATCTCCATTGTCATCAAATAACGTCCTCACTATTGGTTTGATAATAAGATGGTAAGAAATTCAATAGTGAGTAAACCTTCCTTTTCTTTGGTTGACCTTTCAACAATTGTTGTATGACTCTCCTATCTTTCATGGTGAACGACTCGAGGTTTAACTATTCTTTATCAAGTTTTGATGATCTTTCGAATATGGTTTGTCCCAGGCCCAAGATTGTTTTCATAAGAAGAACAAGATTCAACTGTGTCAACCTCTTAGCTTAGGACGGCGATTTCTCTCTCGATTCTCAACTCTCTCACTCTTTAAATAGGTGTTTCTATCTTCTTAGGTTTGAAAAAGTGATTTAGAAGACTTTTTTGTCGCTTTTAAAAACTTACTTATAGAGCTTCATAAGGCCTTACTCTACACATCACCAATCAAACCTTATGAACTTGACATAGTATGTGTTTGAAAATTTCAGACATATGACCAAGTTTTTAAAAGAGTTTAGAACAAGGTTTTAGAATTAACTTGTTTTGAGAGAATGTGACCTGATCAAAATGACTCCTCTAAGACCTAAGTCCCACTAGGCATGCCATTTTATTTTTGTAAACAAATTTTTTTGATCTGATACGGACTTAAACTTTGCTTGCAAAAATCGTGCGTGAGCGTGCCAACAAGTTTACTCAAACTTGTAAAAAAAATTATCCGACTATTTGGATCTAATATGGAATCTAAAAACGAAATGAGAATCAGAACCAAGATGAGGAAGCACGACAAGACCAAGGAAATCTTATATCAAATACAAAAAATCAGAAAAAAATGGTGGATCCCTTCTATATATCAAAAAGATGTACAATCAAACCTATTTCTCGATTTAATAAAAGCCCAAAGAAGTGAATATGGTACCCAAATAACGATATATATGGGATGATTCCTTTAATCAAAGAATGACCAATAATATCAAGGTATATTGTCTACTGCTTAGACTTATGGATCCGAGTGAAATTGCGCTATCCTCTATTAAAAGAGGAGAAATGGGTCTAGATGTAATGCTGATTCATAAGGATCTGTCTCTTCCAGAATTGATAAAAAGGGGAATCTCAGGTTAGCGAGGGGACCTGCTGGGCATACATTATAGAATAACACCCTTTGATGAAAGATATGATATCAGATTCCTACCAAAATAACTGGAAGTTCCAACCAATAAAAATTCTAGTGAACCTAAAAAAAGGAAACAGAAGTTACTTATTTTTCTAGAACCCGTTATAAGTTCTATCCATATATGTTCTGATCGCCAATTCATACTAGATCGAGTTTCATTCTATTCAAATTGAGAGAATCATCAAAATTCATTTTTTGAATCCCGAAGTAACTTTCATCCGCTAATACTATCATGATGTAAATGATCAATCACAATTCATTCATCTTTCTATTCTTTTCTTTCCATACGGAAAGATCCATCCGAGCGATCTGTGAATGAAGTGAGTAGAATACATATTCTAGATGGTTTAGTTTAATTAAATTTGATAAAATTACGTATTTAATGTATGGTAGTGGGTTGCCCGGGACTCGAACCCGGAACTAGTCGGATGGAGTAGATAATCTCTTCAATTGTGGGAAAATAGGTTAACATAGGTCTTCTTAAATGCTCAAAGGTTAGTCTAGACGCTTAGGAAGAGTGTTTTCGGAATATGAAGTTTTCTTAAAATAATTTTAACTCAAAACCACATTTTCAAAAGGGCATTGATTTCACTTAACCAAACCAGATTTGGTTTTGTGAAAACATAATTTGTTTTATTTTAAAGCATGAGAATTTATATTTTTTGGCTACCTTATGCGGATCTAAAAATACCAAAAATTTTATTTGTATTTTTGGGTCTTTGAGAAAAACTTCAAACCGAATGTTATTCTAAAAATTTAGATATTATTTATGACTATGATACATAGTCTCAGTCAAACACTTGTATCTTTGTATGTAGGCTTCTAATGTCTATGAAAATTATTAATTTAGAAATCAATGAAACTATTCTTAAGGTATTTGGATACCTACATACCGAGTTATGATAGTTTTACTAAATATTATTGCAAGATTTTTATCATAGATAAGTTCAGATTCAGGTTGAGTCTGATCCTTAATAATTTTTTTTATAAATTTCACTCATGTCCAAAATTTGCTAAAATTTTACGAGATATTGGTAGGTATGTGTACCACTCATAGACAAAATCTTAGAATATTTGCTTAGAGATGGTAGTTAGCAAATTGAAGATGATAAAAGGTTCGTATGATATATTGAAATCTACATAAATTTATTTATAAAAAATAATAATGCATCTCGTTAGGGATAACTACATATAAATCCTTGGTCACGAGGATTACTCTCTTAGAAATATATACAATGATAGCTCAATGTCCTCCCACAAGATAAAAGTAATTATACTCATTTTTATTATATATGTCAAAATGACAGTTTTAACCCCTTAGGACTTTTTGAATTAAATTAGAAGCAATCAATAGACGGGATTGAAGAAAGTTGCTGATTCTTTTCTTACCTATTGTCAGTAAAAACTAAGGGGTGGATGAATAGCAACACCTTAGGCCGAAAAGTCAAACCAAGACTACCTGATTTTCGTTTGCATGAAAATGCCCTAGTAGTCTGTAGCTGCCTACCAAGGCGGCAGCAGTCCGGAGAATTATCCACGTTTCGGCTAATCGCCTGAATTGCGTGCCCTGTGCAATGTGCCAAGCACCTCTCATCTTCTTCTTATCCCGATTGCAAATGAAAGTCTTCCTCTTTCCTGCGAAATCCCAATCTTTGATCTACTAGGTTCATGATTCACCCTATTGATCGATGAGATCTCCGTCGGCGTCTCACGTTTTGTCTCGCCAAATTCATTGGCGGGATTCTTAACAGCAATTTAACGGGTATGATTCATCGTCCAGTCAGGGATTCCATTGGCTGTTTCATGCTCCGACCAGGCGCAGCTCATGAGGAATGCTGTTGCTTGCGCCAAAGGGTGGCGCTTTGCCTTGGTTCGGCGCCTATATACTCAGTTATCAACAGGTCTGTCATCCGTTTGGTTCTATTTTTGGTCATCTTTCTCGTCTTCTAGGAGTTTCACTACATGTTGTTCGACCATAATGTAGGAGCTTCTGCCACAATCCGCCGTCTTGGATTTAGTTTCCGTACTATGCGTACGAGGACCGACCTTCACCTTCTTGTGCAATTCCTTTTTTCCGAGCCAAATCGTTCATTATGAATTAAATTTTCTCTATACCGCATCTTCGTGCACGTTCTAGCTTGGAGATTGTGTGTTTCATGTCTAACATCTTTTTGTTCAACATTAATCCTCCTTGAGGGATTAACAGATACCGTGAGAAATCGAATACAGGATGATACGAGAAAGAGGAATGAAGCCACTCGTTCCTTCGCAAACTCGCATTTTCATGAGCATCAGTATGTGGATGATGATCCGATCTCCCTTTGCTTATCTTTTGCCTTTGACTTTACGATGTTTTAAGTCTTCATCTTTTCTTCGTCCAGTTTCTCCACGGGCTTTGCTAGTGTGCATGGTGAGGGGGCATCTTCAGAGTACGCAAAACTGAGAAGGGAATCACTCGAGACTGAATTCAGGCAATTGCTCGGGAAGTTTGACTCTGAAAGCATTTCTGCTCATCATTTTCGCCCTTTCTTAGCTCTATACAGAGCTGCAATTATATCTTTCCACGTTGTGAAACTAACAATATGGCATTTCTTCGTTCGGGATCTCCATAAGCGGGCTGTTAAGGTAAGAGGCTCCTTGCTACTGCTGCAGTGTCACTTTCCTAGTCTTTCATTTCGTTGTGGCGGATAAGTTCCACGAATTGTAAGATATGCGTTCATTTCAATCATCACCCCATTGATTATGCTGTTCTGGTGTTGTTGGCTTCTCCACCTTGTTACTTTCATGACATTGCGGCTGTGTGCTGAACTGGATGCACTAACAGGGCGCATTTGATGAACCATATTGCAGTTTCTTAAGTAGTTTTGAGCTGGTGATCCAAGAAAAAGTGGGGGAAAGAAACTGTTTTTGTCTTCCCAGTGGTTGCTTATGTTTTCGTATGGCCAGAATGATTAGTGTCTCGGGATCCTGTGAAAATGTTCGGTTCATCTCATGTATGCTTCTAGACTATCAAAGTTGTTACATATGACAAACATGAAAGAGAAATTACTATGCCATAATGAGTGAACAATCTAGTGGTTGCAGAAAACATGGAGTTGTGAATGCTATATTTAAGTATTTTTGTTCGGGACATTGTGGTTGTGAACTCTTTTCATTGTTTGTTCAGTACTGGTCCACCACGTATTCAAGAATCTTCCGTTAATATTCTCTCCAGTCTTCTTTGTGATACTATTTAAAACTTCTATGTGCACTAGCCTTTTTTTCCTCATTTGAATATTCTATGAGAGCATACCCCTCCACTCTCTTGCATTTTGCAGTTTCGAGAATCTCTCATTCAGCTGGGGCCTTTCTATATCAAGGTAATGTTGCTTTTCCCACTATATGCTGATTTTATTCTTTTGATTCAATAATTTCATTCAAAATTATAAGGATGAATTTCTCCTACCATATGCTTAGTTATTATAGAAATGGGCTATATCTGATGGACAGAACAATGTAAAAAACAACATTGGTTTGTGCATTTGCACATATACTTGAAACCTAGATGGTACTTGATCAGTGCCTGCCTGCCAGGTTAAAACAGAACAATCAGCATCTCTAGCACTGATTACTTTCATCTAATTTTCATAGAAAAGAAAATTTAGCAGCAGATTTGTGAGAGTGACATTTGTTATAGTTGTAGGTATACGTGAGGGCATTTCCCTTTAAAGTTTAAACAGATAACTTTTCTCTGTGTAATGTCACGAAAAGTTCTTTGTCCTTATAACTGTTCTTATTAGAGCTCTTTGAGTCTCTTTTGTTGCTTTTTGGTTTATTTGGTTCATATTACTTGGCTTCTTTATTTAGTAGTTTTCAACTTCTGCACATGTATATCAGTGGAAGTGTGGGAATATTTCTTTCTTACTTTTTCAAATCTCTTACGATTTTACTCTTCTTTAATACAGCTTGAATCTGTGGGACTAATTTCCTTGTTGTGCTTCTCAAAGCTGGTTTCTCATGCCTAGTATTTGGTTTCTTTCTTTGTGCTTTTGTGCTGTAGCTTGGTCAGGTCCTAAGCACTCGTCCAGATATATTACCAAGTACTTACTGCCAGGAACTTGCTAAGTTGCAGGTACTATTCTTGTTTGTTTGGGTTTACTTTGGGGTTCCTGATTTTGGAAGGCATCATATGATAACATTTGTCTTGCTCTAGTATGACTGCAAGTGATCAGCAGTTGCATCCAATGCACCTTTGATATCGATGGGCTGTAGTTCTTTCATCTGATGGTTGATTGGGATCTCCTTTGTAAATAAGGGTTATCTGCTTCCGTGTATTGTCCTTCATATGTTTTTTTTGGGTTTCGTGTGTCACAGTGTCAACCTTTCTTTGCAATAATGCTTTATTTCTTTCTCATACTCGTCCTCTCCCATCAGGATCAGATACCACCATTTTCAACTCGTGTTGCTCACAAGTCTATAGAGTCCCAATTGGGTGCTCCAATTTCACAAATATTTTCTGACATCAGCCCTGAACCTGTGGCAGCAGCATCACTAGGTCAAGTATATAAAGGTTAGTAATATTTTAGTGCATAATGAGTTGCGCTACTGTGCTTCTATTGGAGATTTAAACATCTTTTCCCTTGAGATCATTTCATCCTATCTCCTTTCCCCGCACTGCAGCTCATCTATCTTCTGGAGAGCTCGTAGCTGTTAAGGTGCAGAGGCCTGGTATGTCACTTGCATTAACACTTGATGCTCTATTGTTTCATATGATTGGTGGGCAATTGAAGCGGTTCACAATGGCTCGAAGAGATCTACTGGTAGCAGTAAATGAGATGGTGAGCATGTTTATTTTCTCCCTTTATTTTAGTTGTGAGGCTGTTCTAGGTTTGCTCTATAAGGTGGGCATCAAGTTGGAACTAATATCATATCACAAGTAGGTAGTCATGACTCATGAGCAAAACAATTACCTCACTTACATCATCAATTTTCTATTTAAATTGTACTCTTTAATATTTTAAACATGCCATTTACCAAAAAAAGTTCATCGATTTTCTGTGTGATTGCACGGCCTAGATCAAAAGTTTTGACCTTTTTTCATATCAAATGATCTACATGACGTGTACTCTATCCGAATTGGGTAACTTGGGTGTAGCTAGAATGTAAGCTATTGTAAATAATTATTGATAATCGAAGATTGAATCACCCAAGTTGCAATTCGTCAAATCGCCAAGATATCAAAGCATCCGAATATGGATGTCACACGCCAAGAACACAAGCGTGAAGAACAAAATAGTCAAACCATAAACAAAAGTTGTGCTAGACAACATGGAGAGAGCTCATATTTATAGAGGATATACAAGTGAGAAAGGAAGGAAAAGAGAAGAGTTGATTCAGTTGCAAGTGCTGACCAGTCTCGGCTAGCATAGCGGTTGGAATCCAACTGCTACTTGCTGGCCAGACTGGCCAGCAAATAGCCGTTAGAGGCACTGAGGGTCAGTGCCTCCAACGGTCATCAAACTATTACATTTAACAGCCCCCTCGAACTTACGGTGTATATACCGAAAGTTTGTCTAACAAGAAATGAAAAGAGTAACAAATAGAGATTTGGTGAAGAAGTTAGCTAGTTGCATTTTTGATATGACATAACACAAAATTATCTTCTTTTGTAAGCATTCTTTACGAATAAAATGACAATTCATCTCAATATGCTTCGTTCATTCATGAAAGGTGTTGTTGGAGGCAATGTACATGGCGCTTTTCTAGTAATTTCAATGCCTAAAAAATAGTTAAGAAGGCCTAAGTCTTTCATGTCATACTCCTGGTGAAGGTTATGTTTAACCTCTTTAATCCCTGCTTCATCACTCCTAGTGATGATCATATCATCCACATATAAGAGCAAAATAACAATACCTGCGTCTGTCTTTCGTACAAACAAAGTAGTGTCAGTATAACAATATATAAAGTTATGCAGATGCATGAATTTTTCAAAACGATCAAATCAAGCCTTATGAGTTTGTTTTAAGCCATACAATGCTTTTTACAGTTTAAGAACATGATCCTGGGGAACATTAAAACCGGGAGGGAAAATCATATAAACATCTTCGGTCAAATAACTATTCAGAAAGGCATTTTTAACATCAAGTTGATATATATCCTAATTTTTAATGGCACTAAGAGTTATGAGAATTCTAATTGTAGTCATTCTAGCAACCAGAGCAAACGTTTCATCATAATCAATTTCATATTCTTGGGCATAACCCTTTGCAACCGATGTAGCCTTATATCTCTCAATATGAGCATTGCTATGAGTTTTAATTTTATAGATCCATCGACATCTAATAACCTTCTTATTTTTAGGCATGGGTACAACAATCCATGTCTCAGCTAGCTTAATGATAAAATTTGGGTTTTTTAACTTGATGAAGAGTTGCAATCAAATTTTTCCATTAAGGTTCAAAAGATTCATAATAAACAAAATGTTGAGGAGGTTTTAAAACTCTGGGTTCTAGACATGTGTTATCATATTCTCTATGTCGTCTAGTGTAATGTAAGGGAAAGGGTTCAATGATGGGTTGAGGGTCAACAATTTCATCGTAAACATTATCAGACTTAAGAGGAATATCTTGTTGAGCTTCAGAGTCACAATGATCATCTTCTTCTAGATTAAAGAAATTTTGAGATAAAGATTAAAAACTTTCGAAAGATTTAGTTTTATAGTAAGCATCATTTTCAAAGAATTTTACAGAAATATACAATTTATTATTAACAGGATCAAAACATCTGTAACCTTTTTTGTCTATCCTATAACCAAGAAATACACATTCAATGGCCCTAGGAGATAGTTTATCATTTTTGTCGGTATAAATAAAACATTTGCACCAAAAAACTCAAAGTCTTTCGTAATAAGGAGAAAGATTATACAGTTTTTCAAAAGAAGAAATATTTTCAAGTTTGGTTGAAGACATTCTATTAATAATATATATAGCAGTAAGAGTAGCTTTTGGCTATAAAAACTTAGGAACATTACTAGCAATCAACATAGTTCGACATGTTTCTATAACGTGCCTATGTTTTCTCTCAGTCAAACCATTTTGTTGAGGGATTTTGGTGGATGATTTTTGATGTAGAATTCCATTAGTTTCAACAAACTTTTGAAACTCATTTGACATGTATTCTCCTCCTGAGTCAGATCTAAAAATCTTAATAGTGGAGCCAAATTGGTTTCTAACCATGTTGCAAAAGATCACAAACTTTTCAAATACTTCTGATTTGTGTTTCAAGAGATATATCTAAGTAAAGCGAGTGAAGTCATCTATAAATATCACATAATATTGAACTCTTCCCTTAGAAACAACAGTGGCGAGACCCCAAACATCAGAATGTATTAATTCAAAAGCTTTGCTTGGCAAATAATTTTTTCTCCAAAAGGAAAATAATTTTTCTAAGAACACATTCTTTACATTCAAACTTTTGTTTCTCATTTTTTTTAACAAAGGAAAATTACATAATTTGTGCATATCCAAATGTCCAAGTCATTTATACCAAAGAGTAGCATCTTGGGCTACATTAAAAGATTCAAAATTTGGCTTAACTAAACAATCTATTTTGTATAGTCTACTTTCTCTATGGCCTTCCAATCACCTTCTATAGGTGAGAAACAATACTTGGATGAGAAAGTGACTATATAATCATTATCACAAATTTGAACAACCAAGAGTAAGTTTAAATTGAGTTTAGGTATAAAACTTACATTTTGAATTTTAAAATTGTCTTTTTCAAAATTTTCTATTTTTTCAATTTGAAGTTTTGTGTCATTGGCCGTAAAAACATCATTTTTAAAAATATCATGAGATTCATTTAAGGGTTTATCACAATGAGTCATATGAAAAGAAACACCCAAATCTAAGTGAAGAGAGCGTTTCCGAAAATGCTTGCCTTTTTTTTAAACATTTCCTCTATATATGCTTTGATGTTGGTAGACAAGACTCTTCCTTCTTCATCTTCTACAACTCCCACATTTTCAAATTTCTTTCGAAGAAGAGAACAAGTGGTTTTGATATACTCACTTTTCTTGCAATAATGATATGGTGTCCTTGTTTGGCTATGGTCCCGTGGGTTTCTTGTTTGTTCATTCTCTTGATCCTTTGAAGTTTTTCACATACAGGGGCTTGTACACATTCATATTAGCTCCCGGTTTGGAGGTAGTAAGAATGACTTCTTTTGCAATATTAATACTTTTTAATATTGTTTCCTCCATAACAAGATCGGCCAAAAACGAATCTCTTTTTGGTCTAGGTTTTTTTATGTATTCAAAATTTCTTAAACTGTACATAAACAAAAGAAATATTGATTATCCAAAAACTCTTGAAATTCATTCATATGAATTCTTTGTAATTATTAGATTTTTCTATTTTTTTAGATTTTCACTAATTTTTTAGTATTAAATTACAATACACTATGATACGATACATATCGTGGACCAAAACGATATACGATATGAAATACATCGAACAACACTGGATGATATTGTGTTAGTGGATGAGTCTAAGGAAAAAGTTGAAATTAGAACTATGGAGAAAAACATTAGAAAGTAAAGGCTTCTAACTTAGTAGAATAAAGACATAATATATGAAGTGTAAGTTTGATCATTTGGATAGATTAGAAGACTTAAAAGTTAAGATTGACACATAATGCATCTTTCAAAGGAAAGTTTTAAATACCTGGGGTAAATTTTTCAAAGTGATGGAAAAATTGATGGAGATGTTACACATATAATTAATGTCGGTTTATTAAAATGGAGAGGGGCATAAGGTATTCTGTGTTATAAGAAGATACCATTAAATTTAAAAAGTAAATATTATAGAGCAACAATTAGACTTGTTATGTTTTATGGTTCTGAGTGTTGAGCAGTTAATCGTTAACATGTTTAAAAGATGTTTGTAGCAGAAATGAAGATGTTGACATGGATGAGCGGTCAACATAATAAGGTTATTAGAAATCAATTGAGAGTAGCACCAATAGAGGATAAAATGAGGAAAAATCATTTAAGATGGTTTAAACATGTAGAAAGACGACCAAGGGACTCTCTCGTAAGAAGATATAAAAAATTAGATTGTGAAAATGTTAAAAGAGGAAGAGGACAACCACATAAGTGTTAGAAAGAAACTATAAAGAATGATTTAGTTTATATTGAGTTAACTGTTAGCATGGCACATGATAGGGCTTTGCGGAAACAAAGAATCCATGTAGTTGAACCCATCTAGTATGGAAAAAGGCTTAGTTGTTGTTGTAGTGACGTCAATATGGGCCGGACCGGCCATGGCCCTGGTGGGCTAAGGAAAATGTGGGCCATGCCACATTTTGGACGGACCTGTAAAATGCTGGCACGACCCATATATGTATACATATATGTATATATAGTTTTTTAATTACATATTTACATGTATATATACACTATATTACATGTATAGATGTATAGTTTTTATTACATATATATGTAGTATATATGGCTCATATATACATATATATATATATATATAGTTTTTTTTCGATTGCATGTACATATATGTATATTTTCCCTATTACATGTATATATATTTATTTATTTATTACATGTATGTGTATATATATGTAATACATATACATGTATATATGTGTATATGGCTTGTTGAAGCCTAAAATATTGTGATTGTATTTAGAGTTCGAGTAGATTTGGATTGAGGTGATATAGACACGGTCTAATATCCAACGGGCCTGTGGCTCTATGGGCCCGGCTCAGCCCACGTCGCCCCCCCCCCCCCCCCCCCCCCCCAGGTTCATATGGTCCGGGGCCATTTGGCCCTACTTCAAATATAGGCCAGAATTCTCTAGTTCCATATCATAATTCTTTTGCTTCATTGAGGGTTTTTTTTGTTATTTGTTTTTTGCTTCATACAACCTACAATAAATGATACAATATTACTTTAAAAATATCATACAATATTTTATTGACACTCATACATACGTTGTACAATAGATTGCATATCGCATAGATACACTGCCATATGCATGATATTGGATGAGAAATCAATACCAATGTTACATGTACCTAGATTGTATCAGCTTAGGCACTGATACACAATAATATTGGATTGTATTATACAATACAGTACCATATTTACAACATTCGTCGTTAGACCATGAGTAATGAGAGGGTGTTAAATAATGTAAATGTACTTTTAGTATCTTCTTTTCTTGTTTAACAGTTTTGAGTGATGTGGGAGTTTCCTCCATGGTAACTCCATTTCTTGAGTATTTCCTTTGTTAACTCGATGAATTTGGTCGTGGTGACTCTTGGAGATTTTGCTATATGACTTGATTGACATTGTGTCGATCTGACTTCTTGGACATCTCCCTACAGCTTGTGTGGCACTTAATTACCCAGAGGGTCTGCTGCAGAAGTTGCAATCGTGTTAATGACAACTAAGGTTCTTGCCCTTTATATTCTTGAATTAGATAACTCCCTTAGTAGCATCATTTGGTTCTTTGTGTTCACCGTTTATTCTTGCTGCACGTCATGCTCAAGATCCACTGGAGATGCAAGGTAGTAAATTTTTTGTGCCTATGCAGGTTAAGTTCTAAGGTTTCTGAAACTATGCATTTTCTTAGTGATTTTGGTCCTTTTTTGATTGACCATATGTAGCCGTTTCAGTTTTACCTCATAATTTAAATTTACTTGATCATAGGAAAGTTTTGGTTCTTATTTTTAGGTTTTCCTTACCTCGACAGGTGAGGCATATGTTTGAAGAGATTGATTACATCGTTGAGGCACAAAATGCGGACCGGTTTGCTGCTCTTTATGCTTGTCCGCCAAGTAACTGCTTTTCCATCACTGAAATGTGAACATAATTTTGTTTAGTGATTCTTTTCATTTCTTTTCCTTCACAGTGTAACAGTTCGGTGAGCTGAACCAGCATCAGTTTGCTAGTTCATTTCACTCAACCACCAATAAAACAACTTTTCAATGCAGCTATTAGGCTTGTCCCCAAGGACTAGTTGGCAGCTACTGAGCTGGTCTCTAAAGATTATTAGAGCTGGGGGGAGAAACGTATGAATGTTGAGGCGGCCAAGTCACAAATCATCAATATGTCGGTGAAATCATCAAGATATCAATGCATCAAAATATGGATGTATCGTCACGAATCACGAATCAAGATAACTTATTATTTATGTATATTATGGCTCTATTTATAGAGCAAGAGAGGGATAGAGAAGAAGAGGACTAGCCGTTGGAGGCAGCTGACCTCTAAGGCTAGTTTAGGCCAACTCCCAAAGAGAGCAATTGGGAGCTTCCAGTCACAAGCCCTAGTGGCCCGTGCCATTCCATACCCTCCAGTCACGGGCCCTAATAACCCGTGATCCTATTATATTTAACACCTCCTTAAACTTACAATATATATACCAAAAGTTTGTCCAACAAGAAATGAAAGAAGTAGTGGAGAGAGATTTGGTGAAGTCGACTAATTACATTTCTGATATAACATAACACAAATTGATCTTTTTCTCTAAGTATTTTTCACGAACAAAGTGACAATTCATTTCAATATGCTTTGTTCGTTCATGAAAAATGTTTTTGAAAGCAATGTACATGACACTTTTATTATCACATAACATAGTGACAGGTTGTTGAAGAGTAATGCCCATATCTCTCAAAATCACCGTAATCCAAGAAATTTCTGTAGCAATAGTAGCCATAGTGCGGTATTCTGCTTCGGTGGATAAGAGTGACACCTTTTGTTGCTTCTTGTATTTTTAGAAGATAAGTGATTTACCAAGAAAAACACAAAAATCAGTCATAACATCTCCACCCCATTCGGCATCAATATAAACAGATAAATCAAAAGACGAGGAAGAAGTTAAGAGTACCTCCTTGTTTGTATAACTTTTTATATACCTAATAATTCCTATAACAACATCATATGAACGATGATGAGTGCTGGTTGAAATTGACTAGTTGTATGTACCAGTGTTAGTTGTATCGCACGATACGGGCGATACGGGTCCCTGACAGAATAGAAACCTGCATTTTTGCGGGTTTTTGTGTTTTTTTCAGAACGGCTTAAGGCATCTTTCGATGGTTGTCCCAATCCTTGGTATTCAAGGCTCTCAAAAAAGTGCTCTAAGTGTCCGTACAAGACTCCTAACTTGGATTGTGGTATATTTTGATTGTTTTTAATTTTTTTTTCTATTTGTTATTTTTTGATGTTATTTACATTTTTCTTTTTTTGAATGACAAAATATAAAGTTATTAAGGGTGTCGATATGATTTTTATTACATTATGAAGTGGGAGACACTCTATTTTAGTGTTATGTGAAGATTGAGGATTTATGAAATGTTTTTATTTTAAGGTTTTTCATTGAATTGAAGTGATCAATTGAGATGGCAGGAAGGGGTGTTAGAGACTCCCAATCTCAGTCTGATAATCCGGCATGATAGTGAGGTACAATAGTTGAGAGTTCCAGATTAAAGATTAGATGTTTGTTTTGTTAGAAGGTGGTTAGTGGTGAAATTTCATGATTGAAGCACCACCTAATAGGGACTAGGAAAGAAGTTGCTCCTTAGATGGGGAAAGTTAGAAGTTTGCAAGAAGGCATTAAATGACAATGTCTTCAACTGATTGAGAAACTCCGCTCATGTAAGGGATCACCCTTCCATTTGATATTGATTGCTAAGAGTCGTTATATGTCATAGTATAACTTATGTCTATTTAGTAGTATTTAATTATAATTAGGGTAATTTAGTCATTAAGTTAGATATTACTTATAAATAGGTAGATTAGGGTTAAGTGTCATAATAAGAAGAAAGAGGAGGCTGGCGGCAGCCACAAGCAGGGGTCGAGTATTAGTTTTGGGGTAGATTGGAGGAATGCCTCCAATCTGCATTTTTTCAATAATATGGACTTTACATCATGGTATCAGAGCCTATAAGGTTGTTAAATCGGTATTTTGTCTAAGAAAGATTCAATTTATTACTAAAAGTAAAAGACATTCTGCGAAGATTGAAAAATCAGCCAAGAAATTCTGTTCTGGCTTGCTTTCTACATGTATCTAATCCTACCAGCGAAAAAGCATTAGAAAGCAAAGGCCTCCGACTTAGTAGAACAAAGACAAAATATGTGGAATGTAAGTGTGATCATTTGGTTACCTCAGATGACATAGAAATTAAAATTGACACACATTGCATCCCCCAAAAGGAAAGTTTTAAATACCTAGGGTCAATTTTTAAGAGTGATGGAAGAATTGAGGGAGATGTTACGCATAGAATTAATGTTGGTTGGTTAAAAATGGAGAGGAGCATAAGGTATTGTTTGTGATAAGAAGATACTATTAAAGTTAAAAGGTAAATATTATAGAGCAGCAATTAGGCCTGCCATGTTTTATGGTTACAATTGTTGGGCAATTAATCAACATGTACAAAAGATGTCTATGACAGAAATGAAGATGTTGAGATGGATGAGTGGTCATATAAGAAAAGACCATATACATAATGAGGTTATTAGAAACAAATTAGGAGTGGCACCAATAGAGAATAAAATTAGAGAATATCGTTTAAGATGGTTTGAACATATAGAAAGAAGATCAAAAGAAGAACCTGTAAGAAGGTATGAAAAACTAAATTTGGAAAGTATTAAAAGAGGTAGAGGAACCATGTAAAAGTTTTTGACTAATTGGCCCGATCTGCGCACAAAGATGATCTAGCTTATTGTGAGTTAACTGCTAACATGGGACACGAGAGGTATCTGTGGAAACAAAGAATCCATGTAGTCGACCCCGTCTAGTATGGGAAAAGGCTTAGTAGTTGTAGAATAAGCTAAATCGATTAGATCTATGCACAAAGATGATCGATTGAACAGAGAGCATCCGACAGTTCTCTGACTAATTGACCCGATCTTGTTACACTGAAAGAAATGCTAAAATTGAGAAGAAGAAAGTATTTGAGTTATTGTGGGATGTAAATTCAGAATTTGAGTGAATAAAACTTAACATTTTTTATAGAGAAGAACTTCCTTCACTTACACAATATACTCATTATTGATTCGGGAGGAAGATCGTAGAAATATTGAGAAGGACAACACCTTTGTCACAGATCAACATCCACTTCAAACAAGGGGAGACAACTCACATTATCGTGGAAGAGATAGACAACAAAATCATAGACGTGGACGTGGTCGTTTTAATTCTGATGAGAAGGATAAAATTGTTTATTATTATTGTGGTAAATCAAGACATTCAAGAGAAAATTGTTGGGAATTAGGAAGACCTGATTTTTATAGAAATCGAAACTACTCTGCACATGCTGCTGAAAATCCAACACCGAGTACTGATGGCATTGAAGAGATTATTAAAAGGATAGACGGCCTAGAATCAAAATTATCTGAACATTCTCAACCCACTTCTTCTCTGGCTACAGTAACATAGGTGACACATACAGTGAAGGATAACAAATTTTCTCCCTTTCATTTGAAAATTTGGATTATTGATTGAGGTGCTATAAATCACATGGTAGGAGAGTCATCATATTTTTCAAAATATAGATTTCTTAAAAAACGGGAGCCAATTAAGTTAGTAAATGACTCATATTCGTATATGATTGGACAAGAAAGTGTATCAATATGTCTTTCAGACTTAAAATCAGTCTATCATGTTCCCATCTTTCCTATAAATCTATTCTATGTCAGTTCATTGACTCGTACTATGAATTGTAGCATAACTTTTAATCCTACTAGTTGTGTGTTTTAGGATCTGAAGACGGAGAAAATCTTTGGTTATGGTAGCTTGCAGAGGGGCTTATATGTTCTGGAGGACCACCTTCAACATACAACTCCTTATAGTGCTTTAACTACAACTGTTCAAGACGCAAAAATTCATCTTTGGCATTGTTGTCTAGGTCATCAGCCTGTGTAAAAGCTCCAATATGTTTTACCTCATCTTATAGTCAAGTCAAATAAATATCTTTTTTAATGTAAAGTCAACTTGGGATATCTACACACAAATCATATTCTTCATCATACTTCTTATTCTTATATACCTCAACAAAATGGTATAGCTGAAAGAAAAAATTATCATATTCTTGAAGTAGCCAGAACCCTTTTACTCCAACATAATTTACCTAAATTCTATTGAGAGAAGTTGTTCTTACTGTTGTCCATCTAATAAATAGGATGCCTAGTAGTGCACTCAAGGGTGACAGTCCAATAAAATGTCTTGATAAAGAATCAAAACTTTTCCATATAGTTCATCGAATCTTTGGTTGTACCTGTTTTGTTTATGTTCATCTACCTGGTCGTGATAAACTTGATCCGAGGTCTGTAAAGTGTATTTTTCTTGGCTATTCAAATTCTCAGAAAGGTTATAAATGCTACAATCATATCCTTAAGAAACTGTATGTATCCATGGATGTCACCTTCTCATAAGGTGAGTTAACTAGTAACTACCTCTCAAAATATATCCCCTTATGTCCTTTCCAAATGAACTAAAGTAGATTATGTACAAGAGAAGATCAAGGAAGATTATTTACTCTCAAGAGGAACTCATACAATCTATAATTACCAAAGATATTTCTCCTGACTCAGATCTTGAATCCCAAGTGGAAGAAGACAGATCCCTATTGTCATTCGTAAAGGTAAACGTACTTATGCACGGTATCCTATCTCTAATTGTATTTCATATGCTAATACTTTTGAGAAATATAAAACTTTTATTATGAACGTTGAGAAACACAAGATTCCTACGAAGTTTGAAGAAGCAAATAAGTGTCTTTTATGGAAAGCTGTAATAGAAGAGGAACTTAATGCCCTTGTAAAAAATAATACTTATCATCACAAAACTTCCTCCTGACAGAAATATAGTGGGATGCAAGTGGGTTTATACTATTAAATATAAGGTAGATGGCATTATTGAAAGATATAAGACAAGATTAGTTGCCAAAGGATATGTTCAGTCATATGGCATTGACTACAATGAAACCTTCGCACCTGTGACAAAATTTACTTTCATAAGAATACTTCTCAGGATAGCAGCAAACTTGAGATGGGATCTATGTCAATTAGATTTAGATGTAAAAAATGTCTTCTTATAATGAGACTTGAATAAAGAAGTATATATGGAAATACCTCTAGGAATGAATATTAAGGCATCTGATGATACAGTGTGCAAACTAAATAAAGCTATCTATGGGTTGAAACATTCACGAAGAACATGGTTTTAGAAATTCAGTAAGGCAGTGTGCAGCTTGGGGTACCAAAGAAGTCTCAATTATCATACTATTTTCTTCAAGAAATGCATCAAATTATCTATTCTTGAGTTTATGTTGATGATATCATTGTTACAGGTGATGACATTGAAGAAATTCAAGGCTAAAAAGGAATCTTCACAAACTATTTGACCTTAAGGACTTGGGTCGGCTTCACTATTTCTTGCGAATAGATGTTTTATATTGCACCCAAGGTATCTTCCTAACTCAGAGAAAATATACTATGGATTTACTTCAGGAAACAAATATGCTTGATTGTAAACTAAGTGATACTCTTATGGAAGTAAATAAAAAATTATTCATTGGTGATAATGAAGGGTTCAGGGACATTCACAAATACCAGACTTTGGTCAGCAAGTTTATATACTTGACAATTATTCGTCCAGATATTACTTACGATATGGGCATTCTCCTACCAAGAATCATATAGATGTTGGGTCTTCTTTATTTCAAATCTTACGAATTCATCATTGAACTTTATTCTGATGCAGACTGGGCTGGTTTTAAAGATGACTGCAAATTAACTACAGATTATGTTACACTACTTGGTGGGAATATTATCTCTTGGAAGAGTAAAAAGCAGACAGTTGTTGTCAGATCTACAGCTGAAGCAGAATAGATGATCATAATTCAAGCTATGTGTGAAGGAAAATGGGTACATTGATAAGTGAACTTTGATTTACTTTTATTCAGCCTATACCATTATATTGTGACAACAGTACAACAATTCAGATGGCTTCCAATCTAGAATATCGTGAAAGAACCAAACATATAGAGATTGACTGCCACTTCATGAGAGAGAAGATAACAAATCAAGAATTCAAATTGAAGTATGTTAAATTAGCAAAACAAAGGGTTGATCTTTTAACTAAAGCTACTGTCACCAGACAACTCAAGGATACGTTATCCAAGTTGGGCTTTCTCAATATCTTTCACCCAACTTGAGGGAGAGTGTTAGATATTTGTTACTAAGAGTCGTTATGGGTCATAGTATAGCTTATGTCTATTTAGTAGTACTTAATTATAATTAGGGGTAGTTTAGTCATTAAGTTAGATATTACTTATAAATAAATAGATTAGGATTAAGTGTCATAATAAGAAGAAAGAGAAGAAGGAGGCTGGCGGTAGTCAGAAGCAAGGGTCGAATATGAGTTTTGGGCACATTGGAGGAATGCCTCCTCCAATCTACCTATATCCGTAAGTTACCTTTTGCCCTAACACAAAGTAGAATAGATCTAGACCATTCTAAGTAATTTTTGCCATGGAGCTTGATGTTGGTGATGACAAAGGAGTCATTTTTATCTTACTATGCCACTCAGTCTTGTATTATCCTATTCTCAACTTCTTTTTCCAGCATTAGGTTTTTTAGATCCGACCTGCGTAGGTATTTGCTTGAAGGGATGAAATTACAATGCTAATTGACTGGTTATACTATTCCTTCCTCACTGTCTGACGAGATTTGGCCATGCGATTTCCTTCTTCGCCTCAATCGGCCCACTCTGATACCATGTTGACTGAATTGGATGCGAAAATAATCAAAATCTTTATTGAAATAATGAAGGAAGTTTTGAGTGTGACCCTTCTATGGGTGTCGGCTGCTCCTCACTCTCTTAAAAACCTAATCACTAATAACCTATTTAAGTACACATTGTTTTAACTTGAAAGACTAAATTATCCCTACTTAATTATTACAATAATATAACATATAACATGGTATTTTTGTCATTCTTTCACACACCCTTGCATGATTAGTCCCAAACCCGGATAAAGGAGGAGGGTTGTGTTACGCATTCAACAACTAGTGTAAAACTTTGTTAGATTTATCTATAATGAATCCTACATATTAGGATAGGGTTATGTGAAAACAAATAATCCATATAGTCGACCCCATATAGTAATGGAAAAGGCTTAGTTGTTAAAAGATCTTTGTTTTGAATGTCTCCTACTTTGCCAACCTTTAGTTTGGTTCCATTGACGGTAAACATACATAATAAATGTTTTCTTATGAATGAATTCAATAGTCTTTTATTGTAAGTCGTATGAAATAAAGAACCCGAATTAAGTAAAGAAGTCAACCCTTATCGTGGGTGAAAGTAGAGCATACCGCACCAATGATTGCCTTCTCCTTCAATTGTGCTTTGTGAAGTTTTACTTTTGTGAAGACCAAAAATTGATGGAGAAGAGCTTTATTTATCTACCAAGGACACCTTCTTTACTCTTGAGCAATTCAACCTAATATGTTCGACCTCCTTACAAAAGTGACAATTAACTTTCCTCTTTGTGTCAGTTGATCATTTGATCTTGAAACATGGAGGTCGATATGTCTGAATGTATGTTCTGAGTCTTATGCAGCTAAGGCAAAATGTTTTTGAAGCTTAGCTTCATTATGTCTTGTTTTCATCATTTGGAGGTCGGCAATAACCTCTTCTTTAATGGGAGGAAAAGGATTTACGAAGTCTTCATTTTCTTTACATTGTCTTTTCACAAAGATAATGTGTACATTTCTTGTATATCAAAACAAACAAACAACAACAACTAAGCCTTTTCCTATACTAGACGGGGTCGGCTACATGGGTTCTTTGTTTCCATAAAGCCCTATCATGTGTCATGTTAGCAGTTAACTCACAATAAGCTAGATCATTCTTTATTGTTTCTTTCCAACACTTTTGTGGTTGTCTTCTACCTCTTTTAATACTTTTAAAATCTAGTTTTTCATACCTTCTTATAGGTTCTTTTGATCTTCTTTCTATATATTCAAACCACCTTAAACGATATTCTCTCATTTTATCCTCTATTGGTGCCACACATAATTTATTTCTAATAACCTCATTATGTATACGGTCTTTTCTTGTATGTCCACTCATCCATCTCAACATCTTCATTTTTGTTAAAGACATCTTTTGTACATATAATGGTATCTTTTTATCACAAAGAATACTTAATGCTCCTCTCCATTTCAACTAACCAGTATTAATTCTATGCGTAATATCCCCATCATTTCTTCCATCACTCTGAAAAATTTACCCTAGGTATTTAAAACTTTCCTTTTAGGGTATGCAATGTGTGCTAATTTTAATTTATGTCCTCTAAAGTAACCAAATGATCAAACTTACATTTCATATATTCTGTCTTTGTTCTATTAAGTTGGAAGCTTTTACTTTCTAATGTTTCTCTCCATAGTTCCAATTTTCTATTAACTTTTTCCTTAGACTCCTCCACTAACACAATGTGATTTGTAAATAACATACACCAAGATACTTCATCTTGAGTATATTTTGTTAACTCATCAATCACCATTATAAATAAGTATGGACTTAAAGTTGATCCTTGATGTAACCGAATATTAACTTCAAAGAAGTGTGTCATACCTTCATGAGTCCTTACACATGTTTTTACGCCATCGTACATGTCTCTTATAAGGTTTATGTATGTCAATAGGATACCTCTTTTTTCTAAGGTTATCCAAAGAACCTCCCTCGATACCCTATCGTAAGCTTTTTCTAGATGAATAAATATCTTATGAAGGTTTTTTTTTTGCTCTAAAATGTTATATAAGACGTCTCAAAAGGTGAATCGCTTCAACAGTAGATCTGCCTAGCATGAATCCAACTCGATACTTGTCTCAACCTACGTTCGATAATTCTTTTACACAATTTCATAGTATGACTCATTAACTTGATACTCCGATAATTTGCACAATTCTAAATGTCTCCCTTGTTCTTTTATATGGGTATAAGTGTACACGCTCTTCATTCCTCATGCATCTTTTGGTTTTTCCATATTTCATTAAATAGTCTTGTGAGCCAAGTGATTCCTGTTTCTCTTAGGATTTTTCAAACTTCTAAAATTGGTTTCCTATCATAAGCTTTTTCTAGATCAATAAATATCATGTGAAGGTCTTTCTTTTCTGCTCTAAAATGTTTTATAAGAAGTCTCAAAAGGTGAATCGCTTCAATAATAGAATTGCTTGGCATAAATTCAAATTGGTTCCCTGTTGTATTCGATACTTGTCTTAACCTATGTTCGACAATTCATTCCCACAATTTCATAGTACGACTCATTAACTTGATACCCTGATAATTCACACAATTCTGAATATCTCTCTTGTTCTTATATATGGTATAAGTGTACTCGTTCTCCATTCCTTAGGCATCTTTTGGTTTGTCCATATTTCATTAAATAGTCTTGTGAGCTAAGTGATTCCTGTTTCTCCTAGGATTTTTCAAACTTTTATAGGAATATTATTTGGTCCTACCGATTTACCACTCTTTATATGTTTAAGAGCCTCTTTGACTTCATTTTTTTGAATATGTCGGTAGAAATTATGGTTTATATAGTTTTCTGATTTGGCTAACTCTCCTAAGCTAATACTAATATCTTTATTTTCATTAAAAAGCTTATAAAAATAGTTTTTCCATCTATTTCTTATATCATCATTTGCCTCTAGATTTTTTTCATCCTCATCTTTGATGCATATAATAGAATTAAGATTTTTAGTTTTCTTATCCCTTGCCCTAGCTATCCTAAAAATATCTCTTTCACCCTTTTTTGAGTTGAGTTTTTTATATAAATCTTCCCAAATTTTAGCTTTTGCTTCACTGACAAACTTTTTCGCTTCCTTCTTTGCGTTCTTATAAGCCTCTAAAGTTTCACTAGTTTTCTTAGCATAATGTAATTTATAACATGCTCTCTTTGCCTTGATTTTATTTGCACTACTTCACTCCACCACCAATCTTCTTTTTGTGTCGGTACACCTTCCTTAGATTCACCAAACACCTCTTTCGCCACTTTCTTAATATGTATAGTCATGTTGATCCACATATCACAAGGTATACCAACATAATTCCAAGTATTTGCTTGAAGGAGTTTCTGTTTAAATATATATTCTTTCTCGCTTTTGAAGTTTCAGCATTTAGTTCAAATAGCTTGATGCACTCTTTTCTTCTTTATCCGTTTTTTTATTTGTAAATCCATAACTAAAAGTCGATGTTAGGTGGTTAAGCTTTCTCCCAAAATTACCTTGCAATCTTTATAACACACTCTATCTTTTTTTCTACAAATAAAGTAATCAATTTGTGTTTGTGATAGGCCACAAATAAAGTAATTAAATGATCATCTCATTTTTTGAAGATTGTATTGACTATAAAGAGATTAAATGCCATAGCAAAATTTAAAATCTTCTTACCTTCCTCATTTATATCCCCAAAGGCAAAGTTTTCATGAATACCTTGATATCTTAATGCCTCTTTACTGACGTGTCCATAAGTCTTCTTCTAAACAAATCATCTCCCTTTGTGGAATCCTTTGAATCACCTTATCTAACTCTTCCCAAAAAGCCGTCTTTATACTATCTTCTAGTTGTATTTGGGGTACATAAGCACAAACTATATTCAAAACCTCTACCCCTAACACTAATTTCAATGTCATGATTTGGTCACCATATCGTTGTATGTCTACTACACTATCCTTTAAATCTTTATTTATGATAATACTAACTCCATTTCGAGCATTTCCCTTACATGAGTACCATAATTTAAAACATGTATCCTTAATCTCCTTTGCTTTTTCTCAACTCATTTTGTCTCTTGTAAACATAGAATATGAAGCTTTTTCCGAATCATAGTATGTATCACCTCCATTAGCTTACCGGATAATGTTTCGATATTCCAAGAACCAATACGAATCTTATTTTCTAGGACTAGCTTTCTTACCCCCGCATCCGTCCATATTGAAAATGCAGGGACCCTCTCTATAATTTATTCACTACATTCGGGCGGCAATGTAGCGGGACTAACTTCTTTACCCACACCCGTTCATGATGTGGGAACCCTCTTTGCAATTGATTCACTACATCCGGACGAAAATATAGTGGCCCTTGGTTACTTATCACTGCATTCGGGCTCTGCAGCCCGTCGTTAGGTAGAAACGCCGTCATAATTTGTGTAATCTATGTTATAAAAATCCAACAAAGTTTTACGCTGGCTATCGGAAGGCTAACTCAACCCTCCTCCTTTATCCGGGCTTGAGACCAGCCATGCAAGGGTGATCCCTTACATGGGCATGATTATTTCTTTTATATCCATTTAATTAATTCTAAATATTAAAATACTCAATATAGAAATCATTCACCCCTTTGTTTCCTTGTCTAAGTGATGATATTTTATCATGTAAACATAAGATAAGTATTCCCATATTTCTTTGGCATTAGTAAAGTCGTTTAAGGTGTCTCTAAAGTGATCATTCACATTTTTTATTTTTTATGAGAACTCATAAGATTGATGAAAAAATTCTAGTGGCAAATGATGATATAAGAAATAGATGGAAAAACTATTTTTATAATCTTTTTAATGAAAATAAAGATTTTAGTATTAGTTTAGGAGATTTAAGTCAGAAAAGTATATAAACCACAATTTCTACCGACGTATTCAAAAGAATGAAGTCAAAGAGGCTCTTAAACATATGAAGAGTGGTAAATCGGTAGGACCAGATAATATTCCTATAGAAGTTTGGAAAATACTAGGAGAAATAGGAATCACTTGGCTCACAAGACTATTTAATGAAATATGGAAAAACCAAAAGATGCCCGAGGAATGGAGAGCAAGTACACTTATACCCATATATAAAAACAAGGGAGACATTCAAAATTGTGCGAATTATCGAGGTATCAAGTTAATGAGTCATACTATGAAATTATGGGAAAGAATTATTGAACGTAGGTTAAGACAAGTATCAAGTACAACAGAGAACCAATTTGGATTTATGCCTGGTAGATCTACTATTGAAGCGATTCACCTTTTGAGACGTCTTATGGAACATTTTAGAGCAAAAAAGAAAGACCTTCACATGATATTTATTGATCTAGAAAAAGCTTATGATAGGGTACCGAGGGAGGTTCTTTGGAGAACTTTGGAAAAAAGGGTATCCCATTGACATATATTAACCTTATAAGAGACATGTATGATGGTGCAAAAACATGTGTGAGGACTCATGAAGGAACGACAGACTTCTTTGAAGTTAATATTGGGTTACATCAAGGATCAACTTTAAGTCCATACTTATTTATAATGGTGATGGATGAGTTAACAAAACATATTCAAGATGAAGTACCTTGGTGTATGTTATTTGCAGATGACATTGTATTAGTGGAGGAGTCTAAGGAAAAAGTTAATAGAAAATTGGAACTATGGAGAGAAACATTAGAAAACAAAGGCCTCCGACTTAGTAGAACAAAGACAGAATATATGGAATGTAAGTTTGATCATTTGGTTACTTCAGAGGATATAGAAATTAAAATTGGCACACATTGCATTCCCCAAAAGGAAAGTTTTAAATACCTAGGGTCAATTTTTCAAAGTGATGGAAGAATTGATGGAGATGTTACACATAGAATTAATGCTGGTTGGTTAAAATGGAGAGGAGCATCAGGTATTCTTTGTGACAAGAAGATACCATTAAAATTAAAAGGTAAATATTATAGAGCAGCAGTTAGGCCTGCCATGTTTTATGGTTCTGAGTGTTGGGCAGTTAATCATCAACATGTACAAAAGATGTCTGTGACAGTAATGAAGATGTTGAGATGGATGAGTGGTCATACAAGAAAAGACCGTATACATAATGAGGTTATTAGAAACAAATTAGGAGTGGCACCAATAGAGGATAAAATGAGAGAACATCGTTTAAGATGGTTTGGACATATAGAAAGAAGATCAAAAGAAGAACCTGTAAGAAGGTTAGAAAACCTAAAATTGGAAAGTATTAAAAGAGGTAGAGGACGACCACAAAAGTGTTGGAAAGAAACAATAAAGAATGATCTAGCTTATTGGGAGTTAACTGCTAACATGGCACACGATAGAGATCTGTGGAAACAAAGAATCCATGTAGCCGACCCCGTCTAGTATGGGAAAAGGCTTAGTTGTTGTTGTTGTATGAGAACTCATAAGATTGTCTTGTGACCTCCTTCAAATTTCACTTATATACCATCACAATTTTTTGAAATATAAATAGTTTTTCATCGATTGGGCCCATGTTTTATAGTTGGAAGTTGTTAATCGAAAATTGAAACCCTTTTCTTTCATTTTAAAGGAGTGAATTTGCTTGGATAAATAGTGGAAAAAGCATCATAAATCTCTAAGTCCCTTGAATAGAGACTTCTAAGCTTTGACATGTTGTACATGTAATGAAGATGATACTTTAAGGTGTTAAATGGAGTAGTGGATGTCCAATACAAAAAAGGTTAGAATAATAGCAAATACACTCAAAATAATGTATATAAATTGGCCAAAAAGTCTTAATCTTTATTGAATACATCGAGGTATTTATAAAGAAGAGAGGTTGCAACTGAACATGAAAAACAACTAGTAAAAAGAGTTGTTGGAAGGGCCCAAGGGCTAGTAATCTAGCTGTTCGTTGTCCTGGTGTCGGGTGGCCGTGATTACATAAATGTATATTTTCACAAACAGAAAAATACAGTAACATATACATATTTTAACATACATATCAATGTATATGTGGCCAACTAGCAAGAGTTTTTTGCAGTCATTCTCATTCAAGTTCTTTTTTCCCCAAATCCATGGAAAAGCGGTGCTTTTTTCCTCGGTGCTTCAAAGCTTCTTGGCTCTTTGAGCTAAATTGTTTGGGATCATTCTTGATCAATCTGGCACAATTCACTCATAGTCTATCTGTATCCATCCTAGAATGTCCTTCATTTCCCATTTCGTGCTACTTAAATTCTGACAGCGGAAATTTGATGGCGATCATCTGAAAGTCTATACTAGAAACTTTCTATGGCACCATTGCAGGATCTACTAAGAAGGAGGCTGTTGTTGAAACTATAAAAAGAGGCATCCTAGGGATTCTTGTGGCACAGGCTAATTGGATGTCTGCGGAAAATTTTGTAGGAAAACGTGAGGTGTGTATAGGCAGATGAAACTTATCCTGGCTCACAGGAGTTGATGTATACGTTACATCAAACTGACCATTCTTCTTCTAGCTTTCATATAGAAGATTTGGAAAGTTAATTAATTATCTGTATGTTTCTTGACTTGACTTGAACATGCAGAGAAGATTTCGAGGTTGAAATGGCATTTGTATTGTATGACATATACACTATCTTACGGCTGAGCTTATGAGCAGAAATTTTTGTTTTAGTTCCATGATACAAGCTACATCTTTCATTTGCAACCATATTGAAGCTGGGAAGGACATCATTATGTTTTCCATTGCTTCTGTTATTAGGCAGATCCATTTTTACACAAGCCCATGAGTATTTATTGAAACTATGAAGTATGAAGCACAAAGTTCATTTTGATAGTTTATTTTCTCTAGTTTTCATCCAATTATTTCATCTGATTCGCTTAAATTAACTTAGTAAGTTATTTTCGTTTCCAGAAAATGATCAGAATGCTCAAAGGACATCAACGACAAATGCTGGCAAAAGAAAAGGAAATTTTATAAGGGTCCCAAAAATATATTGGCAGTTCACTCGGAAAACTGTCCTCACAATGGAGTGGATAGATGGAATCAAGTTGATAGAATCTGATCGTCTCGACAAAGCCTCTTTGAACCGCAAACTATTAATTAATCAGGTAGTGTTCTTTGGATGAAATGTGAAACCCTGTGATGCATCATATCTTTGCATGTCAACATAAGAACCGGTTCAGCACAGATTGTTTCTTCTTTTTTGATTGATAGCTTGGCATAAATATACTATAATAAATTGTTAGATTTTCTCATATTGGAAGCTTGAGTATATGATTTTTGTCAAAGGTTATGGACTCCCCAAGCACAAGCAACTAGCACTTGCAAAGACAATCTCTAGACAATCTTGTGCAGAGCCTCAGACATTTTCTAGAGCAATGAAACCAAGAGACAAGATTATAATATTTTATTTTAACAAGAATGTCCAATGCATCTCAACTAGGATACAGAAAGGAGTTCAGTAAAAGAGGGCGAACATGCCCTATATATAAGCAGTCAGTGAGATCAGAAAGGATCTAGCTATATGTTCAGCTTGTCAAAACATATGATCTGCATGCTGTCAGACATGAATACCAATCGTAAGGAAGATAAATCTTGGCAATATGGTCTGCTGCACATCACGAGATTCTAAAAGTGTTGCTACTAGAGAGTTGTGAGGATTTAAATAATGGTATAGTGTTAGAGACATGGTGCTGAGGAGTACGTGTCCAGATCTGTTCTTATATCTGCTATATCTGTTTTTAGTTGATGTTTTTAATTATGTATTAGTGTAAGGGTATATTATCTTCAAGTTATAAAACCTTATATATAAGTTCAGTAAATAGATTAGAAAGGAATAAAGTGGCGGTTGCTCCTTAAGTCATCTTCTTCAATTGGATGTATGTATGCGTTTGAATCTTCCTCTTCTAGCAAAAAAGATTAATCTCAGCATGGTATGAGAGCCTCTTATTACTGTAAATCAATGATTATGGTGGAGTTTATGCGGTAAGAAAATATATATTTTTATTGCTGCTGCTGTTCATGTGGTTGCTGTAAAGACGACCACCGTATTGCTGTTGGAGTGTCCCACAAGTTAAGGACTCTTTGCTGAAAAAAAAAACAGGCCGTAGTAGAGTGTTGCGGTGGGGTTTATTGGAGAACACGGCAAACTGTTTTGCAGTAGAGTGCTGTGATGGGATTTGTTGCATAAGACAGCAAACTGTTTTTCTCCTGTTGATCGAGCGAGCAAGGCTTATTGTTGTGGCTGTTGTAAAGCAAAAGGTATTCTGCTACTGCATGTAAAGAAAAAAACAAAGAGGGCAGAAGGTATTTTGATGCTGCGTGTGAAGAAAAAACAAAGAGAGGCTTTCTTCTTTGCTGTGTTCTTTGTTTGATTAAAGTGTGTAAGAAGGGAGAGTATGACACATAAAGGCAAACAAGTGAATACCCAAGTTTTGAAGCCCATTTAGGAGAAAAATTGGACTCTTTTCAAATTACAAATGTTAAACTAGATGACAGAAATTGTCTAGAATGGGTAGGTCTAATGAACTTGCAGCTCTTGTAAGAGGTAGATGGGATTATCTTCCAGGCATTCAATTATGCCCTAAAGAAGGCAGTTTAATCTATTTTAAATGGAGAGGAGATGATGTCCTAGTATCTGCTACAATCTATGATATCTCTAATTGGGAGAACATTCATGTATTTAGATTCAACTATTGATATTTATAGGACCATATCTGAAGCTTACTCTAGAAGGAATAATGTTATAAAGGAATATGAAATTCTAGAGAAAATCATAAAATGCAGACAAGAAAATTGAAAGATTAATGAATATTTTACAGAATTATGTAGTTTATGGATCTATAATTCTATACAAGCATTAATCGTATTGTATGTTTTAAAGAAAGAAGTGAAGAAACTTAAAAATACAAAATATTTAATTTATTATGGGGTGTTTCTTCTGAGTACGAAGTCGTTAAGGTTAATGAGAAGGAAAGAACTATCTTCCTTGCGTATAATTTACTTTTCACCTCTTAGAGAGGAAGATAGAAGAGGACTTTAAAAAAACTTTATTTCTTGGAAAAAATCAATAGAAGTCCAATTGTGGGAGAGGAGGATTTGGTTCTCGAGGTTGGCACGACAACTTCTCTATTATGAAAAAAAAGGTTGTGATGTTCTCATTATGGTAAGAATTATCATACAAAGGAACACTGTTGGGATCTAATTGTTTAGCCTAATTTCATTAAGAATAAAGTAAATTACACTAATATCTCATAAAGTACAAATATGGGTACTAGTACTGACTGCTAAAGCATATAGAAATATTGGAATCACGGTTTGGTGAGCATTCTTATACTTCATAGTCCTAAGCCACTATAGCTCATACTTCATCAATGGTGGTTGAGGATCAAAATTGTTTATCTAATTACTAGCTTCTTTGTAAAAGGGAAGCCATTAGCTTGATTGATGGCTCTAAGACATTCATGATAGAAAAGGAAAGTACAAGAACTTCTTTATATCACTTATCTTCTATTTTGCATGTCCTAAGTTTCATGTTAACTTGTTATGTGTAAGTTCCTTCACCAAAGATCAAACATCTAAATTGCTCAGTTGCATTTTCTCCCTCTAGTTGTATCTTAGGATCTCAAGATGAAGAATTTTTTTGATAATGGTAGCTTCAAAAATGGGCTCTACATCCTTGAAGACCCTATGGTGAGAGACTTTTTGTGGGCCTTAGGTCAATACTTTGCTTTGGTGGAGAGAGACTTTTTGTTGCTTCTTATCTGGCATACAATTATAGGTTCCTAACTTCTAAGGATCCTGGATCAAATTGGGGTTTGACAAAATCTAGGACAGATAACATGTTAGTTTTTTTGCACGTTATGTGGTCATATTTCTACTAGTGGAATAAGAGATATCATACAAGGACCATTTAATAGGAAGAAGCATAAATATGACAGCTTATAAGAATGCAATAGAAGAAATAAAGAAAGTGATTTACAATTATGTGCACTAGTCCACCTTAACTCAAATTAGATTGGAGTCGTAGACCATAGTCACCATACTTGAGCAGATAACATATATTAGTTATTTTAATTTTTATGCTTAGTGCGTAGAATAATTTGGTTACATTTATGCTTTTGTTTTTTATGTAAGTTTAATAATTTGATATGCATATGCCACATGAAATTTATTATGTCTTTTTAGAATTTGTTTTTTAGTTTGATTCATATTTATGAAAGAAGTGGTTATGTGTTTCTTGATATTTCTCAGAAATTAGAGAATTTATTATATATAATATTTTTTAATCAGAAATAAAAGTATACCTTTAAATCCGTTATATTCCCGCTACCACTTCAACAACAACAACAACAACAACAACAACTAAGCCTTTTCCCATACTAGACGGGGTCGGCTACATGGATTCTTTGTTTCCACAGATCTCTATCGTGTGTCATGTTAGCAGTTAACTCCCAATAAGCTAGATCATTCTTTATTGTTTCTTTCCAACACTTTTGTGGTCGTCCTCTACCTCTTTTAATACTTTCCAAATTTAGGTTTTCTAACCTTCTTACAGGTTCTTCTTTTGATCTTCTTTCTATATGTCCAAACCATCTTAAACGATGTTCTCTCATTTTATCCTCTATTGGTGCCACTCCTAATTTGTTTCTAATAACCTCATTATGTATACGGTCTTTTCTTGTATGACCACTCATCCATCTCAACATCTTCATTTCTGTCACAGACATCTTTTGTACATGTTGATGATTAACTGCCCAACACTCAGAACCATAAAACATGGCAGGCCTAATTGCTGCTCTATAATATTTACCTTTTAACTTTAATGGTATCTTCTTATCACAAAGAATACCTGATGCTCCTCTCCATTTTAACCAACCAGCATTAATTCTATGTGTAACATCTCCATCAATTCTTCCATCACTCTGAAAAATTGACCCTAGGTATTTAAAACTTTCCTTTTGGGGAATGCAATGTGTGCCAATTTTAATTTTCATGTCCTCTGAAGTAACCAAATGATCAAACTTACATTCCATATATTCTGTCTTTGTTCTACTAAGTCGGAGGCCTTTGCTTTCTAATGTTTCTCTCCATAGTTCCAATTTTCTATTAACTTTTTCCTTAGACTCCTCCACTAATACAATGTCATCTGCAAATAACATACACCAAGGTACTTCATCTTGAATATGTTTTGTTAACTCATCCATCACCATTATAAATAAGTATGGACTTAAAGTTGATCCTTGATGTAACCCAATATTAACTTCAAAGAAGTCTGTCGTTCCTTCATGAGTCCTCACACATGTTTTTGCACCATCATACATGTCTCTTATAAGGTTAATATATGTCAATGGGATACCTCTTTTTCCAAAGTTCTCCAAAGAACCTCCCTCGATACCCTATCATAAGCTTTTTCTAGATCAATAAATATCATGTGAAGGTCTTTCTTTTTTGCTCTAAAATGTTCCATAAGACGTCTCAAAAGGTGAATCGCTTCAATAGTAGATCTACCAGGCATAAATCCAAATTGGTTATCTGTTGTACTTGATACTTGTCTTAACCTACGTTCAATAATTCTTTCCCATAATTTCATAGTATGACTCATTAACTTGATACCTCGATAATTCGCACAATTTTGAATGTCTCCCTTGTTTTTATATATGGGTATAAGTGTACTTGCTCTCCATTCCTCGGGCATCTTTTGGTTTTTCCATATTTCATTAAATAGTCTTGTGAGCCAAGTGATTCCTATTTCTCCTAGTATTTTCCAAACTTCTATAGGAATATTATCTGGTCCTACCGATTTACCACTCTTCATATGTTTAAGAGCCTCTTTGACTTCATTCTTTTGAATACGTCGGTAGAAATTGTGGTTTATATACTTTTCTGACTTGGCTAAATCTCCTAAACTAATACTAACATCTTTATTTTCATTAAAAAGATTATAAAAATAGTTTTTCCATCTATTTCTTATATCATCATTTGCCACTAGAATTTTTTCATCCTCGTCTTTTATGCATCTAACATAATTAAGATCTTTAGTTTTCTTATCTCTAGCCCTAGCTATCCTAAAAATGTCTCTTTCACCCTCTTTTGAGTTGAGTTTTTTATATAAGTCCTCCCAAATCTTAGCTTTTGCTTTACTAACGGCCTTTTTTGCTTCCTTCTTTGCTTTCTTATAAGCTTCTAAAGTTTCACTAGTTTTCTTAGCATAATGTAATTTGTAACATGCCCTCTTTGCCTTGATTTTGTTTTGTACTACTTCACTCCACCACCAAGCTTCTTTTTGTGCCGGTACACCTCCCTTAGATACCCCTAACACATCTTTCGCCACTTTCCTAATATGTATAGCCATATTGTTCCACATATCAGAGGGTGTGCCAACATAATTCCAAACATCTCCTTGAAGGACTTTTTGTTTAAATATATCTTCTTTCTCACTTTTGAGGTTCCACCATTTAGTCCGAATAGCTCGATGCACTCTTTTCTTCTTTGTCCATTTTTTTATTTGTAAATCCATAACTAAAAGTCGATGTTGGGTGGTTAAGCTTTCTCCTGGAATTACCTTACAATCTTTACAACACGCTCTATCTTTTTTTCTACAAATAAAGTAATCAATTTGTGTTTGTGATAAGCCACTCTTATAAGTAATTAAATGTTCATCTCGTTTTTTGAAGATTGTATTGACTATAAAGAGATCAAATGACATAGCAAAATTTAAAATCTCCCTACCTTCCTCGTTTATATCCCCATAACCAAAGTTTCCATGAATCCCTTGATATCCTAATGCCTCTTTACCGACATGTCCATTTAAATCTCCTCCTAAACAAATCATCTCCCTTTGTGGAATCTTTTGAAACACCTTATCTAACTCTTCCCAAAAAACTGTCTTTATACTATCTTCTAGTCCTACTTGGGGTGCGTAAGCACAAACTATATTCAAAACCTCTACTCCTAACACTAATTTCAATGTCATGATTCGGTCACCATATCGTTGTATGTCTACTACACTCTCCTTTAAATCTTTATTTATGATAATACCAACTCCGTTTCGGGCCTTTTCTTTACCTGAGTACCATAATTTAAAACCTGTATCCTCTATCTCCTTTGCTTTTTCTCCAACCCATTTTGTCTCTTGTAAACATAAAATATGAATCTTTCTCCGAATCATAGTATCTACCACCTCCATTAGCTTACCCGATAATGTTCCGATATTCCAAGAACCAATACGAATCTTATTATCTAGGGCTAGCTTCCTTACCCCCCGCATCCGTCCATAATCAAAATGCGGAGACCCTCTCTGAAAATTTTTCACTACATTCGGGCGGCAATGTAGCGGGACTAACTTCTTTACCCACACCCGTCCATGATGTGGGAACCCTCTCTGCAATTAATTCACTACATTCGGGCGAAAATGTAGTGGCCCTTGCTTACTTCTTACTGCATTCGGGCTCTGCAGCACGTCGCTAGGCGGGAACGCCCCAAAGCAATGCTCATAATTTTTGTAATCCATGTTGTAGAAATCCGACGAAGTTTTACGCTGGCTGTCGGAAGCCTAACACAACCCTCCTCCTTTATCCGGGCTTGGGACCGGCAATGCAAGGGTGATCCCTTACATGGGCGGAGTTTATATTCCCGCTACCACTTATTATAAAAAATCACAACTTTATCTAAGTGAATATAAAAGAAACTTACAGATTACTGCCCTACCAATGATGACAGTCGGCTGCTTCTTGTGTTGCCGTCCAGCCCCACGATTATACTGACTTAACCCTAATCACTACTACTTATACCCTTTCTGAATTTCTAAACTACCCTTAATCACTACTAATTAATACTAAATAGACATAACACATGAAATACACTTAAATGACTTCTAACATTACTCTTTAACATTATTTAACACTCCCCCTCAAGTTGAGTGAAGGATGTTTATAACACCCAACTTGGATAACATCTACTTTAATTGTCTGCTGGTAGTAGCTTTAGTTAAGAAATCAGCCATCTGTTTGGTATATTCAATATACTCCAGCTTGAATTCTTGATTAGATATCTTCTCTCTGATGAAGTGACAGTCAATTTCTATATGTTTGGTTCTTTCATGATACACAGGATTGGAAGCCATCTGAATTGCTGCACTGCTGTCACAGTATAGTGGTATAGAATGATTAGAAGGAAATCCCAGTTCACTGATCAATAAAGATACTCATTTTCCTTCACACATGGCTTGCGCTATAGCTCTTTATTATGCTTCTGCTGTAGATTTGGCAATTACTGTTTGTTTTTTACCCTTCCAAGATACAATATTACCACCAAGTAATGTAACATAACCTGTAGTTGATTTTCGGTCATCACGTGAACTAGCCCAATCTGCATCAGAATAAAGTTCAATATGCAAATTAGATGATTTTGAATAAAGTAAACCCATTCCTGATGTTGATTTGAGGTATCGAAGAATTTTATACACTGCATCCATATTATTCTTGGTAGGAGAATGCATATATCTGCTCATAATGCCAACTGCATAAGTAATATCTAGACGAGTAATAGTCAAATATATGAGCTTGCCAGCCAACTTCTGATATTTATGCATATCTCTGAACTCTTCACTATCACCACTGAACAATTTCTGATTTACCTCCATAGGAATGTCACTAAGTTTACATTCTAACGTATGTGTTTCTTCAAGAAGATCCATCAAATTAGGAAGATACCTCGGTTGGAATAGAGAACTTCTATGCCCAAAAAATAGTGAAGTCGACCTAAATCTTTAAGATCAAATAATCTGTGAAGATTCATTTTTAACTTGGATATTTCTTCAAAGTCATCGCTTGTGACAATTATGTCATCAACATAAACAATAAGAATAGATATTTTGGTTCCTTTTTTGAAGAAAATTGTATGATCATTGAGACTCCTACTGTATCTCAGAGTGCAAACTGCCTTGCTGAATTTATCAAACCAAGCTCTTAGATACTGCTTCAACCCATAAATTGCTTTATTAAGTTTGCATACTCTATTAGCAGACATTTTTATATTCATTCTTGGAGGCAGTTCCAGGTAGACCTCTTCATTTAAGTCTCCTTGTAAGAAAGCATTTTTAACGTCTAGTTGCCATAAATCCCATCTCAAATTTGCTGCCATACTGAGAAGTATTCTTATTGAAGTGAGTTTAGCCACAGGTACAAAAGTTTCTGTATAATCAATGCCATATGACTGACTATATCCTTTGCAATCAATCTTGCTTTATATCTCTTCATGGTTCCATCTGCCTTATATTTAATAGTAAATACCCACTTGTATCTTACAATATTCCTATCAGGAGGTAGGTGTGTGATGGTCCATGTATTGTTCTTTACAAGGGCATTCGGTTCTTCTTCAATTGCAGCTTTTCATAAAGAGCACTTGATTTCTTCTTCAAACTTTGAAGGAATCTTATGTTTCTCAGCATTCATAACAAAGTTCTGATAATTCTGAGAGGTATTAGCATATGAGACATAATAAAAAATCGGATAACGTGCACATGTACGCTTACCTTTACGAATAGCAATAGGAATTTCTAGGTCTTCTGTCACTTCTACTTGAGGATCTGAGTCAGGGGAAATATCTTTGGTGCTTGTATACGAGGCTGGTTCTTCTTAAAAGTAGATAATGTTTATTGATCCTCTCTTGTACGTTAAGATCTCCTCTTGCTTACTGACCTCATTTCTATGATCATCTGTATCATCTTTGGCGTCACCAGGGACTAATGGTAGGACATACGGAGAAATTTGCTGAGGTGTAGTTAACTCTCCCTGAGAAGTATAATAGGGAATAGATTCTGTAAAGGTAACATCCATGAAAACATATAGCTTCTTAGCTAGAAAATAATAGCATTTATAGCCCTTTTGGGAGTTAGAGTAGCCAAGAAAAATGCACTTTACAAACTTAGGATCTAGTTTATCACGATTAAGTAAATGAACATGTACAAAACAGGTACAACCAAAGATACGATGAACTATATGAAATGGTTTTGATTCCTTATTGAGACACTTCATTGGACTTTTACCCTCAAGGATAGTACTGGGCATTCTATTGATCAGGTGAATTGCAGTAAGAATGGCTTCTTCCCAATAGAATTTAGGAGCATTATTCTAAAGTAAAAGAGTCATTGTCACCTCTAGAATATGACGATTTTTCCTTTCAGCGAGTCCATTTTGTTGAGGAGTATACGAACAAGAAGTCTGACGGACTATATCATGTGTGTGTAAATATTCTGTTAATTGCTTGCTAATGTACTCCCCCCCCATTGTCTTAACGAAGAATTTTCACTGAATTATTGAATTGGGTGAGAATGAATTTATGTACAATTGGAAAAATAGACGAGACTTCTGATTTTGATTTCATTAAATATATAATTGTAAGGCGAGTACAAAAATCAATAAAAGAAACAAAATATCTCTGACCAAACAATGAAGTAACAGGACTTGGACCCCAAATATCTGAATGAAGAAGCTTAAAAGGTTGAGACCGTCTAGAGTCACTCAATGGACAAGTGACTCTTTGGTGTTTCCCAACTTTACATACTTCACATTCAAACTGATGTTTATTCACTCTGAGATGAGGTAGAACATAGGGAAGTTTTGACACAGGTAAATGACCAAGACGAAAATGCCAAAGTCGAATATCTGAATCTTGAATTGTTGTTGCTGAAGCTTTTAAGAAGTTTCATGCTGAAGATGATCTTCCAAAATGTATAAGCCCCTCTGTAGTCTACCATGACCAAAGATTTTCCCCGTCTTCATATCTTGAAACACACAACCAGTAGGAGTAAAAGTTATAGAGCATTTCATGGTACGAGTAAAAGAACTGACTAAAAGTAGATTTATTGAAAAATTGGAACATGATAGACTGATGTTAAATCCACAAAACATGTGGGTACACTTCCCTGTCCAACCATATACGAGTAGCTAACTTAATAGGTTCGTATTTTGGAAGAAGTCTGTACTCTGAAAAATATGATGATTCTCCTACCATATGATCTGTAGCACCAGAATCAATAATTCAAGTCTTTGAATTAGAATAAGAGGAGTTACCCTTCATAGTGTGAGTCGCCTGAGCAATTGAAGCTTGAGAGGAAGATGGTTGAGACTGTTTAGATAGTCTTGTCTCGAGTCCTTCTATTCTCTTAATAAGCTCTTGCATTCCATCTATATTAGAAGTAGTATTCTCAGCAACATGAGCAGAGTGATTTCTGTTTTTATAATAGTCCGGTTTACCATGTAATTCCCAATAGTATTCTTTGGAGTGTCTTGATTTTTCACAATAAGAACATATGAGTTTTTCTTTTTCATCAGGATGGGATCTACCACCTCCTCTTCCACGATAATATGAATTTTCTCTTGTTTGGAGTGTATGTTGGTCTGTAACAGGAATGTTATTCTTCTCAAGATTTCTTCGATCCTCTTCCCTGATTAGTAATGAATATATTGTCCCCAATGAAGGTAGCTCATCTCTTCCCAAGACATTGAGTTTTATTGACTCAAATTATTAATTTACATCCCATAGTAAGTCGAATACCTTTTTTTTTCAATCTCTGAATTTCTTTCAGTGTAACACGAAGAACACTTGATATTGGTATAATATAGAAGTTCATCCCAAAGGCCTCTGAGATCTGCATAGTACTCACTTATAGACCGTGTGCCTTGTTTACATTTTCTGATCTTTTCCAGTATCTTGTATTCCTTTGCAGTATTTTTCTTTCTGAAATATGCTTCAGAAACTGCACACCAAATTTCATGAGCAGATTCAAGAAACATAAAGGTTTTTGCAATTGAATGAATCATTGACTGTAGCAACCATGATGATATTAAAGTATCTTCTCTTCTCTAGGTAGAATAGTGTGTATCATGAGTCTCTGGGATTGGTATTTGACCCATTAAGTGTGCCCATCTCCCCTTGCTATAATAGCCAGTTCCAAAGACCTAGACCATTCCAAGTAATTTCTGTCATCGAGCTTAGTAGTTGTAATATGAAAATTGTCTGTTTTTTCTAATGAAAAAGATTGTTCACCTATGTGGAAGGAACTGTCAACACCTTTTCCTTTACTAGAGATCAAGAAATATAATAGAATTTATCTGGTCTCCTTCAATAATGTGATTCCTCTAATATGCTGAATTTGAAATTTTGAATAGATGAGAGTAGAGCTTTGTTTATCTCCCTAGATAAACCTTAGATTTAGGTCTCTAGTAAAAGTCTCAATCAAAGGAAAAATTCAGTTTTTGAATCAACAAATGTATGTTTGATGGTGAGTCAGATCTCCTCCTTTTGTAAGTGAATAACGCAATCAAAAGTATTCTTGAATCAGTTACGATTCAAATGAGACAATCGTAGTATAAAGCAGTCACGTTTTGCGCGATTTGAAGTTGTCAAGAAAATACAATCGGAAGTGCTATGCTCTTTGGCATCCAAGAGCAATCAATTGTAGGAAGAAGGAATGCGACCACAACAATCAGTTGAGGCCCAAGAAAAGAGAAAATGCCTTTGAATCAGTCACAAATGAGAAAACCTTGCTATCGATTTCAATCTGATTCCTTTATCCTTCACAATTCCAAATCAATCACAAATCTGATTCCTTTATCCTTCGTCATCAATCACAAGTCAATTGTTCTGATTCCTTTATCCTTCACGATTCCAAATCAATCACAAGTCAGCTATCGACGCCAATCTGATTTTCTTCCACCAAAAAACTTTTATTTCTTCTTCACGCATAAAAGAACTTGATCCACCTTCCAACATCATCGAGATAAATGCCATATAGGCTCTTATACCATGTTATAAAAAATCACAACTTTATTGAAGTGAATATAAAAGAAACTTACAGATTATGGCAGATTGGTGGCATTCCACCGATCTGCCCTACCAATGATGACAGTCGGCTGCTTCTTGTGCTGCCATCCAGCCTCACGATTATACTGACTTAACCCTAATCACTACTACTTATACCCTTTCTAACTTGAATTCCTAAACTACCCTTGATCACTACTAATTAATACTAAATAGACATAACACGTGAAATACACTTAAATTACTTCTAACATTACTCTTTAACATTCTTTAACACCACTATATTATGGTCAACCGCTAACAACCTGCTAACCGCTATTGATAACATAGGTTGTTAGATCTATTACAGAAGTTGAATATAGAGCGAGTAAACAAGTTGTTGTGCTCTATTCTATTGTGACAGTACTGTTGTGATACATATTGTTAGTAATTCAGTTTATCATGAAAGGATAAAAACATATTGAGGTTGATTCTTTTATAAGAGAAAAAATGACCGAGAAGGCATTCCAAGTGATTTATGTCAAACCTGCCGATCAATATGCTGATATTCTCATTATAGTTGTAAATCGAAGTGGACTAGTACACAAACTCAGCAAGTTGGGAGTCATCATTATCTTCCTCCCAACTTGAGGGAGAATGTTGAGAAATATGGTGCCGAGAGATACATGTGTCCATATCTGTTCCTATATGTGCTATATCTGTTTTTAGTTATGTTTTTATAATGATATTAATCTTTCTAGTTATAAAACCTTATATATAAGTTCTATAAATAGATTACTATAAGTAGATTAGAAACTCTAAGAAGGATTAAGGAATAAAGTGGCGGCTGTTCCTTGAGTTGTCTTCTTCAATGAGATGCCCTTTATGCGTTTGAATTTTCTCATATTAAATGTCCATCAGGTCCCGCCTAGTATGGAAAAGGCTTAGTTGTTGTTGTTGTTTGTTGAATGTCCATCATGTGCAGGATCCAGCTTCCTAAAACAAAGTGTGTGCATAAGTGAGTATCAAGTACTGGGTTTTGGTTTGCACTTAGATAGAAGGGAATAGAGTACCTTGAAATTTGACTCTAGTGTACATTATGCACATATTTTCATCTTTCCGTTGGTGGATGCGTAATCAAAAGAGCATAATTAGAACTAACCAATCTTCTCCTTAAGCTCGAGTACTTCTACATGTTACTGGGAGCAAAACATTCCTGATGTTAACGTTAATTCCACGATCTTGTATGTTCATGCTTTTATTTTCCTAGCACGTTCAGGTCCTTCTGAATCTAGATTTTCACTGAACAACTTCTGACTCAATGAGGAGGCAATTTTATTTGTTTTCTCTTTCTGTATCATGTGCTGTATTTCGCAGGGAGTCTATTGTTCTTTGAGGCAGATGCTAGAAGAGGGATTCTTTCATGCAGATCCTCACCCTGGCAATCTTGTTGCAACAAGTGATGGATCACTGGCATATTTCGACTTTGGTATGATGGGAGATCTTCCTCGACATTATCGTGTGGGACTTATTCAAATGGTTAGTTGACTTCATACGTCTATTTCTTTTTCAGAATTGTCACACTTTATCGTGTACGTCTTCTGCTTGGCAATCTTTTCTTTCTATTTTTTATATTTTAAAATTACATACATGTCCTCCCTTCATGTTTATGCCTAGTGGCATTTGGTGACTAGCAAGCTCTTGCCAAATTGGCATTAACTAGGTTGTTAGCTGTCAACCTAGTGATGCGTTAGTTAGGTGCATAGTAGCATGAATAGTTTTAGCTTGCACATGTTTAATGAAAGAGAGAAATTGATGTTGAAAGGTATTTTGCTCAGTGACACTTGGCACTGGACTATATTCCGATTCATTCCTACTAAAGGCATACTCCTAATTACTAAGTGTACACTCCGTTTCCTCTTTTGTCCCTCCTCACCCATTTGCTGTCACTACACTCTCTCTCCTCCCCCTCTCACCTCAAGAACACACTATCTCTCTCGTCTCTCCTTCTCATCTCATTGGCACACCAAACGTGTGCATCTCTCTCAAAGGAGAGATGGATGCCGCTTGCATCTCCCCCACAGGAGAGGCGCAATGCCACATGCATCTTCTCGCAAGTTGAGGGAAAGACAGGAGGAGGGAGTGTGTGGGTGTAAATGAGGGGTAAAATGTGAATAGGATGAGTGTGCGCATAGTAATTTGGTGTGTGCCTTTGGTAACACCCAATATTCAGAAAGGCTGGAATCACTGACCTACAAAATTATTCAATGTCATATGGAAGGATGAGGCTTAGAGAGATCCAAAATTGTGTAGATCATAGCAGTATCAAGACTACCAAAACATATTTTTTTGACATATGATAGAGCATCAGCTGGTTTCAACTTGTTTAGGGACTTATAAAGTGATAATTGATTCCTTTAATATCCATTATTGGTCTAAACAAAGCAATGTTGTAAAAAGTATATTGATGCTTGTATCGTATTGAGCACCGAAACACCTCTATTGTACTATATGATGCAAATTTTTAATTTCTTGATTAAAAAATATTAATAAATCCAAAAATACAAAAATTGAAATGAATGAACAAAACATATATATCACAATCATCATTAAACAAAATTGAATCCAAAAGCTTGGTTTGAAACAGATAATTCCTAATAAATGACTATGACTATAAGAATATTCAGAGAGATTATCAGAAGAGAACACTCTGAGGCTGAGCATAATAAAGTTAAACAACATGTCATAATGAACAATCATCTATAACGTGAATATTGAATACCTTTAATAAACAACAAAGTTACAATTGTAGAGAAAGAATATCAAATGCAATATAGTCATCAATCATTCATTATTAATAAGATAGAACTTGGGAACAACAATACATATTTTTAAATTGTTACATTTGCCTAACTTCATAACTCCACCCATGGAAAGGATCACCCTTGCATGGCCGGTCCCAAGCCCATATAAAAGAGGAGGGTTGCGTTAGGCTTTCGACCACCAACATAAAACTTTGTCAGATTTTTATACCATGGATTATACAAATTATGAGCATTGCCTTGGAGCGTCCCCTCTTAGCAACGCACTGCACTGAAGAGCCCGAATGTATTGAAAAGTAAGAGCCTTATATTTTTACCCTGATGTAGTGAATCAATTATAAAGAAGGTTCCCACATCATGGACATGTATGGGTAAAGAAGTTAGTCTCGCTACATTATCGCCCAAATATAGTGAATAAATTGCAGAGAGGGTGTTCGCATTTTCAGCATGGATGGAAGCGGGGCTAAGGAAGCTAGTTCTAAATAATAAGATTTGTATTGGTTCTTAGAATATCATAACATTATCTAGTAAGCTAATAGAGGTGGTAGATACTATGATTAAGAGAGATTCATATCCTATGTTTACAAGAGACAAAGTGGGTTGGAGAAAAAGCAAAGGAGATTGAGGTTTTAAATTATGGTATTCAAGAAAGAAAAAGGCTCGAAACGGAGTTGGTATTATTATAAATCAAGATTTAAAGTATAGTGTAGTACATATACAACGATATGGTGACCAAATCATGATATTAAAATTAGTGCTAGGAGTAGAGGTTTTGAATATAGGTTATGCTTACACACCCCAAGTAGGACTAGAAGATAGTATAAAGACGGGTTTTTTGGAAAGAGTTAGATAAGGTGATTCAAAGAATTCCACCTAGGAGACTTAAATGACATTACGGTAAAGAGGCATTAGGAATATCTAGGTATTCATGGAAACTTTGGTTTTGAGATATAAATGAGGAAGATAGGGAGATTTTAAATTTTGCTATGGAATTTAATCTCTTTATAGCCAATACAATTTTCAAAAAATAAAATAAACATTTAATTATTTATAAGAGTGGCTTATTAGAAATACAACAACAACTAAGCCTTTTCCCATACTAGACAGGGTCGGCTACATGGATTCTTTGTTTCCACAGAACCCTATCATGTGCCATGTTAGCAGTTAACTCTAATCCTCTACCTCTTTTAATACTTTCAAAATCTAGTTTTTCAGGTTCTTCTTTTGATCTTCTTTCTATATGTCCAAACTACCTTAAACGATATTCTCTCATTTTATCCTCTATTGGTGTCACACATAATTTATTTCTAATAATCTCATTATGTATACGGTCTTTTCTTGTATGACCACAATTCCATCTCAACATCTTCATTTCTGCCACAAACATCTTTTGTATTAATTAACTGCCCAACACTCATAACCATAAAATATGGCAGGTCTAATTGTTGCTCTATAATATTTACCTTTTAACTTTAATGATATCTTTTTATCACAAAGAATAATTCATGCTCCTCTCCATTTTAACCTACCAGCATTAATTCTATACGTAACATCTCCATCAATTCTTCCATCACTCTGAAAAATTAATCTTATGTATTTAAAACTTTCTTTTTAGGGATGCAATGTGTGCCAATTTTAATTTCTATGTCCTCTAAAGTAACCAAATGATCAAACTTACATTCCATATATTCTATCTTTATTTTACTAAGTTGTAAGCCTTTACTTTATAATGTTGAAGCCTTTACTTTATAATGTTTCTCTCCATAGTTCCAATTTTCTATTAACTTTTAGACTCCTCCACTAACACAATGTCATTTGCAAATAACATACACTAAGGTACTTTATCTTGAATATGTTTTGTTAACTCATCAATCACCATTATAAATAAGTGTGGACTTAAAGTTGATCCTTGATGTAACCCAATATTAACTTCAAAGAAGTGTCATTCCTTCATGAGTACTCACCATTATAAATAAGTATGGACTTAAAGTATGTCAATGGGATACCTCTTTTTTCTAAGGTTCTCCAACCTCCCTCAGTACCCTATCGTAAGGATTTTCTAGATCAATATATATCTTGTGAAGGTCTTTCATTTTTGCTCTAAAATGTTTTATAAGACGTCTCAAAAGGTAAATCGCTTCAACAGTAGATTCGCCTGGCATGAATCCAAATTGATTCTCTCTTGTACTCGATACTTGTCTTAACCTATGTTCGATAATTCTTTCGCACAATTTCATAGTATGACTCATTAACTTGATACCCGATATAACAACAACTAAGCCTTTTCCCATACATAGGTAACTCCGTATGCGGGGAAACTTGATACCCCGATAATTCGCGCAATTTTGAATGTCTCCCTTGTTCTTTTATATGGTTATAAGTGTACTCGCTCTTCTTCCCTCATGCATCTTTTGGTTTCTCCATATTTCATTAAATAGTTTTGTGAGCCAAGTGATTCCTATTTCTCCTAGGATTTTCCAAACTTCTATAGGAACATTATTTGGTCCTACTGATTTACCACCCTTCGTATGTTTAAGATTCTCTTTAACTTCATTCTTTTGAATACGTGGGTAGAAATTATGGTTTATATACTTTTCTAATTTGGCTAACTCTTCTCTTAAGCTAATACTAACATCTTTATTTTCATTAAAAAACTTATAAAAATAGTTTTTCCATCTATTTCTTATATCATCATTTACCACTATAATTTTTTCATCCTCGTCTTTGATGCATCTAACAGAATTAAGATTTTAGTTTTCTTATCTCTAACTCTTGCTATCCTAAAAATATCTATTTCACCCCTTTTTTAGTTGAGTTTTTTTGTATAAATCCTCCCAAATTTTAGCTTTTGCTTCACTGACGGACTTTTTCGCTTCCTTCTTTGCTTTCTTATAAGCCTCTAAAGTTTCACTAGTTTTCTTAGCATAATATAATTTGTAACATGCCCTCTTTGCCTTGATTTTATTTTGCTCTACTTCACTCCACCACCAAACTTCTTTTTGTGCCGATACACCTCCCTTAGATTCACCTAACACCTCTTTCGCCACTTTCCCGCTATGTATTATCATATTGTTCCACATATCACTAGGTGTACCAACATAATTTCAAGGATCTGCTTGAAGGACTTTCAGTTTAAATATATCTTCTTTCTCGCTTTTGAAGTTCCACCATTTAGTTCTAATAGCTCGATGCACTCTTTTCTTCTTTGTCTATTTTTGTATTTATAAATCCATAAGTAAAAGTCGATGTTGGGTGGTTAAGATTTCTCTTGGAATTACCTTAGATTTTTTACAACATGTTCTATCTTTTTTCTATAAATAAAGTAATCAATTTGTGTTTATGATAAGCCACTCTTATAAGTAATTAAATGTTCACCTTTTTTTTTAAGATTGTATTGAATATAAAGAGATCAAATGCCATAGCAAAATTTAAAATCTCCCTACCTTCCTCATTTATATCTTGAAAGCCAAAGTTTACATGAATACATTGATATCCTAATGCCTAAGTCTCCTCCTTATCTCCCTTTGTGGAATTCTTTGAATAACTCTTCTCAAAAAGCGGTCTTTATACTATCTTCTAGTTGTATTTGGGGTGCATAAGCACAAACTATATTCAAAACTTCTGCTCCTAACACTAATTTAAACGTCATGATTTGGCTTATCAGAAATATAAATTGATTATTTTGTTTATAGGAGAAAAGATAGATTGTGTTGTAAAGATTGCAAGTTTATTCAAAGAGAAAGCTTAACTACCCAACATCAACTTTTAGTTATTGATTTACAGGTAAAAATGGAATAAGAAGAAAAGAGTGTGTTAGGTATTCAGACTAAATGGTGCAACCTCAAAAGCGATAAAGAAGGTATATTTAAACAAAAAGTCCTTCAAAGAGATCCTTGGAATTAAGTTGTTATACCTTGTGATATGTGAAACAATATAACTATACATATTAGGAAAGTGGCAAAAGATCTCAGGTAAATTTAAAGGTGTACCGATACAAAAAGAAGCTTGGTGGTGGAGTAAAGTGGTAAAAGAAAGGCAAAGAGGCATGTTACAAATTACATTATGTTAAGAAAACTAGTGAAACTTTAGAGGCTTATAACAAAGCAAAGAAATAAGCGAAAAAGGCCGTCAGTGAAGAAAAAACTAAAAATTGAGAGGATTCATGTAAAAAGCTCAACTCAAAAGAGGGTGAAAGAGATATTTTTATGATAGTTAGGGTTAGAGATAAGAAAACTAAGGATCTTAATTTTGCTAGATGCATTAAAGATGAGGATGAAAAAAATTCTAGTGGTAAATGATGATATAAGAAATAGATGGAAAAACTATTTTTATAAGCTTTTTAATGAAAATAAAGATATTAGTATTAGCTTAGGAGAGTTAGCCAAATCAGAAAACTATATAATTAAACCACAATTTCTACCGATGTATTCAAATGAATGAAGTCAAAGATGCTCTTAAACATATGAAGGGTGGTAAATCGGTAGGACCAGATAATGTTCCTATAGAAGTTTGGAAAATCCTAGGAGAAACAAGAATCACTTGGCTCAGAAGACTATTTAATGAAATATGGAGAAACCATAAGATGCCTCAGGAAAGGAAAGCGAGTACACTTATACCCATATCCAAGAACATGAGACATTCGGAATTCTGCGAATTATTGGGGTATAAGTTAATGAGTCATACTATGAAATTATAGGAAAAAATTATCGAGTGTAGGTTAATAAAAGTATCGAGTACAATAGAGAACCAATTTGGATTCATGACATACATATCTATTATTGAAGTAATTCACCTTTTGAGGTGTCTTATGGAATATTTTAGAGTAAAAAGAAAGACCTTTACATGATATTTATTGATCTAAAAAAAACTTACTATAAGGTACCAAGAAATGTTCTTTAGAGAATCTTTGAAAAAAGAGGTATCCCATTAACATACATTAACCTTATAAGAGACATGTACGATGGTGCAAAAACATGTGTGAGGACTCATGAAGGAATGAAGGATCAACTTTATGTTCATACTTATTTATAATGGTGATGGATGAGTTAACAAAACATATTCAAGATGACATACCTTGGTGTATGTTATTTGCAGATGGCATTGTATTAGTGGGGAGGAGTCTAAGGAAAAAGTTCATAGAAAATTGGAACTATGGAGAGAAACATTAGAAAGCAAAGGCCTCCAGCTTAGTAGAACAAAGACAGAATATATGGAATGTAAGTTTGATCATTTGGTTAACTTAGAGGACATAGAAATTAAAATTGGCACACATTGCATCCCCCAAAAGAAAGTTTTAAATACCTAGGGTCAATTTTTCAGAGTGATGGAAGAATTGATGGAGATGTTACGCATAGAATTAATGTTGGTTGGTTAAAATGGAGAGGAGCATAAGGTGTTGGTTAAAATGGAGAGGAGCATAAGGTATTCTTTATAATAAGAAGATACCATTAAAGTTAAAAGGTAAATATTATAGAGCAGTAATTAGGCCTGCCATGTTTTATGGTTCTGAGTGTTGGGCAGTTAATCATCAACATGTACAAAAGATGTCTGTGACAGAAATGAAGATGTTGAGATGGATGAGTGGTCATATAAGAAAAGGCCGTATACATAATGAGGTTATTAGAAACAAATTAGGAGTAGCGCCAATGGGAGATAAAATGAGAGAATATCGTTTAAGATGGTTTGGACATACAGAAAGAAGATCAAAAGAAGAACCTATAAGAAGGTTTGGAAAACTAAATTTGAAAAGCATTAAAAGAGGTAGAGGACATCCACAAAAGTGTTGGAAAGAAACAATAAAGAATGATCTAGCTTATTGTGAGTTAACTGCTAACATGGCACACGGTAGGGATGCGTGGAAACAAAGAATGCATGTAGCTGACCCCGTCTAGTATGGGAAAAGGCTTAGTTGTTGTTTGTTTATTTGTTGTTAGTATTAAAAAATGATACGGTGCGATACAATACAATTGTATTGTAGACCAAAACGATACATGATACGATACGAACAACACTGAATTTATTTAGTAATTAATATCTAAAGTGAGTTTATTATTAGAAATTAATTTTAAATATATGTTTTGAATATTTCAATGAAGCTTTCTTTGTTGTAATGTGCATTAATAAACTTTATTTAAATATTAGTACATTATTTAAATATTTATTTATATTAATAATTTTGTACTAAAGTTTATATGATATTATAGAGTACCATATTGACGTGAGTGCCACTTCAACATTGAGTTAATGCCATGTTAACGCTAACTCAATGCCTACGACGTTAGTGACAGGGTATTAAGTGATAGGTTTTTGAAATTTAGGTCATTTAAGTCATAGAAAGTGAAATATAATAATACCAAAGTGGATTTTTGGTAAACCATAGGGTACTAATTTGAAGTTTACCCTATAATTAATGTAGTTTCTCTGGTTGAGAAGAAGATATCACTAAAATTGAAAGGTAAATATTACAAAGTAATCATAAGACCAACCACTCTTAAAACTTAGGATGTTGATGGAAAGGTATGGCTGCACAAGAACAGATTAGATCCTAATTAGGCTGTTAGACAAAGAGTTGAGGTGGCACCAATAGGAGAGAGACACACTTTAGGTGGTTGGCTTTTAGGAATGACATTTTGATGCTCCAATAAGGTGTGAAAAGTTGGATTTGAACACTTTCAAATAGGGAAGAAGGCCTCTAAAAGGTTCAGAGGAGATAATAAATTTCATCTTCCTTTTTTGGAGTTAAATGCTAATGTGACACAATATCAAGCTTAAAGATAACTTGAAATACTATGTACCACTTAGTGTGAGAAAAGGCTTGGTTGTTGTTTGGTTTTGGAGTTTTGTGGTAGTCAGCCAAACCCCTCCACAATCTGTAATTGCAATGATACTTTATCTGATTCAGTATGTGGATCATGCTTTTTGGATGTTCATAACATATTTAGTCTTCTCCAATAAACTAAATGCTATGCCTTGGACCCTATTGAATGATGTAGAGTGATTTGTACTTGTTTGCGGTAGGTGTTATTTGCTTGAATGTTTATTTGTCAGTAGTACCCAAGAGACAATTGCTTGGCTTAGTTTCTTGTTGTTTCAGCCTTGTTAGCATAAATTTCATGGCTAATTTCTCAGGGTGGTTGATGTTTCGGACATGGATAAGTTTCTCCGGACACGACCACTGTTTGTTCATTTTGCTTTTGATGCATTTCCTTTTTTAAAGATGAAAATAAACTATTTGAAGTGCTATTTATTGATGAATTTCTCAGGTTTTAAAGCTTACATGTTATTCCAGGGACAGAGCTCACAGTGTTCCTCCATGTGTGTGCGCATCTGTCCATTGCTGTTTATGTCTTTCGTGTATTAATGATTTGTGTCGTGGTTTATTTTCCTTCTTTTATTTTATTTTCAAGTATTGCTACAAGGACCGAACCATTGCAGTGTTTCTTTACTTTGTTCTCTTCCATATGTGGGCCATTCTGCATGTTCACTGTATGTCATCTGTGTTTTGCAGCTTGTTCACTTTGTTAATCGAGATATGGGCCATTCTGCATAATCACTGTATGCCATCTGTGTTTTGCAGCTTGTTCACTTTGTTAATCGAGATTCGTTAAGTTTGGCAAACGTCTTTCTTTCGTTGGGGTTCATTCCTGAAGGAACAGACATCAAATCTGTTGCGGATGCTCTTAAATCAGCCTTTGGCCATGAAGCAAGAGGATCGCAAGATTTTCAGGTTGAAATTTAGTTTCTGTCTAGTTTGGCAGTCCAACTTGAGTATGCGATAAAGTTGTGATGGTAAATACATAAACAAAAAGAAACTCTGAAATATTCTAACCCACGTGGTCTAGTTACACGCTTGAACTCCTTCGAAATTTGCAAAAGTAACTAGTTTATGTCATGGGATGTAGCATGAGGTTAATAAGTTCCAAGTAATTCAAGTCTGGTGACAATATGGGCTACAATGGCCATTTCATGCACTGATTAGTCGTTGTGTATATCGTTGCTCATGCTCGTGTTCATCCTCTGAAAATTTATCACGAGTACCACCATGCAGCTTAAGACTTCAGCTTCAGTTCTCGTCTCACTTTTTGAGAATATCTACTGCTAAACAACAGAGCAATGTTGGGAACGCTGGAACTCTAACCCATATAGAATCTGTTAATTGCATGCTTCATGGGTGTTGTATGACTTTGCTTCAAGCATCTATGATCTATGCGAACTTTTGATGTTCTACTACAACAACAACAACAAAGCCTTTTCCCATGCTAGACGGGGTCGGCTACATGGATTCTTTGTTTCCACAGAGCCCTATCATGTGCCATGTTAGCAGTTAACTCGCAATGGTCGTCCTCTACTTCTTTTAATACTTTCAGATTCTTTATTGGTTTTTATGGCCTACTTCTGTGGTCGTCTGTTCCTTCTTTTAGAAGTGGATTCTATGCGAACTTTTGATGTTCTACTACAACAACAACAACAAAGCCTTTTCCCATGCTAGACGGGGTCGGCTACATGGATTCTTTGTTTCCACAGAGCCCTATCATGTGCCATGTTAGCAGTTAACTCGCAATGGTCGTCCTCTACTTCTTTTAATACTTTCAGATTCTTTATTGGTTTTTATGGCCTACTTCTGTGGTCGTCTGTTCCTTCTTTTAGAAGTGGATTCTATGCGAACTTTTGATGTTCTACTACTACAACAACAACAAAGCCTTTTCCCATGCTAGACGGGGTCAGCTACATGGATTCTTTGTTTCCACAGAGCCCTATCATGTGCCATGTTAGCAGTTAACTCGCAATGTTCGTCCTCCACTTAGTCCAGTACTTTCAGAGAAGAGGACAATCGAGATTCTTTATTGGTTTTTTTCAACACTTTTGTGGTCGTCCTCTACTTCTTTTAATACTTTCAGAACTTTTGATGTTCCATTGTTTTGATAAATTGCTAAACTAGTGATGTTCTCTTCTTCTCTCAGGGCATAATGAACCAATTATATGATGTTATGTATGAGTTCAACTTCTCTTTGCCCCCAGACTATGCACTAGTCATCAGAGCATTGGGATCTCTGGAAGGAACTGCGAAGGTATTGGATCCTGATTTCCAGGTTGTGGAGAGTGCTTATCCATATGTCATAGGGCGACTTCTTGCAGATCCCAGTCATGATATGAGGAAAATATTAAGGGAGCTTCTTATCCGCAACAATGGCTCTATCCGCTGGAATCGGCTAGAACGTCTGGTCAGTTGTTCTCTTACATTTGATGTTAAATCCGGTTTGTGGTTTGTGTCTTGTTGTTCTCTTACATTTGATGTTAAATCCGGTTTGTGGTTTGTGTCTTGTTTGTGCAACCGATGTTATTGAATTTGCACCTTTAGATTCAGGCAAAGAAAAATGGGACATTGTCCTGACTATCGGTATGTTCTAGGCTGGAAAGAGCCAACCATGAAAGCCATGGCATGAGCCAAGGAGGACTCATCTAGCAATACCTTCACTAACTTCGAATTTTAAGAAAATTGTTGAATGCATGTAGGATCCAAGACAGTACTGGACTAAGTGGAATATTAAAGGCCCAGCTAAGAGCAGCTTGTTCAGTAAAGCCAGCAATAAAGCAACCAGAATATTCCCTACATTTTCCTAGATTTAGTAATGTCACTAGGTTGAAGATACTAGAGTTAATTGCTTAGATTGAAGAGTCTGCACATGATATTTTCAAACAGTTTGCGTTCTCCAACAACAAAAGATTCCGGAGGGAATTGGAGATAATGTTGTTCAGAGTTTTAAATAGTAGCACATTGATCAAAACTGTGTTTTTGAGTTTTTATATTTTCTGAGTAGTTTTAACTAGTAGTTAATGTTGCATGCTAGCATTAGTTTCCTATGAGTTTCTAGCTGGTAGTTACCAAGGCTCTTTAATCCATACAACTGCAAAGCAAAACAACCTAGGTTTACAAGGAATGAGATCAGTCTAATGAATTGTAGGGTATTAATATTTTTTTGAACTCAGTTCAGAGGTCTGTTCTGAGGATAAATAGATGAATGGTAAAATGAAAAGTGCTAGCCTTGGTTGATCCACAAACTCTCTATATCTTATCCCTGTTGGGTGGCAAGAATCGAGGCTTTTATCACCTTCTGGGTGTGGCGAGCCAGTGTGCGTGAGTGTGGTTAGTTGGCGGGTAATATCAACTGTGAGTGTGTGTGAGTTTGCCCTCCCTTTTGTTGTTTTCTATTTTACATCTGGGAGTACAGTATCACACAAGGCCCCTTCAAATCCTGTAGAGCGTGTTGAAGGTGCACACGAGAGAGAGAGAGAGAGAGAGAGAGAGAGAGCAGGAAACTCTGTTTCCTGTAGATCGTCCTCAGTTGCTGAGTTGCTTGAGTTCTCTGGCTTCCTTGGTAGAGCCAGTCTCAAGAAGTCAATACTTCATACGAGCAGTCATTCAATTAAAGTGACTCAGTTGCTTAGCTTCTGCATAATCCAGAATGAAATCTCGAGTTCAAGACTGTTGCTGCTGCAATCAGCTTAAACCATAATCCTCTCGACTCAGAATTTCATATCAAAGAGAGTGAGAGCCTTCCGTTTGCTGCTTAAGCTTGTCTACGACTTGGTGCAACTTGTAATTTCCCAATTTGTGTCCTTTTAGTGTGGAATAGTATTCTAAAATTGGACTCTCTCATAAAGAAGTTCATAACCTTCTACGAATGACAAAATAGTGTCAACCTTATTACCATACCGCATTTGAGTCAACAAACTGCTAACTTTCCATCCACATCAGTGAATTCTGTGGATATCCCTGCGGGATCTTGAGAAATCTCAAGATAGAGCTACTTTTTCAATGTAACTATTCCACTGGGTCTGGTATGTGAAATCCGTTTCCTATATAATCAAAATTTGTTTGATTGTGCAGATGATGGCAATTTCTGAAGCATCTGAACCAAAAGTGGGTGATCAGAACACATCTAGCAGCAATTCCTCAAATGCCGAAGAATGGAAATCTTTTGATGCACGTGCAGTTGTGTCTGCAACGGAAGACTTGTTTAACTTCATATTCTCAGAGAAGGGGCTCAGGGTGCGGGTTTTTCTAGTACAGGACATTGTGAAGGCAGCAGATGCTTTCTTGGATGGGGAGGTCTTGTCCTTCCTTTTTCCAGGTGGAGAAAAGAACGCAGTACCAGAATCTAATGAGGTAGATGCTTGGAACTTGATTGAATTTCCTGAAGAATTTGTCCTTTCTCTAATTAAGCACAATGCATACTGCAGGCAGTGAGTTATTAATCATGCTATAACTTTTTAGTTTCTTGACTTGAATACGATCCAAGTCTCAACTGCTGCTTCATGTTACTTGGGTGAACGCACTTTTGTTTTCTTCCAGTTATGCATCTTGACGTCACTGAAAACAAACGTGTATTGTTGTTTGTAAGGTTTCTACAGCAGAGAAGTATATCCTGATGGACAAAGTACTAGTGTGTATTGATTTGCATGTTCTGGGCAATGTTTGTGATTGTTGGAGTGTCAGCAAAGCTTATTTTCATGTCGGATCACAGTAAAAGCCTTCACTGAACTAACCGACTTGGTTTGCGCTTTCTAGATCTGTAGCTTTAAGCTTCTTGATAATTACTAGTAGGTTAACTCGAGTTCTTGTACCTTGATGAAATTGCACCCACGCGGTCGCTTTTTTTGTTTCATCTCTCTCTAGGTAAAATGCTCTTATTCTAATTGTTGTTTATGTGCATCAGAAGAATGTAACGGTGGCAAGGTTGATTGGCGGTTTTGGATCTTTCCACAAAGCAGTCACCATGGCGCCTGAAGTTTGGATACCAATGTTGATCCGCACAGCCCTCAAGCCAGAGGCTCATCAATTTGGCATTAGTATCCTTGCTGCGATGTCCAGATTTTCATGCTGGAAAATACCGGAGAGTCTTTGGCTCTGTTTATCTAGGATGCTTCACAAATTTCATTTGCAATGCACTTTTAGGATATAAATAATACGTCAATTTTGTTTTCTCAAGAACTCTTTTTCTTAGGGCTTCAAAGGCATAATCGTGGTTTGGTTGGATGTCAGTAATTCTGACACCCGATCACTCTTTGACCCAATCGAATGTATATAAATTGGCGTATAAGAAATTGGCTCAAGTTATCAGACACCTATTAAATTATGACAATTTTAAATGTAAATTCCTCGGAAGCACTTTTAAGCTTTATTAAGTGCCCTTGTTTTTGACTTGTGCCTTCAACCACCCATGTGCGCGGGGACATTAGAATATGTTTAATGATTGATATCTTTTACAAGGACCACGTCTGCATCTGTCACCGCATTGATGGCGGCAACCCGCAACAACACCCGATACGTTATTCAGCGGTTTGCTCTCTTCTTCCCTCAAACACGCGTACACGCAGAAACTCAAAACTCAAAGGAGGTTTGTCATAGTGGGAATCCGGTGTTTGCCGCCACCAAGGAGAGATCACGCAGCATCTCAAGGAAGAACCCTACTGCCACCCTCTTGGTTGTTCAGCTCACCCTGGGTGGAGACTCTCCTCACTAAACTCTATCAATCGGACCTTTCTCTCTCAATGCCCACCCACTCCCTTATATAGGATGGGGCACGACCCAGACCCAATCTGAATACCTACTTGCCTTGGTCACCCACCTATCAAGCACTTATTTAAAACCAGCCCACTCAGCTGGATTAGTCCCTAACACCCGAATGTAAACCTCTCTTTTCTCAAGGCTGGAGAGCCTATGAATCACGGTACCAACAATAACCGTTTATTACGATGGCAACCCAAATACAGAAACCTCCCTAGGTAGCAGGCCAACCCTCGTAGTATCGGTGTCATCTTCACGTATTTTGTGCTCCATGCATGCCTCCGTACGTGCTCGCACGTCAAGCTCATGTCTCTAGCATCGTGATCACCCTCTGTACACATGTCGTGCATCTAGCGCTCCTGGTGCTGTGACAGCATCTGCCTCCTCTATCCAGCAGAATGTGTTACGCTCATTTTGGAGTGAGTCCATTCTCCAGTGGATTAGAACAGAAATCGAAAACCAGATCCCCGTCAAAGATCTAATGCTGTGAGTAAAATCAACCTTGGAAGATCTTGTTGAACTAAAAGCCTTCCAACCAAAACCCACCACAACCAAGCCTTTTCGCACACCAATCCTTTATAGACTTAAGGGATCAACACCTCTTGAACTCGTGAGGACAGACCCCTGACCTTCATTGGATCTTCAACCAAATTGAATCCAAACCAGACCCAATACTAAAGTGTCCAAGGACATGTCACTAATCCAAAGACACGACACAAATGTGAAAAAGGAGCACGCTCACAGCTGCTTGTCATCGTGTCATCTTGAAACAACCCTCCCTTGTAGTTAGACCTCATTCGTGAGGTCCCATGATCTCGTCTTCACGCTCATGCTACAAGTCTTATGCCCTCGTGTTTGTGCTCTCCTACCTTAGCAAGCACTCTCCAACAACCCATCATAACTCGATTCTTTGAAACCACCACAGCAGCACCTTCCTAGTTTCCTCATTGAGTGGTACCTTGGTCACGCACCCATATTGGATGATGCATAAGCCACACTTTTGTGAATATTGACTCCTCAACTACAGTCGGCACTTCTCACTATGAAACTCTTCCTCTCGCCGAGCTACCAGCACTGCATGGCAATTTTCCATTCCTCAAAGTGAAAAAACAGATTATGTGAATATCATTCACCTTGGAGTTGTCTCCTATCTCTCGGTGCTCTTACACAGGTCAAATCGGACAAGAAACCCAGACTGTATCTCATCATCTATCATCAAACCTCGAAGATGTGGGGTGTCAACCACTTTGATGACCTGATGAAATCGCATCTGAGATTCATGCTCCAATGGCCCAAGTCAATCAACACAAAATCCACGGTGCCATTCCAGCATCCAATGTGAACCCTACTTTCACCATATACGGTATTCTATATGAGTAAGCGTTCATAGTGTTTAGATGACTCCCTAAAGTGATGGTACGCGCTTCTGATTTCCTCGAATATTCAGCAGAGTATAGAATGCATTGTGATGTGGCGATGATATGGGATCACAACCTCAAACGGGTTGTATCTACCTCTGTTAAACTATGGTCCTCCTTGATCCTCGACTAGCGTGAGATTCAGTTTCTCATGCTTCAGACGCTCTCAAGCGGTAAGACCCAATATAAATATTACAACCAACTCTAAGATCCTCGCATAGAGTCTACACCGGTTGTCCCAGTCAGCTGCAGGAGTTTATTGTCGTGGTGAGGAGCTAAATGATCATTGAGATGTATATATTCTTCATATCATATGGGGACCGGAAAAAATGTAGTATTGGGTGCACACATGTACAGGTTCTTCTTTGAAAAATGCCCAGAAAATGATGACAAGTTCTGCTGCAGGAAGAGCATTATGATGGAGATGAAGCTGACCATCTGTGGTGTGATACAGTTACCATCTCCTTCGTATCCATGTCTGCCTAAGGTTGAGATGTTTGGATGGAGTCCATGTGTGCTTGTACCTGTGTGTATGTGTGTGCAAACGCATGAGTGTCTCTGTGTTTTCTCATGTGCAAATAGTTAATAAAACAGACTGGTCTTCAACTCACAAATTTGGCCTCTAAAATAGGGCCATGTACAAGGTATGACATGGAAAGATGTTCTCGCTTCAACTTTCCGGGTTTTGTTTCTCACAGTTTGTGAATGATGCACATTGTACCACTTCTTCATTTAGGAAATGGATTAAAAGTGATTGAAATCATCTTGACAAGCATTTCCTTATGGAAAACTAATGGTTGAGTAGAAAGCAGATAAAGATCACATTTCTCTGCAACGAGAATCAAATTGTGCTGATTGATGCTGGATCTATTCAACTGGATAGCCAGAATGAAGTTCAGTTCATTGTCCCGTATTGGTTGGCCTCATCTACGCAATTCATCATCACTTCAGATGGACATTCATCACCCACTTAAAGAAAATATTTTGTCCACCTAGGCTAAGACAGATACAGGAGATAGCAAGCCTGTTTGATCTTGCCATTGACATGCTAAAAGCTCAACCTTCTAACACAAAACTTAAGCTCCACATCAGTGTACATCCACAAGCAATACAGAATTGACAATAAGAAGTGAAGACTGGTTCAACCTTTAAGATATGAAAATCTTTTACGTGAACACTAAAAAATCAGACAATCTTGCCAATCGCTTAATAAAACATTAAAAGATCAGACGTCAGAATCAGACAATGCAATGCTGGTATTACTTTGAAGCTTAATAAATTAATATCCTCCATAAGTACCAGTAACAAAATCATTTACTACTTCCTAGCACACAACTATGGGGATAGAAAATGTTTACAGGATATTAGTTTAATCATATTAAATTCGGACATAATAGTCATCCCCTAGCGCCAAATATAGAAAATCAGAAGAAAACATAGCCTTCGTGGTCCAAGAGCTGCAAACCGTACAAGATATTGACATCAATGCTGCAATTCTGTTGTACTTCCCCTCAAAAGCAGCCCTCTCAAAATCTGCAAATGCATGAAAATCAAATGATGCAGAACTATAGCACAGATCTCTTATTTAGGATGAGGGATGAATAAATCAACCTCCTCCAGGATGATTCATGTTTCCAAGATAAACCCTTGGATGTTTCCCAAATTTGTATTCTTCATAATATAAAACCTTAAAAATTGATGCAGGCATTAAGCTTCAAGTCTCAATAGGATTTCAGATACTCATAGATATGCCTCTATTATCAATATATATGGATTTAAATGGCTAGGGAGATGGAAGATAGATAAGATCTAGGCAACTCAATAGGATAAAGGAAGTTCCGGTGCTTGACTGATCTCCTTGCCTAAGCTGTTCATGACCAGAGGCATGCTTTGACACAACTTTCCAGACATGAAAATCTAGTTCTTCAGACTGTGACAATGACATGGGAATATTCCTTACAAGAGAAAACTAGATGGACAAATAGCCTATTATTAACAAGAGATAAGTGGTCCCTTTCCTTTTTTCAATAGAGACAACTTCACTAAACAACAAAGGTAAAGGGCTTTCACCAACAGAACAGTTAGCATTCAGGACTATAGAGAAACCAGGACAAATACAAAAACCAGAGCAACTACTCTACTAACTCGATTGACTAAAGGAATAGCCAAACCCTCAAGGATAATCAAGAAGAAATATCAGGGGAAGACATGTTAACCTCTGTTTTCTGAGCAAGATTCTACAGCACTGGTAGCAGAAGGTGTCATTGCTTTAAATTTTATCATCACTACAACAACGGCAACTAAGCTTTTCCCAATCCCTATCATAATTTGTAGAATCCATGATAAATCCGACAAAGTTTTACGCTGGCTGTCGGAATCCTAATGCAACCCTCCTCCTTTATCTGGGCACACTAGATATGCATGTACACGCTTATATATGTGTGCACATGTTTCATTCATAAGATCAGGCACATTTGCAGACATAGTGAAGCCAAATGCCATTCAAGCTCAGGGTGTCTCGGTAGGAGAGTTCCTAAATAGCATTCCAGTTTTGTGAGGCTTAAAACTCCTCACAAGTCTCATCTTTCAGAACATGCACCCTGTGAGCGGAGTCTAGCCAGAAAATGTATCTTTCATAAAGTGACCCTAATTAAGGAGGTAAAAGTTATGGCTAATCTTTGATGAGAGACCATTTGGGGTAGCAGTGGCACGATAGAATGCACCCCTAACGCAGATATAGAAGATAACCAAAGGTTTAGACGGCACTTCAAATTAAACTCATTAATTTCACTTGTAATTTCAAAGTACTAAGAATATGAGTTTAGAGTCGGTTTTAGTAAATTTTATGTTTTAGGTATTATTGTAATTGCCCGGAGTACTGAGGGCATTTTGGTAATTTTTCTGTACCCTTTTGGTATTTTGGTCATTTTATGGGTGAAGAATCATTCAGGGGACTGGGGAAAACGATTCTGACAGGTCAAAGGTACAACCCAAATCACCAGGAGAGTCAACATTCTCATTTGTGAGATTAGACATGCGATGAAGTATTACTTCTGGAAGAGTAGATGTTCCAAGACTTTCCACATCAAAAGGGAGATCTTCTTTCAAAAATCTGGCCTATCTTCAAAACCAAGATTGCATCCGATAATAGTGAAAGAACTACTATTTTAGGACCAGAGGGATCGACTGGACTCCAACGAGATAGGTCATTTTTCTTGTGGTCATTTACTCTCACCAAAGCATTGGTTCCTCCTTTGATGAGAAGAACATCGTCGCTACCAGTCACACATGCTTATTCAAATTCTGAGACAACAAGAGATGAACAGAACACGTATGGTCAGTCTTCATCACTAAAATCAGGAGTCAAAAATCACATGTCCCGCTCTCTTTCTGTTCATTTGAATGCCAAACCCAGAAGCTTGAGAAGGACCGACTCTCTGGGAGGCTTCTTTCGAGTTATTCCTGGGAGTCCTCTTGTTGCAGAATTGAGTAGTGGTGCCTCAAATTCTGCGTGAGTACCAGATTTGTTGATATCTATTATATAGCTCCTATGGGGAAGAGACTACGTTCCTTGGTTGAGGTACAGAAGTTTTTGCTCGATCATCCAGAGTACATGCGTGCAAGTGTAAATCTCTCTCAATTCTCTTTTCCAATACCAAAGCCGGTTAATGATGTAGTAGACCAATTGTTTGATGAAATGCCTAAGAGAAATGCTCAAGAAGATATGATTAACCTGCACATCAAATGTGTGAGTAAATGCCAAGAAAAATATTCACCTGCACATCAAATGTTTGATGAAATGTTTCACAGAAACTTTACCTCTGCAAGACAAGTGTTTGATGAAATGCCTAAGAGAAATGTTTACCTGCATATAAGTGTTGGTTAAAATACTGAAGAGGGTTGAAAATTCAGAGAAAAAAAATTGAAAAAGATATGAAGTAGTAGTGATGATTTCTTCATTGGAAAGACAACTAAACGGAAATATAAGGAAAGATAGAATGTAGAAAATCAATCTTTCGCACTACATATGCATAAAAAATCAAATCATAGAAGAGGCACGAGGAATTTGATCGTATGGAATGTGGCAGTATCACCAAGAAGCATGAAAGTTAAAACCTTGAGTTGCTGAAGTAAACAGCCAGGAGGGTTGTAAATGCAACTGCAGTCACCATGTGAAGGGGCGCAGACCAACTAGTATGAGCAGATGTTTGTATTCTGCTATTTTAGTGGTAGAGAGAGGACACCCAACCAACACACCAACTGCAACCACCATGTGAAGGGGCGCAAGAAAAGCCATGTGAAGGGTGTATGGTGGAGTAGTACCTCCTATCACAAAAAATCAGTTTTCTCAAGAGTAAAAAAACATGACTTTTGAAGTGTAGTTGTCGAATCACTTTATGGAGAAGAAGAAAGAGAGAGGGAGCAACCGACACCCATAGAAGGGACGTGTGATACCCATGTGTTCTTCATTGTTTAAGTTGTTTTACAGAAGCCTCAAAGAGATCGCTCGTGCACGTGTGGTGAAGAAAGAACCAGTTTTTTAGCAAGTTTGGAGTTTGAAGTATCTCACTCCCAACTTTAGGGGGAGTGTTGAAGAATATGAGTTTAGAGTCATTTTTAGTAAATTTGATGTTTTAGGTATTATTGTAATTGTCTAGAGTATTGAGGGTATTTTGGTAATTTTTCTGTATCCTTCTGTACTAAGGGTATTTTGGTCATTTTATGTTTTACAGCTCCTTATATAAGGGTTGATAAGTTGTATTAGGGTTAAGAGTTTGTGATTAATAAAGAGAGAGAAAGAGGGGGGCGGCCTCATTGGAGGTCTGCCCCCTTCTTCGATCTCCACATTTCCTCTTCAATGTTTCTTTATATTTGTGATTTTCAATCTTCGTTGCGCAACCACGTTTTCCAACACTCCATACTTGGCCGATACATGAAAAGGCAACCAAATTTTGCCTAAAACCTCAATCTTCTCCGGAGAAAGTTTGTTCATTGCCAATCTGGAAAGTAAGTTGATTAATCTTTGCAAGAACAGGTAGTTTGCCAAAGCTTTCTTGTTATCGAGAAAGAAGTATACAACAAAAATCTCCATATCTATCAAGAGTACCACTTTACCAAAGAAAAATCAAATCAAAGATTTTTTAGACTGGAAATGGCATATCAAAAAATTTCTATCGGTTGCTCATTTTAGTTTTAGATAAAAAAAGCAGGCATCCGATGGAAGTGTCCATCTATCTCATGTAGGTTTTAACACACAACCCAGGAACCCAAACATTACATGACATCTCTAGTTAGGCTGCATATCTGTGAATAAAGTTCTTATCGCTGATCATTTCTGCCACATCTATTTCCTTGAGTGGTTATGTTATCAATAGCGCGCTATAGCGTGGTAGCTATAGCGGACGTCCCTTCAGGGCACTATTAGCAGTGTTAGCGTACAACATGATATTGGATCGACCCAAACCAAATAGGTTAAATTCTGCCTCTTTCTCCTATCTTGCCTCTCTCTCCAGCCTCCCGCATCGCATCTGCATTTGCGCTCTCCGCCACTACAAGCACAGCAGCAACCATCGATGGCTGCCTCCACTATCGTCCACCGCAAGTAAGCTCTCTCTCCCTTTCTCTCTTTCTCCACCTCCGCCGCATTTTCTCTCATAGATTCTCTCTCTTCTCTCTGAGTCTCCACCTTCCTCCACCACACTCTCTCTTCTCTCTCTATTCATGATCCAAATTTTATAAGATCTGAGCTACCATGTGAACTTGCTTTTTCTTTAAGATCGATGCAAAGGGTGGACTTTCAAAGAGATTATTCAATATTGCCTACAGCCGTAGGTTGTCTGCAATCAATGGTAGTTGGTTCGGTGCATGGGGCCTTGAGAAGATGCTATGGAGTTTCCTTGTTTTCAAAAAGGTTTGAGCAGTTCTAGGAGGGTGTGCTCGTTTTCTACTTTCTGGAGGGGCTCCGCTTTCTGGAGATACACAAAGATTTATCAATATATGTCTGGGTAATATGTTATCCTAGTGGCTTTGAATTGATTAATTTACATTTAAAACCTGGTGCATGGAAAACTTTTCATGCTAGATTTCTGTTGTGGGTGCCTCCTGTTGAAGGGAAAGCTAAAGAAGGCTAGTTTCACCTAACAAATATAAGGGATAGTTCATTGAAGATCTTTTGATTTTCTGATGTCCATAATCATAAATTAAAACTGATTTTCATGCAAATTAGTTGGATACTGACATAGTGTGTTGTCATGTCGAGAAACCTCATCCGTAACTTTTCCATCATCTAATACAAAAGATGCACCTCTATGCTTTCCTTTTGCAGAAAAATTGGATTGGTCAATATGATCCATTTCAGAGCTGTAAAGAGTCATGATTCTTTGCTGACCTTTTTAAGCATGAAATCTTTATATATACATTCATGTATACCAACATAGATATATACACATTTATTTATTTGTTGAAACTGTATCAGAAGTGACTTCTTAATAGATCATATCCATCGGCAAGTCTGAGTTTTTACAGTTTTTTCCTGTCTATCGGGTTTTCTCGTTTTGGTTGTGAGAAACTTGATCTTTGTCTGTCTCTTGCTATTTCTTTCCAATTGTAGATTTCTCATTCTTTGCACGATAATAAGCTGAGTTAGAACCTTTTGCTTGGGAATAAATGTCCAAACTATCTTCAAATAAGTTTTGCATCGCCACATTTTCTTTTCATCCCACATGACGAAAACAAAGCTGGAAATAGTCAATAAGCATCAAGACATTGGTTTCTAGCTTAGATATGTGTCTTATGAATTTTTTAATAGTTGGCTTTTCAAAGCTTTTGTTTTCTACTATAAACATTATATGAAACCAATTGCTGGTATCTCTTTATCTGCCTTCCTTTTCCTTTTAAGAAATAACTTACTGCCCTTCATTCTGTCTCTTCCATCCAAAATGTAGAACACCCATGTGTTGTTCACCATCTAAGTTTGTCTTATGAAGCCTTTCAAATACTACCGTTTGCCTTTTTCACCCCCTGTTGCAGCATGTTTACTGAAAGCATAATATGGATTATTTTTTTATAGAAAAGCTACTAAATTTTTCTTTAGTCCAGAAAGCAGCCTTTATCATTTTGATTCTTACAGGTGGCTTCAACCCTCCTTGGTATTGTATGTGATATTCTTGGTATCATCATTATTTGATGTTTGATCCTTGAGACTATTGTATTTATTTTCCTCAGTTTTCTTGTTAACTTTTGGAAAAACGTGTAGTGTGCATCGAGGCTCTAAAGAGTAAGAGAGGGGTCAGGCTTGGCGACATCATATTTACGATACTTGAACAAATAAGTAATTATATATTTGTTTCTTTTAATTCCTTTTGCTTAATGTTCAGAATAACTTTGTTACATTTATGTTATTGTTTTCTAATTTAAAGTTAATAATTCAATATTCATGTGTCACATGAAATTTATTGTTTGTTTCTTTAGAAGTTAGAAGTAGAATTTGTTTATTTAGTTTGATTCATATTTATGTAAGAAGTGGTGTTTCTTGATAAATAGAAATAAGTTGTTTATCATTAATAAGAAGAAAAACAACTTCCAGATATCGGCAGATTGGAAGTTTGGCTACCGTCCAGCCTCTCTTGCTTATCTCCTTACTTAACCCTAATCTACCTATTTATAAGCTATCTAACTTGAATGACAAAACTACCCTTAATCATTATTAAGTACTACTAGATGAACATAATCTACATTGAGACTCATAACAATCCAACGACTACTATTACAAGCTCTAACAACTAACACACTATTTGAAACCCAAATTCATAACACCATCACTAAATTTTTCAAACCATGCATGTGGGGATTGTTTTAAACCATAAATTGATTTCTTTAATTTACATACATTACCCGGCTTTTGTTCATGAATATACCCAAGTGGTAAGTTCATGTAAATGTCTTCTATAAGATCTCCTTGAAGAAAGGCATTCTTAACATCCAACTGCCATAATTCCCATCATTTATTAACCGCCACACTTAAAATAATTTTGATGGTGTTCATCTTTGCCATTGGAGCAAATGTTTCTGTGTACCGTATCGTATCGTATCGTGGGCCACCACGATACGATACGGGCCCCCGTATCGCAGGTGCGGGCGTATCGCACCGTATCGTCCGATACGGCCCGTATCGCACGATACGTCCTGGGACCCTTATAAAGGGTCTCGGCCCGAAAGAAACCCGCGATTTTTCGTGGGTTTCCTCTCTCCTTTTGGGTTCTTCAAGCTCTCTAAGAGTCGGTTTTCGCCTCCTTGGTATTCAAAGCTCTAAAATCGTGCCTTACGGTGTCCGTCCAAGCCTCCAAACTCGGATTTAGGTATATTTTTAATGTTTTTTTCCTTTTTTTCCTTTATATTTATTGTTTTTTGTGTTATTTCGGATTTTTTTTTTGAATGACAAAATATGAAGTTATTAAGTGTGTGTATACGATTTTTATTGCATTCATGAAGTGGGAGACACTCGATTTGAGTGTTATTTGAAGATTGGGGGATTTACGAAGTGCTTTTATTTTCAGGTTTTTGTTTGAATTAAAGTACTCCATTGAGATGGCAGGAAGGGGTGGTAGAGACTCTCATTCAAAGTCTGATGATCCGGCATGGCAGTGGGGTATACCAGTTGATGGTTCAAGGTTAAAAATCAGATGTTTATTTTGTGAAAAGATGGTTAGTGGTGGAATTTCAAGGTTGAAACACCACCTAGCAGGAACCAGGAAAGAAGTTGCTCCATGCACAGGCAGAGTTAGAAGTGTGCCAGAAGGTATTAAATGGCAATGCTTGCAGATGATCGAGAGCATACAGGAAAGGAGACAACAAAAGGATGATTTCCAGATGTGTGAAGAAGCTGATGATGCTACTGCCACTGGAGTTGGATTCACTGATAGTTTGCCTTCAGATGCTAGAACAGATATTGGTAGTAGCAGTTCGCGAGCACCTAGCAGAGGAAAGAGGGTTGCATCTGAAGACTTTGGAGGTGGCAGAAGAGGAAGTTCAGGAAGGAGTAGAGGAAGAGCTTCTTCTTCTAGCATACATTCGTTCTTTCCTCCTTCCACTACACCTGGTGCTCAGCCAGGAATTCGTGCTGCTATGGCTTCAGAACAACTGCACGATCAAGCAGACCTTGCAGTGGGCAGATGGTTTTATGATGCATGCATTCCATTTAATGCAGCAAACAGTTTTCATTTTCAAGCAATGGCAGATGCAATTGCTAACATTGGTCCAGGATACAGGATGCCCTCTTATCAGAAGTTGAAAGGGAAGATATTAGATCAGACCGTGATTGAAGTGCAGTAATACTGTTCGACTTTGAGACAATCGTGGAAGGAAACAGGATGCACTATCATGGCAGATGGATGGACCGATAGGCGAGGAAGAACATTGCTAAACTTTCTTGTATATTGTCCTAAAGGACTCATGTTTTTGAGATCTCTAGATATGTCAGAGGAGAGGCACACTGCAGAGATCCTACGAGAGCAATTTGATAAGGTTATACAAGAGGTTGGGCTAGAAAATGTAGTCCAATTGATTACAGATAATGCAGCTAACTACAAAGCAGCTGGAAAGGAGTTAGCTGATATTTATGGGACTTTCTACTGGACACCATGTGCAGCCCATTGTTTAGATCTCATCCTCGAGGACATTGGTGAGATGGATGAAATAAAGGCAGCAACTGAGTGTTGCCAAGATATTACAAAATTCATTTACAACCATGCATTTGTTTTGTGTATGATGAGGAGATACACAGAAGGTGCAGAGCTTCTTCGCACAGCTGCAACTCGGTTCGCAACAAACTTCTTATCTGTACAAAGTATTGTAAGACAGAAGCAAGCTTTAAAGAAAATGTTCTCCTCAGATGAGTGGCAACAATTTGCAGAGTTGCCACAAAACAGAAGGAACAGAAAGTTAAATGAGATTGCAGAAACGGTTTTTAGAAGTTCATTTTGGAATGCATGCATCAGATTATTGAAAATTACTTGTCCTTTAGTGAAAGTTTTGAGATTGGATGACAGCGAGGAGAAACCATCTATGGGCTACCTTTATGAAGCCATGGACAGGGCAAAAGAAGCGATCAGAAATAACTTTAATGAAAAAAAAAGAGATTATGTGCCCGTGTGGAAAATAATTGATAGTAGATGGAATAAACAATTGCATCAGCCTATTCATGCAGCAGCCTACTATCTAAACCCATCATTGAGGTACTCAGCAACCTTCAAAAGGGACGGTGAGGTTAATCGAGGAATCATTGAATGCATCGACAGATTAGTCCCTGATGAGAGCATAGTAGATGCGATACATCGAGAGATGGAGATATATGATAATGCTCTTCACTTGATGGGTTTGCCTGTTGCAATTTGCAACCGCTCTACGATGCATCCAGGTACATTGTTTATTTTCATATTTAAGTTGCATCTTACATTACTGTGGATTATTATATTTTTTTTACATATGTTTGGTGGAACAGGTTTGGAAGTGATTGTGCAAACCTTAGAGATTTTGCAGTTAGAGTCTTAAGCCAAACCTGTAGTGCAAAAGGTTGTGAAAGAAATTGGAGTGTTTTTTAACACATCCATACAAAAAAGCGCAACAGGTTGGAACATAAAAGGCTTAATGATTTGGTTTATATTCGTTGTAACATGCGCCTTCGTGAAAGGTAATGTTGTATTACTTTCAAATTTTCAATTCGATATTATTTAACTTCAGTTTTCAATTGTTAATATTACTTACTAATTGTTTATCTTTGTTTGTGTCGTAGGCAATTAAAAAAAGTAAATAGAGAAGAAAGTCAGTTCGATCCAATAAGTTTGGATAATTTTGATATATTAGAAGATTGGGTTATAGAAGACACTGAAGAAAATGCCCTCCTAACAGAAGAAGACGTTGCCTGGATTAATTTGGAAGGAGCGCAACAACATTATGGAGACGAAGAATTTGATTTTGAAGAAGAAGGTGTGGGCGTGGCTGATGATGATGAGGATCTGCAACAAGGAGAAGATGAAGATTATTTAGTTGATGATCCTGATTACAATTTGTAAAATGTAACATTATATGTAACTGTAGTGTACTGTAAAGTGTAAATTATGTCAGTATTTTATTTTTTGGACTCAAAATATGTAAATTTGGATACAATTGTTCAATGCTGAATGCTCAATCTGTACTAAACTTACATTATATGAATTTAAAGCAATTATCAGATTTTTCCTGATTTTTTCCTGATTTTTTTCGATTTTTTACTATTTTTTTATTAATTTTTAATTATTTTTTACATTATTTTAATATTAAAGTACGATACGATACGATACGATACGCCCGTATCGTGGAGCCCAGTGATACACGATACGATACGCATCAAACAACACTGATATATACTACATTATTATATTATATAAATTCTTTATAATTACCATATTTTTCCAGCTTTTTTGTGAATTTTTTGAATTTTTACCAATTTTTTAGTATTAAATTATGATATCGTGGACCAAAACGATACTAAATACGTTACGCATTGAACAACACCGGTCAAAAGGCCTCCTTTCACGTTTGACAGACCTTACCTTGCGAGAGGACACTGGTAGGTCCCCATTTAACAGAACAAATGAACTGCCATTTGATATAACTGAATTGGTTACATTTGATGGTGGGCTCTGCAGATAAGCATCTTCATTTGGAGTCTTCCCTATACCGCTGATCAGACCAGTAACATCATTGGCAGGAGGCAGCGGAGGTGGCACCTTTCTACTATAAGCATTCTTAGGAATCGACTGTATGAACTGATTGGCAATGCAAGGTTCTCACGCCCAACCGTGAGGCCACATAGCTTATCGAACTCAAACTTGTTTAATTTCTGGCACAACAATCTGATCAAGTAACTGAAGTAGAGACATGCCTTATCCGGTTCGATAGTCTTCACAATCTGAACCTGAAATTCAGCAAGGTTGATCCGCGACAATGCCTGATGTGTGGGGGACATTTCAAACCATTGGATCCATAAAACAATCCGCACCTTTTCCGAGTAAGAAATACCAAGAAAAACAAAGGAACCATCAAAACCAGCCAAAAGACAGCCTTCACTTATCCAGTTTATTCAAAGTTCCATTTCCGCTTCCCAAGCACATACCCACCACAAGTTCGACTTCATTCCTTGCTTCCAGAGAGATCAAACCCTAACTCCCCAAAAGCATCCGGATTAACAATGCGGAAACACAAGAAACCACTCACCTTAAAACCAGTAACATCAGAATTAACTTACTTGGACACTCTTTATTATAACCATGAAGTCGAAATTGCAATCTATAAAACAGAGATCATCATAGATCACCCTATGCTAAACACAGTCCTGTTGGGCGAACAAGACTTTTTGCTTCCTTTTCACATTCAAACCCATAAAATTTCTATCTTGAACTACACAATCCTCACGTTAATTATGAATAAGGCAAAAATCGAGCAACCCTCAAAAGCTTACTGATGCTGATTGATCCTCGTGGATTGAGACAGAGAGCCAGTGAGCGCAAATGGATCATTTGCAAAGAGAAGCTAATAGGTTCCTCGAGAGAGCAGAAGGAACAACGTTCAGAATTGAAGACAAACTAACGAGCTTGTTGAGCAATTGAAGAGAAGGAAACCATCGCTGACCTGTGAGAGAAAAAGTGCGAGGTAGAAATAATCGAAGAGGGATTCTTCGTTTGGGGAATCCTGCGTGTACCTTCGAGTTCTCTTTCCATCGTTCTTACCCCTCTGTGCGTCGAGCTCCCTCCCTTTTCTTACTCTGCTTTCCCTCTCTTCATCTCTCTCTCTCCAGTTTCTTCCTGAATTCGATGTTTGTTTTCTGAATGAATCGTTTATTATTTCGGGAAGAAAATTCGTGCCAACAAGGTACTTGCGAATCATCAAAATTCATATTAACGGCCAGGATATACCTGAGCTGAGGAGTGTCTTCCAAGCCCGTCCCCTTTCATCACGTCCATAGGATAGAGAATGTCAACGGTCATGATATATCTGATCCAATTAGTCGGATCCCAACATGGTGATAAATGAAGAGTATATGAAATCAAAGCCCGGCAGGATATACCAACAACCGTTAAAATGAGAGGCGTATAAAGTGTACCGTCCTCTTAAGCGAAAAGAAAGAAAGAAGATGATACTGTAAGACTAACAATGCAGTGGGAGAAAAGATGTGATTAGCGTGAGAGATAAAGATATTGAAATAGACCTGATGTCATACAAGGTTATTAGAGAAAAAAAATTAATGTGGAGACAGATAAAGTTGAAGCAGTTTGAACCTTTATTGAATAAAGCATAAGAAATTAGACCATAAACACAAGGATAGGTTCGACCAGTTTTGGTTCCAACGGGTTCTTGACCTGGTTTTGTTATAGTTGGAACCGCCTCGCTGGTTCCAAACCAACCATGTCTACGTACGACATTACCAATAACAGTCAGACATGCCAAGACTGGCTGCAACAATGTCCATACTTACCAACAAATTGTCATTTCGTGTTGGAACAGGGAAATATAACAACGTAAAGAGAAGGGAGAGAGGCATAAACATGAAGATGTAAAATAACATTCACCAGCTAATATGCAATACCAGCAATTAATGTTCACAGAAAGCTCGAGTTGTCGTGATAACTGTAGAAAATTTATAGATTGCCATCCACAATAGCGAGTGGTATTCCATATGACAATATTGTTGGATTAATGTTAATTATAGTTGAGTTAATTAAATTCATGTGCATTAATAATATTTAATTCATATTGATATCCCTAAATATTCAAATGATGCATCATTGATATATATGAAAGTCTTAAAATGCAAAAAGTCACATGTGAGGGACTTGTGCATATGATGACAAAGAGGAGACAGTTTAGTTCAATATTGAAGAATGAATCAAACCCACATGTCCTTTTATATAGTTGTTAGCTCATGAACCTTAGTTAAAATAGTTTAGAGAATGTTAGACCACACACATGCACGCACATGCATGTCTACCTTAGACTTGAGTGTGGGTTTGGGAATTGTCTTCGATCTATCTTTTACACGAAAAACTTTTGATCTAATAGTCAAAAGTGTCTATGCAAAAATATTTATGAGATGAAAAGGTGCATTTTTTAATCGAATCCATGCAATTGTGTGGATGCTCTTTTTCATCCTTCTCATTCAGCCATAGAAGATTGAGGAATGGTCAAAGTCGACTAAAAGCGAAATATGTAGCTTTGAGTTGTGTCTCTATTTTATCCTGGGAGGAAGGCGTTGATACCTGTATGTACTATATAACAGAGCACTCATTTGCAAGGCAAGATCGTAAGGGTGACTCACGAAGATAAGTTCATTTTATGATTATTGTTTTACCTTTTGTGTTCTATATGGTTTATTCGTGACTTAATTTGGATCTTCAACTATTGTTGATTGTAGCATATGTACAATTGTTACATATTTGTTTATTATGCATGTACTTCTACAAATTTTTCAAGCAATCTTGAAATTTTTTTTTTAGTAAACATGTCTACAACTACAACCCTCCCTCTGACCTAAGGTCGACTTGACCCTGATGTCATAAAAGTTTTTTTTGTCCTTATTTTAAACATTGGTAGCAACATATGAAAAATTAGTTACTATATTAGGGTTGCACTTGTATATCAAGTTAAATTGTTTCTAACCCGATGATAATGACCCTTAAAGCTCGGATAAAATAATTGAGTGGAAGGAGAAGGACACCTTGTGCCGTTATTGTATATTATCAAGTTAGAATTATAGGTTATCTTCAATAAAAAATACAACACTAAAGACATCAATCTTGAAAATTATTTAGTGGCTAAGTATTTTAAGTATCAAATGGTAGAGAAAAATCTGTGACCTAAAAGGTCCACGAGTTTCAATTTTTATGGTATAAATAAAGCTAGATAGAGCTTCCTAACAAGTTTATTGTTATGTCTATTATTGAGAAATTTACTAATTCCTTTGAGGGTTTTGACCTATATCTCCAGCATAAGAAGGATAAGATTGATGACCTCATGATAGACATAACAATTGAGAAATAACATATAAGTCACAAACTCGTTATGCCTATAGAAGCACCCCTAAGGTTAATCTAACGGTCGGAAGAAAACAACTTAGTGATTCAAAGACAAAATAGGAAAAACATAAACCAAAGATCAATATCTAAAAGAAACTCAATAACAAACCATGTTGGCCTTGATCTTAGGTTGGACATTTTACGAGAGATTGTCCCTAAAAGAAAGTCAAGAAAGCTACAACCACTAAATGAGCTATGGTCAATATACTGGTAATCACTTCGGTTTTTAGTGACGGGTATCTATCCCTTAAACTCAATCTTTTTTCTATTTATGAGTCACAATATTGGATTATAGACACTATGTTGGCCTTGATCTTAGGTTGGACATTTTACGAGAGATTGTCCCAAAAAGAAAGTCAAGAAAGCTACAACCACTAAATGAGCTATGGTCAATATACTGGTAATCACTGTGGTTTTTAGTGACGGGTATCTATCCCTTAAACTCAATCTTTTTTCTATTTATGAGTCACAATATTGGATTATAGACACTAGGGTTAATGTACACATTAAGCTCCATTTTGGTTTGGTTCAATTCATGGTTCCAAAAATCTTTCATGCTTCTATGTTAGAAATGTACCACGAAAACAAAACTGAGCTATATACTATATATTTAATTTATTTTACCTTATATATTTATATATAATTATTTGTGTGTATATACATTCTAGGAATTTCTAGACCCCCAATCTGAGTGTGAGGGCCTCTATGTTTTATGTCAAAAACAGATCCTAAGAGCCATCGTTTTCAAATCCTTTTCCCTCCTCTCACTTCTTCAATATTACTCGTCTCTGTCATTTGGACCATGGAATGATCCACTCAAAGCCGGTTGGAGAATGATAATCGGTCTCTCTCAGGTTTAGCAAACCCCATAATCAGAAAAAAAAACTTATGGTTCTTGCGTTGTGATATATTTCTTCGTAGCTAACATCTTTGGTAGTTTTTATACCTATTATATTAAAAAACAGGATCTTCTTTTCTTCTGTTTTGTTTTTTCCCTGCATTCAATAAATATAAACGAGCTTTAATAAATGATTTCAAACATGAGATTATGGGTATGTTCTTCTTTTCTTCTGTTTTTTTTCCCGCATTGCAATAAATATAAATGAGCTTTAATAAATGATTTCAAATATGAGACTGGAGGTGGCTAGATTGCGTTGGTGGTGTTTTTTTTCTCCCTTAGTTTGTTCTCCATAAGACGTGTGGTTGAGATAATCGACTCTTATTGTCTGATCTTTCGATCATATTGTTGGTGAACCGTGGTTCATAACTGAACCAAACCACAACCAATGGTTTATTTTCGAAAAACTTAGAAACGGTATAGCGGTTTAGTTCGTGGTTGAAGCCAGAATTGAACCAAACCACAACACAAATTGGTGTAATAAATAAATTTGCGCAGCTCAATGTTTCACTTCGGTAGCATGCCCTCTCTCATGTCATCACGACATGCTGCGTTCCCGTGACAAGGAATCTACCAAGGAGTCGGACCCTAACCACTATGTGGGTTTGCATATACTACGACGAGACTACGTAGCTTCAGTTATCGACCTCGATCAGCAATCTCGAACCATCCCTAGTAAAAAGGCGGTTAAAGTCAAATTAGTTAGAGACTGAGCCTTGCTTCGGTAAATAATCTATTGGCCTTTGGACTTTCGTAAATAAACGAACATTAGTTCTCAAACAGTCGTCTGTCAACCGAAGAAAATTAAATAAAGGCATTCATTGAAAGGTCTCGCGACCTCTCCTCCACAACTGAATTTTCCTCTCTCTCTCTCTCTCCCCGTGATGTCGACGACGTCTGCAGGCCTGTCGGGTGGAGGATCCGGGGGGAAGGTTCTCCGGCAGAGATGCCACCACTCTCCCGCGAGTTCCGCTCCTTACTGCCGGCCCGATCCCCCCGCTCCTTCCACTGAGGCACGAAACCCTAACTGGTTTTTCGCCCTTCTCGCTCCGGCATCAAGGCTCGTGGCTAGCAGCGCAGGCAGTTTGGTCTCTTCCATCCTTGGAAGGAATGTTTCTCAGCCGTCTTCATCGTCGTCTGCGTCCACGTCGTCTGCTTCCACGTCGTCCTCCGACGAAGATAGTGATGCGAACTCCGGTTGGTTGAACCATTTATCCCCCTTTTATCCTTTTAATGCTTCAAATACTCTCAAGGTTTCCCCGCAGTATGAGTTCGTATTTTGTTTGGACGAAATTCCCCCCGTTTTTCAAATAGTGGTTTAGTGCCTTCTGAAAATTCGAGTCTGATGCTGCAGTTTTCAAGTTTTATTATCGTCTGATGCCGTCAGCTGTTTTTTATTTCGCCCCGTGCTTCCTCAGTGAGTTGCAAGTGGCAATTTCCCGTATCTATTCCCTTCTACTAAATCTAAACTTCGATGACGCTGGTAGACAATTTGAGGTTCTGTTCAAAATAGCCCGTTGGATTTCCTTATCTTGTTGCAGTATTGAACTCAGTGCTTTTATAGGCGCTTATCCACAGACACACACACACACACACACACACACATATATATATATATACGTATATACTGTGTATATATGTATGCACGTATATGTATAGATGTGTATATACGTGTATATACATACATACATATATACATATATATACACACGTACATACGTATATGTGTATATATACATGTAACTGTGTTTGAATGAGCGGTTCTTATCTACGTTAAGGTTTCTCAACGGAAAGCAGTAAATTCAAGTTATTGGGCCAGAATTCCAATTTGTCATGAATGGGAGCATCGAAAAGTAAATGCATTCAAAATTATTAAAAAGTTATAATGCATTGACTGGAAAATACGGAAGAAATTATAATACATCCCGAGTGAATGTATCAAAGCGTCAACATGAGTTCAAAATATCTAGTGAATGGAGAATATAAGAATGATACGAGAGTCATGTAACACGACCTAAGAACATGGTGTTTACCGTGCGACACAAGTTTTTCTGTGTCCAGGTAGTGTCATGTTAAATGAACCGTCTCTATGGCAATGGTGTTCTCTGCTAGGGTGTGGGCAGAGAGATGAGGGAGACAAGCACATCTTAAGAGTATAACCTCACTCTTGTTTCTAGGATGTTGCTTGTCCTATTTAGCTTACCTTCATCAAGCAATTTTCTCTTCTCCGTGTTACCATATCTCTACATTCACCAACTTTATGCAAGGAACTAGCGAGCTTAATCATCTGGTGCTGATTCCCTGAAGTTCTATGTTGAGATCTATCCCGTAGAGGTACTTCTATTAGTTTGGTGACATCCGTCTCCCATTTTGAAACGACATGAACACCTTGAAATGTGTCCACACAGTTCATTACTTGTTAAATACTTTTTATTAGAAAAAGGTTATCAAGTCCATTACCATTCGCATCACTCTGTTGGTTTGAGTGCCTCCTTATGAAGGCCTTTAGTTCAATCTCCATGCATGTTTCGCTTTTTTCTACTATTTTTTCCTTTTTCTTTCACACACAAAGACACATATATTGTCGTTTCCAGTGTTTTGCTTCTGTTTCTTCTGCAACATAGGTTTTAAATGCATCCTTATTGCGTAAATTGATGATTCAAACCTCACTGAAGGTGGGGCATTTCCAGATGGCAGAAAGTATTTCTCTATAGACCATACAATAGTTCGAGTCACATATGTTAAACTATATGTAATAGGAGACTTGGACTACCTGGCCTGGCCACTAGGGCCAGGGCCAGGTAGGGTTGCTGGCCCCACTAGGCGTCGGGGATGCCAACTACTCCTCTCTCTCATTTCCTCTCCATGTAAATGTTGTATGTTGTATACTGCTCTATAAATAGAGCCTTTTACAATCTAAATAATAAGTTGTAATTGCAGCTCTTTGATATTTGGTTTGACTTGTGACATTGGCTTGTTCTTGACTCGAAATACCCTTTCTCGAGTATGGTTTGACACTTGATGATTTATGATCGGGCTACTTCCAAATACGAATATCGATGATTGTTTACATGGCATTAGAGCCTCATTTTAAAAAACCAAGCACATTGGAAAGCGTGCCAATATTGAAAAATTCATAATATTGCATATTTGATGTTCTAGAACTCGAGGTAACATTAAACTCTTGTTTGTTTCTTGAAATAGAAGATAAAAATGAGTCTTTTAAGTGCATTCTTGACCTAAAATGCTATTAAAGTTGGGTAAGAACCATGAAAAAGTATTTTCTATCAAAAGATTTTTGGGATTACATAGATGGAATGATTCAGGAACCAAAATTAGATTTTGAAAACTTAGATGATGATGCTATCCTTAAATCTCAATAAAAATACAAACAAGATTTAAAAACTTAAGAAAATGAATACAAAAATAATATGGATCATTTATCAAATTGTTGATTAAAAACTTAGAAACCAAATTAGTGTGTTTGAAAATGTTTTTGAAGCTGGAGAATATTTGAAAAAGATTCATTCTCAAGATTGCTTTGTGTTTCAAATAAATTTGATGAAAGAATAATAATGCTTAAGCCAGGAAACTTAAGCATTAGAGAGTATCACATTGATTTTTTTGAATTGTGGACTAACTTTGAAGTTTTGATAAATTTAGAAAACTTAAAAAAATGGACAAATTTCAAGATTTCTTAGACAATGAGTACTTTTTCTTATTTATGGGGGTCTAGGGATGAATTTGAAAATATTAGATCAAGTTTGATTCATAGAAAACCTAGACCAAAAGGAGATACCTTTTTAGCCGATAATTATTTAAGAAACTAGATTGAAAAAGATTAGTATTGCAAAAGAAGTCGTTATTGCCGCTTTCAAGCGAGAGCATATGTCAACACATATAAGGCTCCTCACAAAAGTTTCGAAGGACAAAAAGGTGGTAATGGATGAAGCAAGAAGCTAGTGATGTTATGGCCAAATAAAGACATTATTTGCCATTACTTTTGAGGAAAATGGTTATATTAAAACCACTTCTCTTGTCCTTCGACAAATATATGGAAACGTGAGAGCCGTGGAAGATAAAGATGGAGGAGTATCGTCTTCGAACATCAAAGCTTATATAGAAGAAATGCTTAAGAAAAAGGCAAGCATCTTCAAAAATGCTCTCTTCACTTAGGTATGTCTTGATTTTTATATTACGGTGCTTCTTTTCATATAACTCATGATAAAAAATCTTTAAAAAATTCTCAAAATATTTTTGGTAAACATGTTTTTATGGCCGATTGCATGAAACTTTAACAACAACAACAACACAACAACAACTAAGCCTTTTCCCATACTAGATGGGGTCGCCTACATGAATTCTTTGTTTTTACATAGTCCTATCATGTGTCATTTTAGTAGCTAACTCACAATAAGCTAGATCATTTTTTATTGTTTCTTTCCAACACTTTTGTGGTTGTTCTCTACCTCTTTTAATCAATGTTGTAAAACCGCATCTGTGCTCGCATCACACAGGGCACCGATACGACTGTATCGCACCGTACGATATGATACACAGTTTTTTTTTAAATTCAAAAATTCAAAAAATTCAAAATTTAAAATTAATGAACAAAACGTGAATAACACAATGAAGAATCATTTATACTATAACAAAAATATCTCCATTATAAGGTTACAAGCATCCATATTCCATAAATAATGTAATTTCATATTCCATGATTCCATAATCCATTATCCATGACTCTATATTCTATATTCCATATTCCATAATCTATAGAATCCATAATCATCATGGTTATAACTTACAAGTACAACTTACAAATAAAAGTTAAAACAAATTACAATCATCCACAACGTAGATCATAATAAACAAAAACATTATAATCAATTTAGTCAGGACCATCACCATCATCATCATCTCCTCCCTCTTCTTCCTCCATAATAGGATCTGCCCATCCAACACCTTCGACTTCATTTTCATCGTCTCCAATTCCAAGTTATGCTTCGGCTTGGAGTGTCCTCCAATTCTCATCCTCTAAAATGATAGGGGGCTCCTCCTCTTCGACCCAATCGTAAAAAATATTAACATTTTCGTAACTCAACGGGTCGTATGACACCTTCCTTGTCCTTTGCATCCTTTTGCATTTGCTTGCAAAGAAAGAATATTGAAATTATAAAGAATATCAAATGTAATATAGCCACGTCAAGCATTCATTATTAATAAGATTAAGAAAGAAGTCAAGAACTAGGCAACAACAAATAATATATATTTTATAATTATTACCTTTGCCTTAACTTCATGTTTTAGGCAACGTATACCAAATCACGTAATCGAGCATGCTCCAGTCTGTTTCGCTTTTTTGTGTGAATGCGTTCGAAAAAGCTCTAATCCCTCTCGCACCCACTCGAACTACATGTTTGACTCAATATACGATGAGCAAACCTTGTCAAATTCGGTGCATCTACACCAAAACGAGTCGCTATTCATATGAAATAAAAGACGATAATGATTAACAAGAAACACATTAAGTCAATTAATTAATAACTTAAATGAATGCCAATAAAAACAAAATACCTGGTCACATCTGGGAGCGGAGTTGGATTGCAATTGGCCTTTCAAAATCTTCAACACTCTGTATATACTTGCTTAACTCTAAATGAATATTACAATGAGTAGATGAATCTTCAACAAGGTCTATTGCATTTAAGATACTCTTTTTCACTTCATCATCCTTCACAAAGTTAGGAGAAAATCAAATAAAAGGGATAAGGAAATATGCAACAGCATGCAAATCATGATGCATTTGGCGGTTTCAACGTGCATAAATTATCTTCCAAACTTTCTTTAGAAGTGATTGCTTATGGTAAATTTTTGCTTGTATTTTCAATTTGTCCTTATCCATAGTATCATATATATATATACATATATATGTATATACATATATATGTATATACATATATATGTATATACATATATATGTATATACATATATATGTATATACATATATATATATACACACACATATATATATATATATACACATACATATACATACATATACATATACATATGTATATATATACATATACATATATATACATATACATATATATACATATACATATATATACATATACATATGTATATATATGTATATATATAAGGCGTAGCAGGTCTATCTTCATTGTCCACCGTCCTCATTATCTTAACTAAAGGTACATTCATCCTCAAAAATTTGCTGCAACTTTCCCAAAATTCTCTATTATCACAATGCCTCCATTTCTTGCAGGGCTCTATTTCTGAAAACCACATGAATCCTCGTAGTTGCGGTATAAGAATCCCACCTTATTAGTATTATAAAATTATGAATCTTCTTCATGTTATCATAATATATGAAAAGAGTGCATATAAAAAATAAAATTTCACAATCACAAAGGAAGTTCCAATGGTGCTTGATCATATTCTAATTGATAGAAAAGAAACTCTAGCAACTTCTATTTTTTCTCTTCCTTTCATTCCCTTTCTTCACAAAGGGAGTTCCAATGGTGCTTGATCAGAGAATTGGATCTTGATGTTTGATGTTAAGTTTTGTCGTACGTCAATCGTGAAATCTATCGGTGACATGAAACTATAGTTTTACAAACTCATTTTGGATAAAAAACTTTGTTACGATGGATGAAGTTGGGTCATGGGATCTAAAGGTTTTGCATGAAAATCCAAATACCTTATTTTGTCTTGTATGTTTACTCACCTTTGTACAAAACCCAAGTATCATGAATCAAACATAAAACTATGGTTTCTAAGAACAATAGTTGCAAACTCATGATATGGATCTAAATCTAAAGTTAAGTTTCTGTTTCCCCTATTCATTTTGTGGTCGATTCCGGAAATGGTTCGTGTCCAGTTCAAACTTGATGGACTGGGTCCAAATACAAATGTGATGTGGATCACCTGCATATATTCTCAATTCAAAGGCTCCAGACATAGAGAATGTGATGTGACATGGGTTGAGATGTATATATAACCAGAGTTTTGACAGCTAGAGCAAAAACGAATCATGTGAAACGTGTACGTACTCTCTATAATCACGAAATAAACGATTTTGGAGAGATGAAGGACCACCCAAACGTAAAGGAGTAGAAAATATGAAAATTAAAGTGAAGGGAATTAAAGAAATGAAGAACGTTTAGTTAAAAGATTAAATGACTAATTGTAGCTGGGTTCATTAAATTCCATTAACATGACACATGATCACATATATATATATATATATATATATATATATATATATATAACAAATGAATGAATATTCTCCAGTGAAGATAGAGCAATGGACTTACATTCAAATATTTTATTGCCATCTTTGACCTTCATTATGCCAGTGTTCTGCAAAAGGCTGCCTTGGTCCTCCCTTTTAAATTGGTCTAAGGCTTTTAAATGTTTGACACAAACTACTCCCGAGACATGAGACCTGATTTGTTGAGATAAATAATTTTTTCAATGCATTTTTTTTTATGTATGACAAGACTTTGTACAATAATGACATTTGTAGCAAATCTTGTCAATAAAGGCCTAATCAATTCCCTTCCAACTATATGAATTCGCTTCAAATGAATACAGAAGAATGATTATAAATAAACTTTGTAATATTTTTGCACTCTTATTCATCCATTGCACTCAAATCTTTAAGCATTAAGTTTATGCAATGTGCAACACATGGAGTCCATACTAAGGATGAATGGTTTGCCTTATTTATCTTACCAATTGCTATAAAATTTGCAGCATTATCATTAATGAATTTGACAACATTTGAAACACGGACTTCCTCAACAACTTCATAAAAAATAACGAGTAAATTATATGCAGTTTTATCAATATGGGACAAGTCATGATTTCAAAAATAATGTACATTTGGGATAATAGATTAGAAAGTTTACCAAAGACTTACACGGACCATATGTTCAACCATTAGCCATAACAGAATATCCTGCATTCTTCCACGACTCTCTAGATTCAAAACTCCATGCATTAACAATATCAACCCATTTATGCAATAATGTCTCTCAAAGCATGATAAGTTGGGCCTCTATCTTCGCTACTTAAAGCGCTTCACTTCTTTCAGTTAAATGTAGCCTACCGTATACTTTGCTACGCTCACAAAGAAATAGAAAGCCAGATGATAATAACTATTAATATTTATATAATATATTAGTTAATTAATGTTATTATTTATATTTTCTATGAAACCGCTACTCAAATCCAAAAAAGCTGCCGATTCGCCTTAGTAGTAGCACCAGAGCTCACACTGTTGGAGAAAGGGGACTTGTTTAGTATGGATGGAGGATCCTGAGAGCGTCTTTCCGAGGTCTTGTTCACTGGCAATAGCATCTGCCATACTTTGAAAAGAAAATGAGTTTACAACATTGAAAGGGAGACAATTTTCATAAAAAAATTCAACACACTTTAAATCTAGTTTTTCAATTACCTCATTTGAAGCCATAACTGATCTAATGCTTGGTTGAGCTCTAGGAGTTGTATGTGGGAGAAAAAATGAAGGCATCCCATTAGGGCCACTACCTCCTTTGGCTCCTCCTCTAGTACCTCTCGTAGGCATCGGGCGAGTAGGAGCTCTTGCAGTGGAAAAAGAACCAAACTCCACTGCTACTACCACCAGAACTTACACTTTTTTTTTTCTCGCCTTCTCCTCCCCTCTTCAGCCATCTATTATTTTATCTCAGCTGCACCATGGAATTCATCACCACTATGACTATAGTCACACATCCCCTGATCAATAGCATCTTCAAATGGTTCACCCATATCCTAACCACCTATTATCTGACATGAGTATCTTGATGGTGTGGCCAAATTGAGTTTCAACAAGCTTATGAATAATAGGAAATATGGATGACACTTTAGATACTCATGTCCATTCTTATTTATAATAGTGATTGATGAGTTAACAAAACATATTTAAGATAAAGTACCTTGGTGTATGTTAGTGGGGGAGTCTAAGGAAAAAGTTAACTGGAAATATACCTAGGTCCTAGGGACAAATTTTGAGAGTGAAGAATTAATGGAGATGTTACGCATATAATTAATGCTGGTTGGTTAAAATGGAGAGGAACATAAGATATTCTTTGTGATAAGAAGATACCATTAATGTAACTATTATAGAGCAACAATTAGACTTGTCATATTTTATGGTTCTGAGTGTTGCAATTAATCATCAACATGTACAAAAATTGTCTGTGACAGAAATGTTGAGATGGATGAGTGGTCATATAAGAAAAGACCGTATACATAATGAGGTTATTAGAAACAAATTAAGAGTGGTACCGATAGAGGCTAAAATGAGAGAATATCGTTTAAGATGGTTTGGACATATAGAAAGAAGATCAAAAGAAGAACATATAAGAAGGTATGAAAAAGTAAATTTGAAAAGTATTAAAAGAGGCAGAGGACAACGATAAAAGTGTTGGAAAGAAACAATAAAGAATAGTCTAGCTTATTGTGAGTTAACTGCTAACATGGCACATGATAGGGCTCTGTGGAAATAAAGAATCCATGTAGCCGACCGCGTCTAGTATGGGAAAAGGCTTAGTTGTTGTTGTTTTCACAATATGATAAAGAATTAATTTGGTTGTACTATTAAGATTTTTAGACCAGATTCAAGAGAAAAATATTTATCAAAAGATTTTCAATTGTTTTTGAAACAAATGGGATTTTAATTTTGTAAAAAACTCCATAACAAAACGGGTTCGCAAAAAGAAAACAGAAGAACATTATAGATACTTGCAGAACACTTTTAATATTAGTAATGTTCTTAAATTTTTTAGGTGAGGAAGCTATGCTTACCGTCGTATATCTCATTAATAGAATGCCTTTAACCCGTCTTGAAAATATTTCTCCATTTGAAAATTTGTGTAATCTTTCTCCTTATTATGAAAGCCTAAGGGTTTTTGGTTGTAGATGTTTTGTTTATATCGATAAGAATGATAAGTTGTCTCCTAGAGTTATTGAATGTGTTTTTCTTGGATATGGAATCGACGACATATATGCTTTTACCCTATCAATGGTAAACTTTATGTTTCTAAAGATTTAATTTTTTTTGAAAATGACTACTATTATAAATCTAGTCCTATTGAAAATAATAAAGAATCATATTTTCAAAGTTTTTTTAACATAGAAGATAGTGAAATTGATGATAGGGATCTTAAAGACAATCTTGATACTAATATGATTCAAATGATGTTTTTGATGAAAGGTTTCACACACAACCTATTATTGAACATTTTCTTTTGGATTACAGTAGAAGACCTAGGGAACATGACACCTCACGATTGACACTTAGAAATTCAAAATCTCTCTAACGGTTTGTATCTTATGATTCTTTTGAACCCCAACGAAAACACTTGATTGCAACCATTTTACAAGTAAAAGAGCCTATATTTTATCATGAAGCCAAGGGTATTTCGGAACGAGAGGATGCTATGCTAGAAGAGCTAAATACCAGCCAAGGGTATTTCAAAACGAGAGGATGTTATGCTAGAAGAGCTAAATGCCTTGATAAAGCTCAAACGTGGTCCATTGTTCTCAAACCCAAGGATAAAAAAAGTGATTGGACGTAGATGGGTTTACAAAATTAAAACTCATAGTAATGGTAATATAAAAAGATATAAACCTAGATTGGTAGCCACGGGTTATGCTCAAGAACTTGGGATTGATTATGATGAAATGTTTGGCCCTGTTGTTCGGATGATCACGGTAAGAATTCTCATAACCTTTAGTGCTATTAAAATATGAAACATTTTTCAACTTGATGTTAAAAATGCCTTTTTGAATGAAAACTTAAATGAAGATGTTTATTATGATTCCTCCTCCTGGACTTACATTTCCTAAGATCATGTTCTTAAGTTTAAGAAAGCTTTGTATGGTTTGAAACAAGCCCCTAAGGCTTGGTTTGATCGCTTTGAAAAATCATGCATTTAAATAACTTTTTTCTTGCTATACTAATACTGCTTTGTTTATAAGAAAATTTGATACATGATCTTCATTATTAATTTGATATTAAAGATCTTGATCTTCTTAGTTATTTTTTGGGTGTCAAAATTGTTAGAAACAATCGCGGATATTTTATGTCACAAACCAAGTTTGCAAATGAAATAATTGATAGATGTGGGATCACTAACAACAAGCACACTAATACTCTTGAGGTCCTTGGCACAAAGTTAAGAGCTAACTACCTACATACAACTTATAGATGCTCTCACCTATCTTACTATCATTAGACGTGATATGTCTCATGCAATAGATACAACTAGGCAATTTCATCAATCACCTACTACCATTTATATGATTGTTGTTATGAGAATTATTCAATATGTAAGGAATTCTACAAAGGGGTACTCTTCACTTCTTCTTCATCCTTTGTTTTATTCGTGTATACTTATGCTGACTGGGGTAGAGATGTCAACAACCAGCATTCTACTATTGGTTTTTGTGTTTTTAAGTGAATTACTAATTTCATAGAAATGCAAGAAGCAACAGACGATTTCGCTTTTTTCATCAAAGCTGAATATCATGCTATGACTACTGTTGCTAAAGAAATTCCCTTTATTACAAAGGTACTAAAGGACATGAGTATCATGTTTTGCCACAATAAAAGTGCCATGTATATCACCTCCAATGATACCTTCTATGAACGCACGAAGCATATTGAGATGAAATGTCATTTTATTCGTGAATAATACAACAACAACAACAACAACTAAGCCTTTTCCCATACTAGACAGGGTTGGCTACATGGATTCTTTGTTTCCACATATCGCTATCGTGTGCCATGTTAGCAGTTAACTCACAATAAGCTTGATCATTCTTTATTGTTTCTTTCCAACACTGTGGTCGTCCTCTAGCTCTTTTTATACTTTTCAAATTTAGTTTTTCATACCTTCTTACAGGTTCTTCTTTTGATCTTCTTTGTATATGTCCAAACCATCTTAAACGATATTCTCTCATTTTATCCTTTATTGGTGCCACTCCTAATTTGTTTCTAATAACCTCATTTTGTATACGGTCTTTTCTTGTATGACCACTCATCCATCTCAACATCTTCATTTTTGTCACAGACATCTTTGGTACATGTTTATGATTAAATGCCCAACACTCAGAACTCAGAACCATAAAACATGGCAGGCCTAATTGCTGCTTTATAATATTTACCTTTTAACTTTAATGGTATCTTCTTATCACAAAGAATACCTGATGCTCCTCTTGCATTGTCGGTCCCAAGCCCGGATAAAGGAGGTGGGTTGTGTTAGGCTTTCGACAGCCACCGTAAAACTTCGTCGGATTTTTATAACATGGATTACAAAAATTTTGTTTGTTAAGAATGCTTACAGAAAAAGATTAGTTTGTATTATATTACCTCAGAAATGGAGTTAGCCGATTTTTTTATCAAATCCCTCTCAGCTACTCACGTTCATTTTTTGTTGGACTAATTTTCGGTATACACACCATAAGTTTAAAGGAGGGTGTTAAACTATATGTAATAGGAGATCGGCCACTATGGCCCATCGAACTTACTACCCGGTCTGACCACAACTGCTAGGGCCAGGTAGGGTTGCTGGCCCCACTAGCCTTTAGGGATGCCAACGGTTACTCCTCTCTCTCATATTCTCTTCATGTAAATGTTGTATACTATTCTATAAGGAGAGCCTTTTACAATCTAAATAATAATATGTAATTGCAACTCTTTGATATTTGGTTTGACTTGACCTTAGCTCGAAATACTCTTTCTCAGGTATGTTTGTATGTGATTTGTTGGTTTGACACTTGATGATATAAGATTGGGCTGATTTCAAATACGAATATTGACGATTGTTCTCATAATCCGTTCTCTCTCTGGGGATTTCAACTATTCATATCAAATGAAAAGTACTTCAAGGTGTGACGGAGGAATATCCATAACATGTCTTATTTATTTCTAACTTCAACTATCTGTCTCCTCTTGTGAGAAATTAACTTCAACTATTTGTTTCTCTGCCTCTGTGGTGCTCCCGTGTTCCCCTTGTGTGAGATTTTTGTTCGTAATACGCTATCACTTTATGTTACACGTGAAGATTATTCCTCCCAATGGGTGTTGGCACATCATTCTGGCCATTTGCCCCTTCTGTGGGTTTTGTATTTGTAGTATGCTATCTCTTTATGTTACAACTGAAGATTGTGCCTCCCGAAGAGTGTTGTGGTATCATTCTTCCCAACAGGAGTTCACAGAATGCCATGGCATTTGTTCATCAGATGCCCTCTTTGACGGTTGTGACAGACTAAGTTGCGCATAACTCTCAGAAGTCAGAACTACCGGGGAAAGTATTCCCTCTTCCTGGTCTGATGAAGTGACCAGAGAAAAGGAGATATCCACATTTGCCTCTTTTATGGAACTATGCACCTGTAGTTTTGGATATCTTTATGGCCCGCTCAGCTTTTTGAATCTGTTATATTTCACATGATATTTCAGGCAGTTATGAACTATATCTCATATAAACTGTGAAGTTGAACGTGTATTGGTGACAGTTATTTTGAGGTGGGTGACTTGGGAAGTCTTCATGTTGCATCATTAGCTGACTACATCCAGCATGGGAAAAAGGCTTGGTTAAATCATATTTGTCTGTGTCAATGTTATTCAAAGTGTTGCTAAAAGATAGGCATTTAGAGGTTGCATTAATATATTAACAATATTGGAAAAAAATTCAAATATAGTGCGAATACTCAAAGTCTCAAAATCCTGCTTTACAATAAGTATGTCATTACAGTGTCTATTTTTATATCTTAGACTTTATAAACCCTTTTTATAATTATATTGTGTACTTTTCTCCCAGAAAATAGCTTTTAGAAGTTAGAACCTTAGGTTTACGTTTTAATTTTCTTTATATTTAGTTTTTAAGTAAATCCAATATTTCCATGAAAGTTTCCTAAGAAATATAACGTTTTGACCATCTTGCCTAATAAAAAACCTTGTTGAGGAATTGTGGAGAACAGGAATGATTACTTCACTTAAAGGATGTAGATGATGAAGGTTCGGTCTGTGGATTGAATTATCCTTGGCAAAGATAAGAAATGACAGATGTATGTGGACACATGAATTTGTGACCTGGTTGATTTCCGGTGCTTAAGATTTGTAATCTATTGTGGTCATCTTTCTGCCAAAGAATGAAACCTAACATCATAAAATGTTGTCTTAGCAGCTGAACAGGATGTTCTTCCAATGGTGCCTCAAGAATCTAGTCAGGTAACAAGAATATCTTCTTGGACCTTTTGAAGTCATTTATTTTTTTAGATGAATAGTATGTTAAGATGAGTGTGTTCTAGTCACATATCGGTTGTTAAGGCTGGATCGTTCATTTTAGTTTCAGTTGAAGTGCTGTAATTAGGATGATATGTTCCAAATGAATTGGTTGGAAACAAAGTGTTGGATTAACTTGTGGAGTACAATGCTTCCTGTCTTCTGTTGTGTAATATGTGGTTGAAGCAAAGTTTCAGTTACTGACTACACCATTTAAAGATCTACAGAATCGAGATATAGCAGTGATGCATGAGGAACGTGGAACAACATCACAGCCAATTAAACAAAGGAGTGAAGCAAAAATTACCATTGAGAGGTTAATACTCCAAGAAACATTTTCCAGGTAACTCCATCATAGAAACAAATCTTAACAATGTCATTTGCATGCTTGAATCGTGGAGTCTATGCATCTTATGTCAATACAACAACAACAACTAAGTCTTTTCTCATACTAGACGGGGTCGGCTACACGGATTCTTTGTTTCCACAGAGCTCTATCATGCGCCATGTTAGCAGTTATCTCACAATAAGCTAGATCATTCTTTATTGTTTCTTTCCAACACTTTTGTGGTAGTCCTCTACCTCTTTTAATACTTTTCAAATTTAGTTTTTCATACCTTCTTAGAGGTTCTTCTTCTTTTTTATATATCCAAACCATCTTAAAGGATGTTCTCTCATTTTATCCTCTATTGGTGTCACTCCTAATTTGTTTGTAATAACCTCACATTATGTATACGGTCTTTTCTTGTTTGACCACTCATCCATCTCAACATCTTCATTTGTGTCACAACCATCTTTTGTACATGTTCTCATAACCATAAAACGTGGAAGGTCTAATTGCTGCTCTATAATAAGCATCATTAATTCTATGCGTAACATCTCCATCAATTCTTTCATCACTCTCAAAAGTTGACCCTAGGTATTTTAAACTTTCCTTTTAGGGGATGCAATGTGTGCCAATTTTAATTTCTATGTCCTCTGAAGTAACCAAATGATCAAACTTACATTCCATATATTCTGTCTTTGTCGGAGGCCTTTGCTTTCTAATGTTTCTCTCCATTGTTTCAATTTTCTATTAACTTTTTCCTTAGACTCCTCCACTAACACAATGTCATTTGCAAATAAGTATGGACTTAAAGTTGATCCTTGATGTAACCCAATATTAACTTCAAAGAAGTTTGTCATTCCTTTAGGAGTCCTCACACATGTTTTTGCACCATCGTACATGTCTCTTTTTTCTAATGTTCTCCAAAGAACTTCCCTCTGTACCCTATCATAAGTTTTTTCTAGGTCAATAAATATCATGTGAAGGTCTTTCTTTTTTGCTCTAAAAAGTTCCATAAGACGTCTCAAAAGGTGAATCGCTTCAACAGTAGATCAGCCTGGCATGAATCCAAATTAGTTCTCTTTTGTACTCGATACTTACCTTAACCTATGTTCGATAATTCTTTCCCACAATTTCATTGAATGACTGATTAACTTGATACCCCGATAATTCACACAATTCTGAATGTCTCTCATGTTCTTATATATGGGTATAAGTGTACTCGCTCTCTATTCCTTGGGCATCTTTGTTGATGACTAATTAGTTTATGTCGTTATGTAATTCTAGAATAAGTATAGTATGTCACGTTGAGTTACTTTATAACACGGGTCCTAATGAATCAGATTCTGATCCATTAGGACCCGTGTCTAGTTATGAGAAGTCTACTATTCATTAAGGGTAGTTTAGTACATTAAGTTAGATTAGGGTTACTTAAGTAGCAGTTAGGATTACTTAGAGGATATCGGCTAAAAGGATAGAAAGAAAAGAACGGCTGCAGACTATGGCAGCCGTTCCACTTCTTTTGTACTCTCTCATTTCAGAATATTTTTGATAAATGTGATGTTCAGCTTGATGTTTATCATGGTATCAGAGCCTTAAACGCACGCACGCTCGCCTCATACGTCAAGGTATCCCTGGAAAAGGAGTTCAAGTAAATGGTATATTAGTTTATTGAAAGATTTGATGAAAAATCTGAGATATTGTAATGAAAACAAGAATGAAAGATGATATACTACAGTAAGAATGATTGTGAATCAATGTATGTGATTTAGAAGGATTTTAATCACGATTAGGAAGACTTATATTATCTACAAGATCACGATTTGATAGTGGAACTGAATCAGGCGTGAATGCATTTCTTGAATCAAGAAGAACGACAACAGAAACAGTTCAGCCGCAAATCGCATTAAGTGACTGAATCACGACTCACTGCTAAGTCGATATACTTTGTGAATATTGGAAGATAGTGCAACTGAAATTTCAGTTGTAGTCAACATCTACATACTGTGGTGGCCTGTATCGATCTACCTTAAAGAGGTGTGTTTATCTACAAGAAAAAAAAAGTTTTTTTTTTGGTGAGATAGAATCTGCAGAAATCACCAGCAAGTGTGAAGAATCATGGAAGGAAGAATGAAAGAAGAGTCCATATCATCAATATATGGACATGATCAAAAGGTGGAGCCATTTCAAGTCACAAACATTCGTTTGGATGGAAAAAACTACAGAGAATGGGTCAGATCTATTGAGTTAGTGCTGAAATCCAGAGGAAAGATTGCTATTATCAGGCAGAGTCCTCCCAGCTCAGAAGGAAACAGTGCAGACTATGAGAGATGGTCTAAAGATGATGCCCTAGTCAGTTCCTGGCTAATTCAATCAATGAATACCTCTATTAGTAAGACCTTCATGTACATGGATTCAGCAGCTGAAATCTGGTATGCAGTGGAAGAAGCATATTCTAGACAAAGGAACATAGCAAAAGAATATGAAATCATTGAGAGAATAAGAAAATGTCGTCAGGGAACCAGAACAGTCAGCGAATACTATGGAGAACTGAGAGAACTCTGGAATGAGCAAAGATTTATTATGGAAAACAAATGCAATCATTGTGTAAAGGAAAGAACAGCTGAAGGAGAAGTCAGAAAAGTTTTTTATTTACTATGGGGAATATCTTCCGAGTATGAATCAATCAAATTGAATATTTTGAGTAAAGAAGAACTTCCTTCTCTTGGAACAGTGTATTCCTTGCTGTTAAGAGAAGAAGACAGAAAGAATTTAGAGAAAGGTGATCATATACAAACTGAAAAATCGACATTCATTGGTAGAGGACAAAATAATTACCAGAGAGGGAGAGAATCCTTTAGAGGCAGAGGAAGAGGAAGGAATCAGAACTACGATGATAGAAACAGAGTACAATGCATTCATTGTGGAAAAAGAGGACATGCTCGAGAGTATTGTTGGGAAATTATAGGGAAACCACCAGAACATAAAATCTATGGCAAGAAACCCGCATAATACAAAGAGTATGGTAGCCAAGCTGCAACAGTGTCTGAGAAGAGATCTGAAAAGAATCCTTTAGATGAGATGACAGATTTGAAGAAACAACTTGCAGAGACTGAAACCAGACTATGGGATCAACCCTCGACATCTTCAGCAAAGACAGAATTAAGTCCTCCTACTTCTTACAGTGTTAGTGGTAATTACACTCTCAAAGACTCTACTGCTTTCTCAAACTGGATTATAGATTCAGGAGCTACCGATCATATGGTAGGGAATAAATCCGATTTAATGCAATATGAATTGATTCCTAGTCCTCAATATGTAAAAGTAGCAAATGGTTCTTTGATTCCAATGGAAGGAAAGGGCACAATTCAGAGAGGAAATCTTCAACTTAACTCAGTGATATATATTCCAGATTTTGCAGTAAATCTACTTTCAGTAAGTTCATTGGTTAAAGATATGAATTGTACAATTACTTTCTCTTCGTCTGGCTGTGTCTTTCAGGATCTGAAGATGGGAAAAATCTTTGGTCACGGTGAGCTACGTGATGGACTATATATCTTACCTGGAGATCTGAGGCAGAGAAGGGCGTTGACAACGAGTACTATAGCAGAAGAAATAAAGATTTGGCATAGCAGATTAGGACATTTGCCAGTTCAAAAATTAAGAGAACTTGTTCCTTTTTTTATTCCTAGTGATGTGATTATTAAGTGTGATGTATGTCAGAGAGCAAAACATCATCGAGCTACATTTCCTAGTAGTGAATCAAGATCAGTTGCTCCTTTTGAATTGATACATTATGATGTTTGGGGACCATGCATGATACCTTCAATTGGAAAATTTAAATATTTTGTTACTTTTATTGATGATTTCTCAAGACTTACCTTTGTTTATCTTATGAAATCTAAGTCAGAGATCTCTTTGATATTTCCTCGAGTTCATAATCTTATAAGGACTCAGTTTGGTTATACTGTTAAAACTCTTAGATCTGACAATGGTGGAGAATACTGTAATACACAGTTGGACTCGTATCTCCAAGCTCACGGTATCATACATCAAACTTCTTGTGTTTATACACCACAACAGAATGGAGTAGCAGAACGGAAGAATAGACATATCCTGGAGATTGCTAGAACCTTACTTATTGAACACAATGTTCCAAAATATTTCTGGCCAGATGCAATACTCACCGCATTATATATTATGAATAGAGTTCCTCCAGTGAATCTAGCAGGAAAATCTTCGTTTAAGATGATTAAACCTGAGGATAACTCCTTTGATTCTCAAAATATTTGGATGCATGTGTTATGTGCATATTCATTCCCAATTCAGAGATAAGTTCGATCCAAGAGCAATAAAATGCATTTTTATTGGATATTCATGTGAAAAGAAGGGATATGTTTGTTATGACCCTAATTCACATAGAAGGTATGTTTCTATGGATGTAACCTTCTTCGAGACGACTCCATTCTACCAGAATTCCAATGAAATATCTAACTCCATTTTTGAAGAAACAGTTGTTCTACCACGAATTGGTGTGGATGAAGAACTAGAGGAGGCACAGATGGATCAACGAAAAAAAGAAGAAACCAGAATACAGGTATACAGAAAGGGAGAGAGAAATATCTTTATGAAGAAACAAAATGAGGTAATAGATCAAGGGGGAGAAACAGTATCATCAAATTCTAGAGAAAGTGTAGAAGAAGAAGCAAGAAATGAAGACCTTGATGATTCAGATGTCCCTATCGCACTCAGAAAAGGGAAAAGAGCATGTCACAAGTATCCAATCTCTCAATTTATCTCCTATGACAGGTTATCAAAAGGTTATTACAATTTTGTGATGAATACAGAGGTGCATAAAATTCCAAAAGATTACCTTGAAGCATCTAAAGACAAGCAATGGGTTGAAGCTATGAAGTCAGAAATCCAAGCATTAGAAAAGAATTGAACCTCGGAGTTTGTTTGCATATTGTTTTGCCGGAGGAAGAAACCGGGGCTTGGTGTAAGTGGGTGTATACAAGAAAGTATAAGGTGCTGACGGGTCAATAGAGTAGAGAGACAAAGCAAGGTCAAGCAAAGGTTGCCAAAAGTTTTACACAACTTAGCTGGATTGACATCTCCAGAGATCTTTGCTCCTATTTGCAGCATTTAATACAACCGTGTAATATTATCTCTCGCGGCCAATTATGGTCGGGAATTACAACAATTTGATGTAAAGAATGCTTTCATAATGGGATCTTGAGGAGGAGATTTACATGGATGCCACCAGATATGGTGCTGTCTACCAATACTGCTTTCGCAGTTAAGAAAGGCATTATACTACTTCTAAATAATCACCCGAGCATGGTTTGGAAGGTTCACTAAAGTTATGATGTACCGGATAGCCTGCAGAGTTTATGAGATCATACATTGTTCATTAAACACTCCACTTCGGGGGGGAGTGATAATATTGTTAAGAAGGTGGATGACATCATAAGACCTGAAATGATCGAGTGGAGCAACAAGTCTTTGGGTCATGTTTGCAAAGGAGTCGAGATAAAACTCTGGAACCGAAATACTTTTTTGGGATCGAAGTAGCTCATTCTTGGAAAGGCATTTTCATATCTCAACAAAATATAGCATAGATTGCTAAGGAGGATGTAAGAAAGGTGGAAAGGAACCCGTGAGTAATACTCTCACAGATCCGAGTCTAAAATTGGGAAATGTGTACAGCATGTTGCAATGTATAAGGAGATGTATCACTGCCTAGTCGGGAAATTAATTTACTTATCACACAAGGCCGTACATTGCTTACGCTCGTAGTTTTCCAGTTGGGTCAATTTATGCACACCAAAAGAAATTCATTTACAAGTGTACTTTATAGGATTTCGCAATATCTCAAAGGAACTCCGTATAGGAATCTATTCAAGAAGAATGGTAGGGATGACTTTGAAGCATACACTGATGCGGATTACAGTGGTGGTCAATGCACCATCAGATGAGATCCACTGTCGGCATTGTACATTCCTGGGGAAATCTAAAGGACTTGGAAGAAGTAAGAAGTGTAAAATGTTGTTGCCTGCTCTGGTCACGGCCGAATATGAGTTTCTATGGCTACGTAGCACAAGGTATTTGTGAATTACTTCATCCCCAAAATTAACCTAGACTTCTTCAAAATTAAAGTTTGGGAAGATACTCGGCACAAATGAAGCTATGTATGTGATAACCAATCGACCGCAATCAGCATTGCTCCACATAACAGGTATTCAAAGATGATCGGAATCTAAACATATCGAGATTGATTGTCATTTTATACGAGATAGTGTACATACAAAGGAATTCCAGTTAGAACATGTGGCATCAGGAAATCAATGTGCAGATATGTTGACAAAAGCAGTTACCAGAGATCTACTTAAAAAATTGTGTAACAAGTTGGGTGTAACATCTATCTTTCACCCAACTTGAGGGGGAGTGTTGATGACTAATTAGTTTATGTCGTTATGTAATTCTAGAATAAGTATAGTATGTCACGTTGAGTTACTTTGTAACACGGGTCCTAATGGATCAAATTCTGATCCATTAGGACCCGTGTCTAGTTATGAGAAGTCTACTATTCATTAAGGGTAGTTTAGTACATTAAGTTAGATTAGGGTTACTTAAGTAGCAGTTAGGGTTACTTAGAGGATATCGGCTGAAAGGATAGAAAGAAAAGAACGGCTGCAGACTATGGCAGCCGTTCCACTTCTTTTGTACTCTCTCATTCCAGAATATTTTTGATAAATGTGATGTTCAGCTTGATGTTTATCAATCTTTTGGTTTCTCCATATTTCATTAAATAGTCTTGTGAGCCAAGTGACTCCTGTTTCTCCTGGTATTTTCCAAACTTCTATAGGAATATTGTCCGGTCCTACCGCTTTACCACCCTTCATTTGTTTAAGAGCCTATTTGATTTCATTCTTTTGAATACGTCGATAGAAATTGTGGTTTATATACTTTTATGATTTGGCTAACTCTCCTAAGCTAATACTTACATCTTTATTTTCATTTAAAAGCTTATAAAAATAGTTTTTCGATCTATTTCTTATATCATCATTTGTCACTAATCCTCGTCTTTGATGCATGTAACATAATTAAGATCTTTAGTTTTCTTATCTATTGCCCTAGCTATCCTAAAAATATCTCTTTCACCCTCTTTTGAGTTGAGTTTTATATAAATCCTTTCAAATTTTGGCTTTTGCTTAACTGACGGCCTTTTCACTTCCTTCTTTGCTTTCTTATAGGCCTCTAAAGTTTCACTAGTTTTCTTAGCATATTGTATTTTGTAACATATTTTGCACTACTTAACTCCACCACCAAGCTTCTTTTTGTTCCGGTACACCTCCCTTAGATTCACATCTTTTTATGCTTGTTTCATCGTCGTCTTTAATGCATCTTATGTCAATGATTTATCATTTTCGTGAGACTTAGATGTGTTAATTATCTGCTTGTTTTGAAACATAATTACTTATGTCTTGGTTGTAACCTTCTGAATGAAATCTGTTACCGTAAGTCCTCTCTTCCATCTTTATTTCACTTGAACATATTTATGCTTTTGGTAGATTTGGTTGTCTTCTTAGCTGTTGAAGAACTGTAATGGGCTTTCTGGGAATGGAGGTTTCATGTTGTTCAATTTAACCCCTTTGCAACAACCTTTAGACTTTAGTATTGCAAGATTAGAGTCTTCTACTCGTAATTTGGCGGCTGGCGAGCGAATTGTTTAGGCTGCACTGTGAAGGGTCACTGGGGCATCCACAAAAGTATGAATAGGTTATAGTTTGTCTGTGTGGGAGTCACTCTGTTCTTTAATTCTTGTTGTGTCAAGGAAAGGTTGTGGAAAATTATTTGCCAGATAGAAGTGCATCGTAGAGAATGGAATTTTTTGTTTATACTCTTTTCTTCTCTTTTGTCCTTCTTGGGGTAAATGTACTACACTATAGTTTTTAGATGTTTCAGCAGAATCAGCACATATTCTTGATATGTAATCCTTGTTCTGTCATACAGTGGTTCACTCAGTTATTGGTCTTGGAATTAGGAAAGATATTTTGCTAATGCATTGAAGTTTAGGAACTGCTTTGTCTTTGTCACTACTTTGTCTTTTTCTGGAAGCGAAGTGGTCCAGTCTATTTAGTTGTCAAAAGAGAAACGTTTGTATGCTTTGAACATATAAAGAGATTACGGAATATAGAAAAAAGTTGCGTGGTTGCATGCTCTTTAACTTCTTATGCCATTTGTCAGTTTTGTAGTTTATGTTGTTCCTCTCAACTTTTATACTGAACATTTTTTCCCTCTTGCGACTTTTAGCTTTCTATTTTCATAATTATATGGGCTGTCCATGAGGCGATTAAAGCACGAGTGATGTGTGCAAGCTTTCAGGTTCGAGTTGAGTTTGGACTAGCTTGTTCAAGCTTCACGAGTTGGTGCCAGGATGTACCTCTGGTCAGTTGGCTGGATCCCATTGATAAGTTGGATTGATGTTATCTTTTCAGTGAGAACATCCTTTTCAGTACCCAACACCTAGTTTGTGTTAAACAATTGCATGCCTCTAATTGCATTGTTTGAGTATCACCCGTTGTAGTATGTATTGGATAAGTTTGTTGTCCGTGTGTTCAGGCCCATATTTGGCATACATATTTAGTGAACTGGAAATAATTTGAGTTTTGGTTTGTTAATTCTGGTAGCTTGAGCTGAGCTCTTAGGTGAGGCTTGACTGGTTTTTACCCTTAATCATGTGGTAGCATGTTTTTCTTTGTAACTCTGATTTTTAATGTGGACCCGAAGTTTGCATTTTGTCAAAAAGGAGGAATGTACGCTTCTACATTCTTATAACTTTCTCTCTGTTGCTTATTTCTTGGTTGTGTTCTCATAGGTCATAACAGGATGTTTAATGTTGCTTGACAGGGATGAGTACATTCATCTAACTAAGTTATTGCAATCACGAGTTGATGATCTTGCACCTAGAGAAAGCAATGCAATTTTTCAAAAATATCCATATGATAATCCTAGAAGTGGAGATTCTGCTGTTAAAAGAAGTTGCTTGTCTGAATCAAATAAAAAGTCTGCAAAAGAGTGGGAGAGCAGATTTGGGCTTTCTCCAGGGCTTGATGGTCTTACAGCTACCACACCTGTAATGGAAGCAAAGAAGTGGAGACAGGAGAGGAAGCTCAAATCAATTCCAAGCCCTGATAGTGATTCAGCACCTTGCACTCCACCCAATCTGCCAAATGTTAGTGTGTCTCTATGCCCTTTGATGCCTTTCCGATTTGTTATTTTGAAGGCTTGTGTGGATGTCCTATCATGTACTCGTGGTGCTAATCAAACTAAAACAATCACGTTGCTAGTGCATCCTTAGCATCTCACTAAATAATTTGATGAAGAAACTCCATGTGATTGCCAATCGGCACGTTTGTTATGCATTAAAACTTTTTCCCCGCTAGAAGATCTTAGGCAGAAGAACTGGTCTTTCCTTGTCCGTTTCCTGTTTGTTGCCTCATAAGCATGTTGACACATACTCGTACATGTACAAAAGCATCTGCTGTTTAATTCTTGGCGTGAACCCTATTGCTGCTTCTAGTTGCATCTCCTTAGACTAATCTTCATTCAGTCTCTCTACTTACTAATGGAGATGCATGCATGCATATCTGGTTGTGCATTTGCAGGTCGTTGCAGTTGGGGATATTGGTTCACCAGTGGACATAGCAAAGTCATATATGCAGGGCCGGCCATTGCGGGCATCATCACCTTCCATTGGCTACAGCAGCCTTCATACATCATTGTCTGCTGGTTTTCTTTTAAGGGATGAAACCTCCGTTGCTGTTGCATGTCAACCTGTTCCCTTTTACAAGGTGCGTGTTGCATGTTTAACCCACAGTATGTTATTTGAATTGTTGACCCTCTGCCGCTATTACTTCTAATTTAGTTGGAAATTTGTTGAAAGAGTTGTATGCTAACTCTTTCCTTTCTTAAAAGTCACTCGAATTTCTTAAGGTCTCCAATGTGTCTTTGAGTTTAATAATATCTTATTATTACACAACAACAGCAACAACTAAGCCTTTTTCGTACTAGGTGGAGTCGGCTACATGGATTCTTTGTTTCCACATAGACCTATCATGTGCCATGCCAGCAGTTAACTCAATATAAACTAGATTATTCTTTATAGTTTCTTTCCACTTTTGTTGGTGTCCTCTTCCTCTTAACATTTTCACACTTAGTTTTTCATATCTTCTTATGGGAGCATCCTTTGGTTTCTAATAACCTCATTTTGTATACGGTCTTTCCTTGTGACTACTCATCCATCTCAACATCTTCATTTCTCTTATGGACATCTTTTGCACATGTTGATGATTAACTGCCCAACACTCAGAAGCATAAAACATAGCATGTCTAATTGTTGTTCTATAATATTTACCAATCAACTTTTATGGTATCTTCTTATCACACAGAATACCTGATGCCCCTCTCCATTTTATCCATCCGACATTAATTATATGCGTAACATCTCCATCAATTTTCCACCACTTTTAAAAATCGACTCTCTATTTAAAACTTTTCTTGTGAGGGATGATGTGGGCCAATCTTAATTTCTATGTCCTCTAAAGTACCCAAATGATCAAACTTACATTCCATATATTGTCTTTGTTCTACTAATTTTAAAACCTTTACTTTCTAATTTTTCTCTCCATAATTCCAATTTCCTATTAACTTTTTCCTTAGACTCATCCACTAACACAAATACAACAAGGTACTTCATCTTGAATATGTTTTGTTATCTCATCAATGACCAACAACAACAACAACAACAACAACTAAGCCTTTTCCCATACTAGACGGGGTCGGCTACATGGATTCTTTGTTTCCACAGATCCCTATCATGTGCCATGTTAGCAATTAACTCCCAATAAGCTAGATCATTCTTTATTGTTTCTTTCCAACACTTTTGTGGTCGTCCTCTACCTCTTTTAATACTTTCCAAATTTAGTTTTTCTAACATTCTTACAGGTTCTTCTTTTGATCTTCTTTCTATATGTCCATACCATCTTAAACGATGTTCTCTCATTTTATCCTCTATTGGTGCCACTCCTAATTTGTTTCTAATAACCTCATTATGCATACGGTCTTTTCTTGTATGACCACTCATCCATCTTAACATCTTCATTTCTGTCACGGACATCTTTTGTACATGTTGATGATTAACTGCCCAACACTCAGAACCATAAAACATGGCAGGCCTAATTGCTGCTCTATAATATTTACCTTTTAACTTTAATGGTATCTTCTTATCACAAAGAATACCTGATGCTCCTCTCCATTTTAACCAACCAGCATTAATTCTATGCGTAACATCTCCATCGATTCTTCCATCACTTTGAAAAATTGACCCTAGGTATTTAAAACTTTCCTTTTGGGTAATGCAATGTATGCCAATTTTAATTTCTATGTCCTATGAAGTAACCAAATGATCAAACTTACATTCCATATATTCTGTCTTTGTTCTACTAAGTCGGAGGCCTTTGCTTTCTAATGTTTCTCTCCATAGTTCCAATTTTCTATTAACTTTTTCCTTAGATTCCTCCACTAATACAATGTCATAAGCAAATAACATACACCAAGGTACTTCATCTTGAATATGTTTTGTTAACTCATCCATCACCATTATAAATAAGTATGGACTTAAAATTGATCCTTGATGTAACCCAATATTAACTTCAAAGAAGTCTGTCGTTCCTTCATGAGTCCTCACACATGTTTTTGCACCATCATACATGTCTCTTATAAGGCTAATATATGTCAATGGGATACCTCTTTTTTGCAAAGTTCTCCAAAGAACCTCCCTCGATTCCCATATCATAAGCTTTTTCTAAATCAATAAATATCATGTGAAGGTCTTTCTTTTTTGCTCTAAAATGTTCCATAAGACGTCTCAAAAGGTGAATCGCTTCGATAGTAGATCTGCCTGGCATGAATCCAAATTGGTTCTCTGTTGTACTTGATACTTGTCTTAACCTACGTTCGATAATTCTTTTCCATAATTTCATAGTATGACTCATTAACATGATACCTCGATAATTCGCACAATTTTGAATGTCTCCCTTGTTCTTATATATGGGTATAAGTGTACTTGCTCTCCATTCCTTAGGCATCTTTTGGTTTTTCCATATTTCATTAAATAGTCTTGTGAGCCAAGTGATTCCTATTTCTCCTAGTATTTTCCAAACTTCTATACGAATATTATCTGGTCCTACCGATTTACCACCCTTCATATGTTTAAGAGCCTCTTTGACTTCATTCTTTTGAATAGGTGAGCAGAAATTGTGGTTTATATACTTTTCTGATTTGGCTAACTCTCCTAAGCTAATACTAACATCTTTATTTTCATTAAAAAGATTATAAAATTAGTTTTTCCATCTATTTCTTATATCATTATTTGCCACTAGAATTTTTTCATCCTCGTCTTTGATGCATCTAACATAATTAAGATCTTTAGTTTTCTTATCTCTAGCCCTAGCTATCCTAAAAATATCTATTTCACCCTCTTTTGAGTTGAGTTTTATATATAAGTCCTCCCAAATTTTAGCTTTTGCTTCACTCACGGCCTTTTTCGCTTCCTTCTTTGCTTTCTTATAAGCTTCTAAAGTTTCACTAGTTTTCTTAGCATAATGTAATTTGTAACATGCCCTCTTTGCCTTGATTTTATTTTGTACTACTTCACTCCACCACCAAGCTTCTTTTTGTGCGGTACACCTTCCTTAGATACTCCTAACACATCTTTCGCCACTTTCCTAATATGTATAGCCATATTGTTCCACATATCACAGGGTGTGCCAACATAATTCCAAACATCTCCTTGAAGAACTTTCTGTTTAAATATATCTTCTTTCTCGCTTTTGAGGTTCCACCATTTAGTCCGAGTAGCTCGATGCACTCTTTTCTTCTTTGTCAATTTTTTTATTTGTAAATCTATAACTAAAAGTCGATGTTGGGTGGTTAAGCTTTCTCCTGGAATTACCTTACAATCTTTACAACACGCGCTTTCTTTTTTCTCCAAATAAAGTAATCAATTTGTGTTTGTGATAAGCCACTCTTATAAGTAATGAAATGTTCATCTCGTTTTTTGAAAATTGTATTGACTATAAAGAGATCAAATGTCGCAAAATCTAAAATCTCCCTACCTTCCTCGTTTATATCCCCAAAACCAAAGTTTCCATGAATCCCTTGATATCCTAATGCCTCTTTACCGACATGTCCATTTAAATCTCCTCCTAAACAAATCATCTCCCTTGGTGAAATCTTTTGAAATACCTTATCCAACTCTTCCCAAAAAACTATCTTTATACTATCTTCTAGTCCTACTTGGGGTGCGTAAGCACAAACTATATTCAAAACCTCTGCTCCTAACACTAATTTCAACGTCATGATTCGGTCACCATATCGTTGTATGTCTACTACACTCTTTAAATCTTTATTTATGATAATACCAACTCCATTTCGAGCCTTTTCTTTACCTGAATACCATAATTTAAAACCTGTATCCTCTGTCTCCTTTGCTTTTTCTCCAACCCATTTTGTCTCTTGTAAACATAGAATATGAATCTTTCTCCGAATCATAGTATCTACCACCTCCATTAGCTTACCGGATAATGTTCCGATATTCCAAGAACCAATACGAATCTTATTATCTAGGACTAGCTTCCTTACCCCCCGCATCCGTCCATAATCAAAATGCGGAGACCCTCTCTGAAAATTTTTCGCTACATTCGGGCGACAATATAGTGGGACTAACTTCTTTACCTACACTCGTCCATGATGTGGGAACCCTCTCTGCAATTGATTCACTACATTCGGGCGAAAATGTAGTGGCCCTTGCTTACTTCTTACTGGATTCGGGCTCTACAGCACGTCGTTAGGCGGGGACGCCCCAAAGGAATGCTCATAATTTTTGTAATCCATGTTATAAAATCCGACAAAGTTTTTCGCTGGCTGTCGGAAGCCTAACATAACCCTCATCCTTTATCCGGGCTTGGGACCGGCAATGCAAGGATGATCCCTTACATGGTGGAGTTTATCTGATCAACGACCAATATAAATAAATATGGATTTAAAGTTGATCCCTCATATAACCCAATGTTAACTTCAAAGGAGTTTGTTTTTAATGAGTCCTCACACAAGTTTTTGCATACATGTTTTTTATAAGATTTATGTATGTGAATCTGATACCTCTCTTTTCTAAAGTTCTTCAAAGAACATCTCTTAATACCCTATCGTAAGCTTTTTGTAGATTAATAAATATAAAGTGAAGGTTCTTCTTTTTTGCTCTAAAATGTTCCATAAGACGTTTCAATAGGTGAATCGCTTCAATAGTAGATTTGTCAGGCATGAATCCGAATCGGTTCTCTATTGTACTCGATACTTGTTTTAACTTACGTTCGATAATTCTTTTCTATAATTTCATAGTGTGGCTCATTAACTTGATACCTCAATAATTCAAACAATGTTAAATGTCTTCTTGTTCTTATATATCTAAGTGAACTTGCTTTTCATTCCTCTGGCATCTTTTGAGTTCTCCATATTTCATTAAATAGTCTTTGAGCCAAGTAAACCCCATTTCTCCTAGTATTTTTTATACTGATATAGGAATATTGTCTGGTCCTACAGATTTACCAATCTTTATATATTTAAGAGTCTCTTTGACTTCAATATGCTGATAGAAATTGCGGTTTATATACTTTTTTGATTTGGCTAACTCTCCTAAGCCAATACTAACATTTGTATTTTCATTAAAAAATTTATATAAATAAAATTTTTATCTATTTTTGATATCATTATTCGCCACTAGAATGTATGCCGATAAAAATTGTGGTTTATATATTTTTCTGATTTGGCTCTCATAAGCCAATACTGACATATGTATTTTCATTAAAAAATTTATATAAATAATTTTTTAATCTATTTTTGATATCATTATTCGCCACTAGAATCTTCTCATCATCTTTGATGCATCTAACAAAAGTAAGATCCTTTTTGTCTCTAGCCTTCTTATTTCTAGCCTTATCTATCCTAAAAATATCTCTTTTACTCTCTTTTGAGTTAAACTTTTTATATCAGTACTTCGAAATTTTGGCTTTTGCTTCACTAACGACTTATTTTGCTTCTTTTTTTGCTTCCTTATAAACCTCCCAAGTTTGAGTCTTCTAGGCATAATACAATTTGTAACATGCTTTCTTTGCCCATCTTATACCACTTCACTCAACCACCAAGCTTCTTTATGTGCCGGTACGCCTTCTTTAGATTTGCTTAACACGATTCGCCTAACACATCTTTTGCCACTACCCTAATATGTATATCTATTTTATTCCACGTATCAAAAGGTGTACCTACACAATTTCAAGCATATTCTTGAAGAACTTTTTGTTTAAATGTATCTTCTTTCTCACATTTGAGGTTCCACCATATGGTCTTAATATCTCTATGAACTCTATCCTTCTTTGTCCCTTTTTACTTCAAATCCATTACTAAAAGTTGATGTTAAGTAGGTAAGCTTTCTCTTGGAATTACCTTGCAATTTTTAAAACACGATATATCTTTTTTCTTAAAAAAAATAATTGATTTGTGTTGGTGATAAACCATTCTTATAAGTAATTAAATGTTTTTCTCGTTTTTTAAAAATTATATTGGCTATAAAGAGATCAAAAGCCATAGCGAAATTTAAAATCTCCCTATCCTTATTTATATCCCCAAACCATAGTTTATACCTTATATCTTAATCCATCTTTACTGACATGTCCATTTAAGTATCCTTCTTTAAATCTTATTTTATAATAATACTAACTCTATTTTGAGCCTTTTCATCAATCTCTTTTGCTTTTTCTCCAACCCACTTTGTCTCTTATGTTATAGTATCTACCACTTCCATAACTTGTCGGTTAATGTTTGAATATTTTAAGTACCGATTCAAAATTTATTTTGTAGGACTAGCTTCTTTACCCCACATTCGTCTATTTTGAAAAATGTGGAGGCTCTTACTGTAACTTATTCACTACGTTCGGGCGACAATATAGCAGGATTAACTTTTTTAACCTCAATGCAATGCTCATAATTTGTATAATTCATGATAGATAAGTTCGATAAAATTTTACGCGAGCTGTCGGAAGGCTAGCGCAATCCTCTTCTTTATCCGAGCTTGAGACTGACCATGCAAGGGTGATCGTTTATATGGGCAGAGTTATCTGCTAGCATGACACATGATCGTGCTTTATGAAAAGAATGTATGAAAACAAAAATGTGATTTACCATAATGAACAATCATATATCTAGATTGTGAAAATATATGGTTGTTCATTATGATAAATCATGTTTTTGTTCTCATACATTCTTTTCATGAAGCCCGATCATGTGCTATGCTAGCATACTAGATCATTCTTCACTACTTTTATCATCTTTTTCTTTATTTTTTAATATTTTTATAATCCAGTTTTTCATACCTTCTTATCGGATCTTTGGTCGTCTTTCTAAGTGTTAAAACCTATGTCATCAATAACGGTAACAAGCTGTTAGCAATTGACTCTAATATAACGGTAGTGGGAATTTAGCGGTACACTTTAATTTATGATTAAAAGATACTATATATATATATTTATCAGTGTTGTCTGACGCATATCACTGGGCTCCACGATACGGGCATATCGTATCGTAGTGAATCATACTTTAATATTAAAAAAGTAGAAAAATATTTAAAAAATCAAGAAAAATTGGTAAAAATCTGAAAAAAATAATGAAAAGTCAAGAAAAATTAGGAAAAATCTGGTAATTGCTTTAAATTCATATAATGCAAAGTTTAGTACAGATTGAGCATTCAACATTGAATAATTATATCCAAATTTATATATTTTGAATAAAAAAATGAAATACATTTACCTTTACAAATTGTAATCAGGATCATCAACTAAATAATCTTCATCTTCTCCTTATTGAAGATCATCTTCATCAGCAACAACAACACCTCCTTGAAAATCAAATTCTTATCTCCTTCATACTATTGTTGTGTTTCTTCCAAATTAATCCATGCAATGTCTTCTTTAGTTAGGAGGGCTTTTTCTTCACTGTTTTCTATAATCCATTCTTCTATCCAAACTTATTGGATCAAATTGGCTTTCTTGTCTATTTACTTTTTTTAATTGCCTATAACAAAGAAAGATAAGCAATTAGTAAATAATATTAACAATTGAAGTTAAACAATTTATTGAATTGAACATTTAAGTACTAAGTAATACAACATTATCTTTCACGAAGGCGTATGTTAGAACGAATAAAAACTAAATCATTCAGTTTCAAACCTATTTCACCAAACATCTGTAGAAAAAGCCAAACATTAGATACATAATCCACAATAATATAAGATGTATTGATTTAAAAAACTTAAATACGAAGATAAATAATTTACCAAGACGCATAGTAGTGCGATTGTGAATTGCTAAAGGTAAACCCATCAAGTGAAAAGCATTATCATAGATCACCATCACTCAATCTTTAGCATATGCTCTGCTCTCATCAGAGACTAATATATTTATACAATTAATGATGCATCGATTAACCTCACCGTCCCTTTTGAAGCTTGCTGAGTACCTGAATGATGGGTTTAGATAATATGCTGTTGTATGAATAAGCTGATGCAATTATTTATTTCATGTATTATCAATAATTTTCCACACAAGCACATAATCTCTCTTTTTTCTATTAAAATTATTTCTAATGGCTTCTTTTGTCCTATCCATGGCTTCACAAAGGTAGCCTATAGATGGTTTCTCCTCGCTATCAGCCAATCTCAAAACTTTCACTAATGAATATGTAATCCTCAACAGTCTAATGCATGCATTCCAAAATGTACTCCTCAAGACTCTTAAATCTCATTCAACTTTCTGTTTCTTCTATTTTAAGGCAACTCTTTAAATTGTTGCCACTCATCTGAGGAGAACATTCTCTTCAAGACTTGCTTCTGTCTAACAATACTCTGTACAAATAAAAAATTAATTTAAAACCGAATTGCAACTGTATGAAGAAGCTCTACACCATCTGTATATCTGCTCATCATACACAATACAAAGGCATGGTTATAGATAAATTTGATAATATCTTGACAACACTCGGTTGATGCCTTTATCTCATCCATCTCACCAATATCCTCATCGATGAAATCTAAACAATGGGTTGTGCATTGTGTCCAATAAAAAGTTCCATAAGTATCAACTAACTCATTCCCAGCTGCTTTGTAGTTAACTGCATTATCTGAAATCAATTGGACTACATTCTTTAGCCCAACCTCGCATATCACCTTATCAAATTCTTGTCGTATGATCTCCGCAGTGTGCCTCTCTTCTGATATGTCTAGAGATCTAAAAAACATAAGTCCTTTAGGATAGTAGACGAGAAAGTTTAGCAAGGTCCTTATTCTCCTATCTGTCCATCCATATGCCATGGTCTCCTTCCATAACTCTCTCAAAGTCAAACAATATTCTTGCACTTCAATGACGGTGTTTTCTAAGATATTTCCTCTTAACTTCTGATAAGAGGGCATCTTGGATCCTAGACCAATATTAGAAATTACATTTGCCATTGCTTGAAAATGAAAACTGTTTGTTCCATTAAATGAAATGCATGCATTATAAAACCATCTCCCCACTATAAGGTCCGCCTGATCATACAGTTGTTCTTAAGCCATAGAAGTACGAATTCCAAGTTGAGCACTAGGTGTAGTAGTGGTAGGAGGAAAAAATGAATGTATACTAGAAGCAGCTCTTTCTCTACTTCTTGGCATATAAAGGCAAACTATCAGTGAATCAAGTAGCATCATCTTCTTCAAACATCTCCAAATCATCCTTTTGTTGTTTCCTCTCTTCTATACTGTCAATCATCTGAAGACATGGCCATTTAATGCCTTTTGGCAAACTTTTAACTCTGCCTATGCAATGAGCAACTTCTTTCCTAGTCCTTGGTAGGTGGTGTTTCAATCGTGAAATTCCATCACTAACTACTCTCTCATCAAATAAACATCTTATCTTCAATCTGAAACTTTCAACTAGTGTACCCCACAGGCATGCCGGATCATCAGAATAAGAATGAGTCTCTACCACCACTTCCTGCCATCTCAATTGAGCATTGCTTTGGGGCATCCCCGCCTAGCGACGTGCTGTAGAGCCCGAATGCAGTAATAAGTAAGCAAGGGCCACTATATTTTTGCCTGAATGTAGTGAATCAATTGTAGAGAGGGTTCCCACATCATGGACGGGTGTGGGTAAAGAAGTTAGTCCCTATATTGCCACCCGAATGTAGTGAATAATTTTCAGAGAGGGTCTCCATATTTTGAATATGGACGAATATGGGGGTAAGGAAGCTAGTCCAAGAAAATAAGATTCGTATTAGTTCTTGGAATATCGGAACATTATCCGATAAGCTAATTGAGGTGGAAAATACTATGATTCGAAGAAAGATTCATATTCTATGTTTACAAGAGACAAAATGGGTTGGAGAAAAAGCAAAGGAGATAGAAGATAGAGGTTTTAAATTATGGTACTCAGGTAAAGAAAAGGCTCAAAACAGAGTTGGTATTATCATAAATAAAGATTAAAAGGATAGTGTAGTAGATATACAACGATATGATGACCGAATCATGACGTTGAAATTAGTGTTAGGAGCAGAGGTTTTGAATATAGTTTGTGCTTACTCACTATAAGTAGGACTAGAAGATAGTATAAAGACAGTTTTTGGGAAGAGTTAGATAAGGTGATTCAAAAGATTCTACAAAGGGAGATGATTTGCTTTGGAGGAGACTTAAATGGACATGTCGGTAAAGAGGCATTAGGATATCAAGGGATTCATGGAAACTTTGGTTTTGGGGATATAAACGAGGAAGATAGGGAGATTTTAAATTTTGAATATAGTTTGTTCTTCAAGGAGATGTTTGGAATTATGTTGGTACACCCTCTGATATGTGGAACAATATGACTATACATATTAGGAAAGTGGCAAAGATATGTTAGGTATATCGGCATAAAAAGAAGCTTGGTGGTGGAGTGAAGTAGTGCAAAATAAAATCAAGGCAAAGAGGGCATGTTACAAATTACATTATGCTAAGAAAACTAGTGAAACTTTAGAGGCTTATAAGAAAGCAAAGAAAGAAGCGAAAAAGGCCGTTAACGAAGCAAGAGCTAAAATTTGAGAGGATTTATATAAAAAACTCAACTCAAAAGAGGGTGAAAGATATTTTTAGGATAGATAGGGCTAGAGATAAGAAAAGCAAATATCTTAATTATGTTAGATGCATAAAAGACGATGATGAAAAAATTCTAGTGACAAATGATGATATAAGAAATAGATAGAAAAACTATTTTTATAAGCTTTTTAAAGAAAATAAAGATGTTAGTATTATCTTAGGAGAGTTAGTAAAATCAGAAAAGTATATAACCATAATTTCTACCGACGTATTTAAAAGAATGAAGTAAAAGAGACTCTTAAACATATGAAGGGTGGTAAAGCAATAGTATCGGACAATATTCCTATAGAAGTTTAGAAAATACTAAGAGTAATAGGAATCACTTGGCTCATAAGACTAATTAAATATGGAGAAACTAAAAGATGCATGAGGAATGGAGAGCGAGTACACTTATACCCATATATAAGAACAAGGGAGATATTCCAAATTGTGCTAATTATCGAGATATCAAGTTAATGAGCCATACTATGAAATTGTGGGAAAAAATTATCGAACGTAGGTTAAGACAAATATCAAGTACAACAAAGAACCAATTTGAATTCATGCCAGACATATCTACTATCTAAGCGATTCACCTTTTGAGACGTCTTATGAAACTTTGGGTTACATCAAGGATCAACTTTAAGTCCATACTTATTTATAATGGTGATTGATGAGTTAACAAAACATGAGGAATGGTGATTGATGAGTTAACAAAACATATTCAAGATAAAACATATTCAGACGACATTGTGTTAGTGGAGGAGTCTAAGGAAATAGTTAATAGAAAATTGAAACAATGGAGAGAAACATTAGAAAGCAAAGGCCTCCGACTTAGTAGAATAAAGACAGAATATATGGAATGTAAGTTTGATCGTTTGGTTACTTCAGAGGACATAGAAATTAAAATTGGCACACATTGCATCCCCCAAAAGGAAAGTTTAAAATACCTAGGGTCAATTTTTAAGAGTGATGAAAGAATTGATGGAGATGTTACTCACAGAATTAATTATGCTTGGTTAAAAATGGAGAGTAGCATCAGGTATTCTTTGTGATAAGAAGATACCATTAAAGTTAAAAGGTAAATATTATAGAGCAGCAATTAGACCAGCATGTTTTATGGTTATGAGTGTTGAGAAGTTAAAAATCAACAGGTACAAAAAGATAGAAATAAAGATGTTGAGATGGATGAGTGGTCATAAAAGAAAAGACTTATACATAATGAGGTTATTAGAAACAAATTAGGAGTGACACCAATAGGGGATAAAAGTTGAGAAATCGTTTATGAAAAACTAAATTTGGAAAGTATTAAAAGAGGTAGAGGATTGAAGAAACTATAAGAAATAATGTTTATTAATAAAAAACATACCAAGTTACAATCTCACGGACTTGCTGGGGCAGGTCGGCATCCTCTGATGGCTGCCGACTTCTTGCCTCTCCCTTCTTATTAACCTAAACCTAATGAAAACACACTATTTAAACTACTAATCTAACTTAAATGTCCTAAATACCCTTAATGAGACTCTAATACAACCCGATTCCCAGTGGATCCATAACTGATCCATTGGGATCCAAACTACTTGAAACTCATACATAAATATAAATTTATAGCTGGACACATTAAACTATTGGATCTTCAACACGCCCCCTCAAGTTAAAGACTTGTAACTCCGATCTTCACAAGAGCTTTCTTAAACTGAGTGACTGAAACTACTTTAGTCAAGATATCTGCTAGGTGATTTTCAGAGCGTACATGAACAAGATTAAAGATACCTTGGGTGATCTTCTCTCTAATGAAATGAAAATCTATTTCTATGTGTTTAGTCTTTTCATGGAATACTGGATTTAAGGCTATTTGGAGGACAAATTTAATGTCAGTTAAGAAATCAATTGGAATATTCCCTTTGATACCAATTTCTCCCAGGAGTGATATGATCTATAGGCCTTCACACATTCCCAAAGCAATGGCTCTATACTTTTTACTTTTCCATGAAACAAGATTTCCACCAACAAGGACACAATATCCCAGGATGTGGAGCGTCTATCAATAGGAGAACTTCGTCCAATCGATATCATAATATCCAATTATTTGAGTATTCCTTTATTTTCAAAGAGTAATCCTTGTCGAGGAGCCTTCTTGATGTATCTCCCGGAATTCTTATCATTGCATCCCAATGATTTGTGTGTGGAGTTTGCATGAATTGACTCACTACCTCAATTGCAAAAGAGATGTACGGTCTTGTTATAGTGAGATAGATAAGTTTTCCATCCAATCTACGATACCTTTCAAGATCTAGGAGAGCTCCCCCCAATTTGGTAACAATTTATAATTTGGATCCATGGGATTGTCAACAAGTCTACAATCCAACATGCCGAGTTTCTTTGAGAATATCCAATGCATACTTCCTTTGTGAGATAGCTATGCCATTCCTTGATTGAGCAACTTCAATACCCAAGAAATATTTTAATTTTCTTAAATCCTTAGTTTGAAAATGATTGAACGAGATGTTTCTTCAAGCCGAGGGAATTTTAGAAGTGATCATTTCTGTGATGACTATATCATCTACATACCACCACCAAGTAAACACGAAGTGTCTGAGAAGTATGACAATAAAGACTAATGGTTTAGCTTCAACTTGTTTCAGTCCAAATTCTTGAATAAATGAGAACTAAATTTTTCAAACCATGCTCGTGGAGACCGTTTGAGTCCATAGAGAAAACGTAGTTTGCAAACTAATCCAAACTCCCCTTGAGCAACAAAAGCACAGCGGTTGCTCCATATAAATTTCTCTTTTCTAGCTCTCCATGAAGAAATGCATTTTTAATATCCAAGCGATATAGTGGCCAATGATGTAATGGTTTGCCATAATATGAGAAAAGAGACGAATTTGAAGTGATTTTTGCAACGAGGAGAAAAGGTATCCCCATAGTCAAGACCATAAATTTGTGTATAACCTTTGCCACTAAACGAGCTTTAAGGCAATCAATCAGCCATCTGGACCAACTTTGATAGTATACACCCACCTACATCCAACAATTGTCTTGCCCTGGAGGAAGGAAACTAACTCCCACAGGTACCATTTTGTTCAAGAGCTTGCATTTCATCAATCATGGCTTGTCGGCATCCTAGATGATCAAGTGCCTCGTGAATATTTTGGAATTGAAACGTTGAGTGGACAAGGATGATACAAAAGAAGAATAGGAAGGAGATAAACGATGATAGCTTAGAAATTATAAATAAGATGAGGATTTTGGGTGGATCGAGTACCTTTTCGAAGAGGTGATTGGCAAGTCGGCATTGGTTCGAGAAAGGTCCGTAGTAGAGGTGGGCTGGTGGAGTAGGACATGATTCTTCACGGGTCTTCAACTCCTTGTAATGTTGGATCGGTAATACGTGGGCGACGTTGATACGTGATAAGAGGAGGTGAAGATGACTCAATGGTTGCATGAGGAACTTCTTGTTCATTGGGGGCTTCGGAGGAAGACTTGTTCCCGTAAAGAGAAAGAGATGGATTCTACAAAAGAAAGAGATGGACCAAAATAGGAGCAATTAAAACGTCAAGGATAATGTTAGACTCAAAGAAGAAAAGTATAGAGTTTCTTCAAAGAAGGTGACATCTGCGGACATGTAATAACGATTATTGGCTGGAGAATAACAACGGTATCCCTTTTTGTAGTCTAGAATACCCAAGAAAAACACATTTAATTGCTCGAGCCGAGAGTTTATCTAAACCTGGAGAGAGATCATGAACAAAACAAGTACAACAAAAAACGCGAGGAGCAACATGAAACAATGGTTCTTTAGGAAATAAAATGGAATGTGGAACTTTATTACAAGAGAAGAAAAGAGGCATCCGATTTATTAAAAAAACATGTAGTTGAGAATTGCATCACCCCAATAAACGAGACGTTTTTTGCATGAAGTAACAATGTCAGAAGCAAGTTTCAACTAAATGTCTATTTTCCTTTCTGCTATTAGGCATTTTGTTGGGGTGTATGAGGACAAGTTGGTAGGTGTAAAAATCCTTTTGAAGTCGAGAAAAGGAAGAAAAAGCAGCTAGAAAAATATTCTCTTACACTCTTGCATTGTCACTTGAAGAACTTTAATTGTCTTACCAAATTGGGTTTCAACCTCTCTGTATAAAAGGAGGTAAAAATAGAAAATATTTCAAAATGTTCTTTCATTAAGAATACTCCAAGTACATCTTGAAAATTCGTCAATGAAAGTAACAAAGTATTTAAAACCCAAAGATGTAGTTTCACGACTTGGACCCACGTATGTCTGAATGAATAACTTGAGAAAGGAGAATTTATTCGACTTTGAACTTGACTTGGAAAAGAAGATCGAACATGTTTCAGGAGTTGACATGACTCATAGTTAAGAGTTTTATTTTCTCAAGACTTGGAACCAATTTTTGCATTTTTGACAAACTTGGATGACTTAGACGTTCATGAAGAAGATTGACGAGATGCTTGCAACACGAAGTTTTGGAAGGAGCTGATTGGAGGTAGTAAAGACAGAGATGTCCTTCATTTTGTGTCCCTCGCCAATCATCCCGACCGGGTACCACGTTCTGTATGACAAATGAATCGGCATCAAATGTTACTGAGAACAATTAAGAGAAGCGAGTAAGTTGGCTAAGAGATATCAAATTAAAAGGACAGCTAGGAATAAAAAGCAGATTTTAAAGACATAGAAGGAGTAGGTGAAGCATGACCTATTCCTTGGCAACAACTTTGGAACCATTGCTAGAGTAATGAAATGTCGGAAATTTAGGTGGAGATATGGTGGAGAACAAAGAACTATTACGGCAACGAATGTGATGATCGAGAGGCACTTGAATCAATAATCCATTTCTGGTCATAGCTGAAATAAGCTTTGTTTGATATGTTTTGATAATGAGTAGGCTTTCCAACTAACTCCTAACAAGTTTCCTTAGTATGTTGTGGTTTTCCGCAGTGAGTACAGGTCAACTTATCCCTTTCTTCATATGTAAGTTTAGATCTTCTTCTGCCTCTGTCATAACCGCCCCTTCCTCGGGCGAAGGGAGGAGTATATATATTTCTATCTATAAATGCTAAGGTTTCTAAGTTGATTTTTGTTTCTTTCTCTAAGTGTTTTCTATCTTCTTCTCGAAGGAGGGAATATACGGTACTTAAGGATTGAAGTTCTTCTCTGCTGAGAATGTTATTCTTCACTGCCTCATACTCTGGAAAGATACCCCATAGGAGATCAAATACTTTTCTCTCTTCAAATTCGTCATTGCGCTCTTGAGTACAACTTTGACATTTTGTTTTGGAATAGAGTTGCAACTCTTCCCATAATCCTTTGAATTCTGCATAATATTCGCTCACAGATCTGTTCTCCTGTATGCACTTTCTTATTTTTTCAATAAGATCATATTTCTTGGCTATATTCTTCCTTTGAGCCTAAGCATCATGAACAGCTAACCAGATATCATTAGTAGTATGTAGGAACATAAAAGTACTAGCAATTGATGGTGACATTGATCGAGAAGCCAAGCACTTACTAGGACGTTTTCCCTACGCCATCGTGAGTAAAGGGGGTCTGTGGTAAGTGGCTGAGGTATGTCGCCTGTCAAGTAATCCCAGCGCCCCCTTGCCATGATCGCCAACTCAATGGATCTGGTCCAATGAAGATAATTTTTTCCATCCAACTTGAGATTTGTAATTTGGAATCCTTTTCCTTTATCTGTTGAACTTGATTCCCTCGTGTCACCCATCTTACTCATTTCTATGTGAATGAAATACTCATAGCTTCACAAGAATGGATAAAATAGAATCCAACACACTTAGGTTAACACGATGTGCACATATATTCATTAAAAAAAATTTGTGCTGATATGCACGAATATCATTCAAGAAATTCTGAAATGTCACTTAGATCAATGTTTTCTGCAGGGAAGGCTGAAATACCTAATTTTATAATTGAACTTTCAGGAAATCATGATAATAAGAGAGCCGCGAAAGTTCAAATTTGAACGAGATGATATTTATCTGCCCATGGCCAAAACTGGTGACAGTGATGGATGTACCGCATAGAACAAGAAGATGTTGATCTCTTCACAACCAAAACTGTAACCCAATCAATATCTACCCACGTCTCAAATATGCTATTTGATTGTGGAACCGTGGACAACCTTCAACCTGACTGCACCACTATCTGTATGTAGACTGCACCATGAACCACACTTAGGCCTTCTTTCTAGTCGTTACAATAAAATCTGATTGAATGCACCAATGCCAATCACTCTGGTGATTAACTGAGGCTGATTTCTTCTCCTCTTTCGATAAAAAACTGATACCATGAAGAAACTATAATAAATAATGTTTATTAATAAAAAACATAAAGTTACAATCTGACTGACTTGTTGGGGCAGGTCGGCATCCTCTGATGGCTGCCGACTTCTTGTCTCTCCCTTCTTATTAACCTAAACCTAATGACAGCACACTATTTAAACTACTAATCTAGCTTAAATGTCCTAAATACCCTTAATGAGACTCTAATACAACCTTAATGGATCTAGAACTGATCCATTGGGATCCAAACTACTTGAAACTCATACATAAATATAAATTTACATCTGGACACATTAAACTATTGGATCTTCAACAAGGACGACCACAAAAGTGTTGGAAAGAAACAATAAAGAATGATCTAGCTTATTGTGAGTTAACTACTAACATGGCATATGATAGGGCTATGTGGAAACAAACAATCCATATGGCCGACCCTGTCTAGTCTGGAAAAGGCTTAGTTGTTGTTGTATAAAACTAATAAGTTCATTTTCAGATGAAGATGCTTGTTCTTCTAGTTCCTGTCACTCCTCGTTTGCTTTTTCAAAATCAAAATCTTCTTCCTATCTTCTATATGCATTTTATCCTTTCTTTTGCTTTGCCGTCTTTGTTGTTTCTTTGTCCTTGATCTTGTATATACAACAACTCTCCCTCTCGAGGCTTCAGATGCCAAATCAAAATCTTACCATCTATGTGATTTATCACCACCAATAAACTCATCATGAGTTGGATATTCATCATGATTTTCAACCGATGCCAACGTGATGGGGTCAAAATTAGCATTAGCTTTCCTCTCTTTGTACCTTCTTAACTTTTCATTATATTGTACTAAATATAGGTCATTAAGCTTTTAATGTAATAATCTATTATGCTTTGTATGAATCTATGATAAGAGAAAGAATCCATAATAAGTTATGGTTTAATAAAAAATTGGTTTAGTTTTATTAAATTATTTGAGGTATAATTCTTACAAATTCGAGGGTATTCAAATTGCGTTCACATGAGGTGACATTACAAGTGAGATAGAAAACTCGTATAGCAAAATTTTGCAATTTGGGGCATCCATAGCCAAAGATCATTCACCATTCAGCTATGACAAAAACATGTATAAACAACAAATTAATCAAAATCAAAACCCTAAATTATATCATAATAATGAAATAAAATAAAGTTGCTTGAATTAATTGCCTGGTGCATATGCTTTCCTCAAACTTATAACTAATTCTGGTCCAAAATTACTCGAGACACTTCGAAAATTCAAGTGATTTGTTGTTGTTTTCCTTTATCGTAAAAGTATATTAATAACTTGAAGCCACCTTTAATCTTAATATTAGATTATATTCTTTGATATTCATAATACAACCCTGGATTCATATATAATACAACAACATGCAATGGCTTATGCATTTGCATGTTCCATCTTTTATCTATGATCTTCCAAATAAAAGCATACTGCTCTTGTTTGTTCTTTAAGTTAATTTATAAAATAAGATAAATGTTATTATCAAGATTAATAACATTAACTAATTTAACCAAGTAAAAGAGTAAAGGATTAACAAATAATACCTTTATTTACTCCTTGACGTGGTCCATCTTTTCATATATATAGCCCATGATTGATTTTTTATCACTATCCACTCATCAAAGTGAAAAACTAATACCCTTTCAAAATCTTAGTTGCAAAATTATTGCCTTAAAGTACTTCTCTTCAGTACTATTTAATAAAAAATATTTTTTCCATTGTTTAGAAATAACTATAGACCTTAGATCTTTTAACTGCCAAAACTGTCCAATGTTAAGAATTTAGTAGCAAAATGGGTCACAACTGACCTATGTATGTCTTTTCTTCCAGTAAAATGTCTCATCATATGCAAATATGCAATACCTACCTATTGCCATACAAAAATGTCACTAGCTTCTTTGCCCTATTGAAGATGACTTTTAGTTTATTTGTTTTTTCAATTTCTTGAAGCATCAAATCTATACAATGCAGAGTGTATGGTGTTTAAATCAAATGACTAAATTCAGTCATCAACATTCTACCAATTGCCATGATTAATTTTTTTCTCTCCAACCTCTAAGATCACTTCTTTTAACAATATATACAATTTATTTGTATATTTCATTATTAAAAAATATAATAGGATCAGGGCCAATAGGACCCCTTATAGTGTGTTGGGACTAGGCCACAGGGGCCAAGATTGCCATGGCCATCATTGGCCCGGTACTCCAACAGCTAGTATTACTTTAAATCACTTTTGGCCCTCCTCACCTCCAATAGCTAGTATTACTCCAACGGCAAAGACTGTAAACTCTCTTATTTTCTCACCTTTTCCTCTAGTAGTGTTTTCCTGACTTCATGGTACGATGAAGCCTTCGTTCTAAGATCAAACTGACCTATATCATTAATCATCACTTGAAAGTTAGGGGACATAACACCATTAAATACCATTTTGATACATCCACTATACATACTCTTTAATTTCTTGTTTCTTGTATCGATTTTCTAAAGTACATTGTCGTAATGAGTATGACAATGAATGGACAAATGAATTTATTGGTCCCTTAGAAAGAGGTGGTCGTGACTCAAATGATGAAGATCATATATATTGGGTGCTTCTTCCCTCCATATATTTTCATATGTAGAAATGAAATCTTTTGAGCTTCTATTTTGTTGTATTGTGCACATAATCCTAAATTGCTTTTTTTATTTCTTCCATTTCATTTTTACAAGCTGTCACATTTCTGCTCTTTCCCATTAAATGATCTTTTTATGTTGTTGTTATACTATTAGAAATGTGATCACATAACTTGCAAAAAAACTCATATTATCCATCCTAGATTTTGTCAAACCCTAGTTTCATCCAATATCTTTAGAAGTTGGGGGTCAATATTAGTATACCGTATTAGAAAACCGAATACCAACTCTACTAGTGCTGGTACCACTGCCACTAACAACAACGTTGTTTGCTGTGATAGAGAGCGTCTCAGCAAGCAACGGAGAGAGAGAGACGCAGGCACAAGGGGACCACAGAGAGAAAGAACTGGTTATCAAAGGATGACGGAAGTGGTGGCCATCAATGGCGGAGGATACGTGTGGGTGGTGGTCGTCAAAGAGCTTTCAAGAGAGAGAGGGAGAGAGGAGGCAGGAGAATGAACATAACGGGAGAACCTAGGTTAGCTTATTATTTTATTTGGGTTGGGTCTGGATTGACCCAACCCAAATAACCTTATATGCTAATATAGCTATAGCAGACTGTTATAGCTATAGCAGACTGTTATAGCTATTAACAGTGCATTTAGCACTCAAGATGGTTGCCTGTTAATATGCATACTATAGCGTGCTATTAATAACATAGGTTCAAACTATCTTAAACAATTTTCTCTCATTTTATTATCTATTGGTGTCACTCTCAATTTTGTCTTTTCTTGTAGGACCACTCATTTCCTTATGTGACCACTCATCTATCTTAGCATCTTCATTGCCAGTATCTTTTGTGCATATTGATGATTAAGTGACCAACACTCACAACCATAAAAGATAGCGGGTTTAATTACTGCTCTATAACATTTACCTTTCAAGTAACAGAAAGGAAAAGTTAAGTGCGTAAGTCCACAACTTCACAACCCGTAAGAGTCTTAAGTTCACAACCCATAATGATAACATGATCACAAAGTGATTATTTTATTCAGCATATCATGGATTTGGTATACCAAAGTGCAAAAAGCGAGATGTGGAAATGGTTCGGGGAAGACAGCTTGAAAATGAGCCCCTGTTTCACATTTGGGAGTTCGGAAACTCCCTTCCACCAATGATAGAGGTAGCTTTTAAAATCAAATTACGTGGACTTGTATCGGGCAGTACGGCTCCGGATCATGTGATGCGGATCAATTCTCATCTCATTACAATTTTAAGGGGGTATATCATATCAGCCCTTGGCCGATATATGATAAATTCGTACTGTGTCCTACTTAAGGTTCATTTAGCCCAAATTAACCCGTGTTTGAGATGTAATTAGCAACTTTTGTCCTCTGGGCAGGGTGCTGACACAGTTCCATTTCAAAAAAATGGATTTTTCGTCCTTTGGTTTGTTATGTAAACATTTCTGCCAATCAGAGCCTTTATCTGAAAATGTTTCAGGGTTGAATGTTGTGCTCACTCATATCATCCTCTGTCTGGTGAAACATGTAATGGCCATGATCCGAATTTTATTGTTTGTTACAAGCCTCAGATGTTATTGTTGGGGTTTGCAATATACCGTGATATGGAATACTCTTAAAGTTGTAAGGGAAAAGACTTGAATGGTTTCTTCCTTCTGTTGCTAGTTAAATTTGTGTATGAATTTTTCTATTTGGTTTCAGGGACAGGAAAGGAGTTCTGTTGCCAAACGTATCACTGGCGATCTTTGTGCATCTCAATGTATCCAGCAAAAGTTAGTGGAAGATACTGTAGCATTATCGGCAGATCTGATAAATATCATTTCATCTCCAAGCGACATGGAAAATATCATTCAGCCGCTGCCTTGTGATATGGAAACTAACTGTCAGCCGATTTCCTGTGATTTAGCAAACACCAGTCAGCCCAAATCTTTAGACGCAGATAAGCAATTGACGGAGGATGCTAATTTAATTTCCAATGCAACACAGTTAGTGGGTGAAGGATCTGCCTCTGATGCTTATGATATGCAAGATGGTTCTACTAAAGATAGAGGCTTTCTACTTGGTGTGGATGGTGAAAAATATATTACGGAGAAACTTGTAGTTCAGAATTATTATGAGGAGACAAACAGCTTGATTGCCACTCCACGGCCTGAACAAATTGTTGAGGTAGGTTCCTCTAGGAAGAGTTTGTTTCTGAGGCCAGTGAAAAGTATAAGGTTCAGTTCTTCAGGATTAATCTTTTAAAAATGGTTAAGAGTGATGAAAGAAATTTCTGTTTCTATTTTCCCTGGATTTAATATGCTATGTGCTTTATATTATCTTCACTGTTTTGTTCTTTTGATATGTCAATGAATCTCTCTTTTTGAGGGTTTAGACACCTACACGCCGGCATTGCACACACATGCAGCTGCTCCAATTCATCTGTTTCAAGAGAGCCATGGCAAGCCATCTTCCCCTGATACTTTTATGTACACAATTTCATGTATGTACATGTGTATAATAGGGTTTGGATGGTGGGATGCGCCATTTTCTTTTTTTGTAATTGAAAGGTGTGAAACCTTCTGAAGAGCAAGAAAATGTAACAAAATATTCCTCTACTCGTCAGTTTCCCTTCCTCTTAAGGATATAGTAATGGTGGAGTACATGGGAGATCTATTTCTGAGGTATAACCAATGTTGTCCGTATCGTGGGCAACCACGATACAATAACCTATATCGGGTAAGATATAGGTTATCGTGCTGTATCGCCACCCAGGGACCCGTTTAAAGGGTCCTTGGCCGAATAGAAATCCGCATTTTTGCGGGTTTCTGTGCCTGTTTTGGAGCTCCTCACGCTCTCTTTCGGTGGTTCTCCTCCTCCCCAAAAAAGTGCTATATGGTGTCCTTGCAAGCCTCCTAACTCGGATTGTGGTATATTTTGAGTGATTTCTGAATTTTTTCTTTGTATTTATTGTTTTTTTGTATTATTTATATTTTTCCGTTTTTGAATGACAAAATATGAAGTTATAAAGTGTGTGGATATGATTTTTATTGCATTCATGAAGTAAGAGACTCTGTTTGAGTGTTATGTGAAGATTGGGGATTTACGAAGTGCTTTTATTTTAAGGTTTTTTATTGAATTAAAGTGCTCAATTGAGATGGCAGGAAGGGGTATTAGAGACTCCCATTCTCGGTCTAATGATCCGGCATGACAGTGGGGTATACCACTTGAGAGTTCAAGATTAAAGATCATATGTTTGTTTTGTGAGAATGTGGTTAGTGGTGGAATTTCATGATTGAAGCACCACCTAGTAGGGACTAGGAAAGAAGTTGCTCCTTATACAGGCAAAGTTAAAAGTTTGTCATAAGGCATTAAATGACAATGTCTTCAGATGATTGAGAGTATATAAGAGATGAGACAACAAAATGATGATTTAGGTATGTTTGAGGAAGATGATGATGCTATTGGATTCACTGATATTATTCCTTCAGATGCCAGAACAGAGATTAGTAGTAGTAGTTCTCGACCACCAAACAGGAGAAATAAGGTTGCTGAAGATTTTGCAAGTGGAAGTGGTAGAAGAGGAAGCTGAGCAAGGAGTAGAGGAAGAGCTGCTTCTAGTATACATTCATTTTTTTCCTCCTAGCACTACACCTATTGCTTAACCTGAAATTCGTGTAGCTAACTGCATGATCAAGCAGACATTGCAGTGGGCAGATGATTTTTATTATGCATGTATTCCATTTAATGCAGCAAATAGTTTTCATTTTCAAGCAATGGCAGATGCAATTGCTAATATTGGTCCAGGATACAAGATGTCCTCTTATCAGAAATTGAGAGGAAAGATCTTAGATAAGACCGTCATTGAAGTGCAAGAATATTGTTCGACTTTGAGAGTCATGGAAGGAGACAAGATGCACTATCATGACACACGGATGAACATATAGGCGAGAAATGACCTTGCTAAACTTTCTAATCTACTGCCCTAAAGGACTTATGTTTTTGAGATCTCTAGACATGTTAAAGGAGAGACACACTGCAGAGATCCTAAGGCAAGAGTTTGATAAGGTGATATGCGAGATTGGGTTAGAGAATGTATTGATTACAGATAATGTAACTAACTATAAAGCAGTTGAGAAGGAGTTACCAGATACTTATGGGATTTTCTATTGGACACCATGCCCAACCCATTGTTTACATCTCATCCTTAAAGATATTGGTGAGATGGATTGGATAAAGGCATCAACCGCGTGTTGTCAAGATATTATCAAATTTATCTATAACCATGCCTTTTTATTGTGTATGATGAGTAGATATACAGATGGTGTAGAGCTTCTTCATACAGCTGCAATTCGGTTTGCAACTAATTTCTTATCTATACAGAGTATTGTTAGACAGAAGCAAACCTTAAAGAGAATGCTCTCCTCAGATGAGTGGCAACAATTTGCAGAGTTGCCTTAGAAGAAATAGAAAGTTGAATGAGATTTAAGAGACAGTCTTCGGGAGTACATTTTGGAATGCATGTGTTAGACTGTTGAGAATTACATGTCCTTTAGTAAAGGTTTTGAGATTGGCTGATAGCGAGGAGAAACCATCTATGGGCTACCTTTATGAAGCAATGGATAGGGCAAAAGAAGCTATTAGAAATAATTTTAATAGAAAAAAGAGAGATTATGTGCCTATGTGTAAAATTATAGATAATAGATGGAATAAAAATTGTAACATTCTATTCATGCAAAACCCAACATTCAGGTACTCAACAAGCTTCAAAAGGGATGGTGAGGTTAATCGAGGCATGATTGATTGTATAGATAGATTAGTTCCTGATGAGAGTAGAGTAGATGCTATACATTCAGAGATGAAGATCTTTCGCAACTGCACTAATATGCGCCCAGGTAAATTGTTTATCTTTGTATTTAAGTTTCTTAAATCTTATATTATTATGGATTAAGTCTCTAATATTTGCCTTTTTCTACATACGTTTGGTAGAATTTGTTTGGAAGTGATTGCCCAAACCATAGAGATTTTGCAGTAAGAGTTTTGAGCCAAACCTTTAGTGTAACGGGTTGTGAAAGGAATTGGAGTGTCTTTGAACACATCCATATAAAAAAGCACAACAGGTTGTAACATAAGCGACTGAATGACTTAATTTTCATTTGTTGTAACATGCGGTTTCACGAAAGGTAATCTTGTATTAGTTAGTACTTAAAGATTCAATTCAATATATTGTTTGACTTCAGTTGTTAATGTTATTTACTAATTACTTTTCTTTCTTTCTTATAAGGTAAATAGAGAAGAAATCCATTTTGATCCAATAAGTTTGGGTAATTTTGATATATTAGAAGACTGGATATTAGAAGATAGCGAAGAAAATGCTCTCCTAACTGAAGAAGACATTACATGGATTAATTTGGAAGGAGCGCAACAACATTATCAAGGAGATGAGGATTTTGATTTTGAAGCAGAAGGTGGTGATGAGGATCTTCAACAAGGAGAAGATGAATATTATTTAGTTGATGATCCTGATTACAAAATGTAAATGTAAATGTATTTCATTTTTTGCTTAAAAATATGTAATTTTTTTTCAATTCAATGGTGAATGATCAAATCATCAATATGTATTAAACTTTGCATTATATGAATTCTTTGCAATTGCTAAATTTTTCTTAATTTTTTTCTAATTTTTTCTGGGTTCTTTTACTAATTTTCCTAATTTTTTATTTATATATTTTGAATATTAAAATACGATACGCTACACCCGTATCGTAGAGCAAAACGATACACAATACGATACGGGTCGAACAACACTGGGTATAACAGTCTAGTAATTGGGAACAATTGAAACCTTTAATTCGTTATTCAGGCAATGTATTAATGCTCATTCTGTCAGGCTTGTAAAGTAGTTGGTATTATCTTTTATTTGTTGTTTTCTGATTGGGGACTTGGTTTGCTTCCTTCTGTGCACTCTGTTTTCCATACTTTAATACTGAGAATGTGGTTAGCTTCGTTGGTAGATGGGATGAAGATTATTTACATCACATGATGATTTCCTCTTTATGTGAAGGACTCTGAAAAGATGAAAAGGCCTGCTGATAGTCACTCAGTTTCCAACGTACCTGTCTTGGAAGGGTCCATGAGATTGCAACATGCTAGCGATAATCTTCCTCAAGATTGTCAAGGTATGTAGCTATTCTAGACCCTGAATGTTTTGAACTGATTCCTTGGGGAAGTCTTTTCACTGGTGAGGGTGTCAAGTAAAAAGACAATTTTTGGAATGCATGAAATATACAAGTCCGTTCTTTTGACATCCTATTCACTATGACATTTTTAACTTGCATGGTTTTTTTTTATTTTGTTGGATAAATAAGATAAGTTTATTAAAAAGCACCAAGCTAGTGCACCCAATGCGTCAAGTAGAGAGTCTCGAAGACTTAGACAAACTTTATAGCATCCAGAACAAAAGCAATTTCTTTCTCCTTTACTCTTTCTGCTTGCAGTACTTTCCAAAACAACTCCATGCCCAAATTTCTTTTCTCACATTCTTAGATACCCACTCAATCTTCAAAATCTTTAATGTTGCTCTGCCTAAAAGAGCCTAGTCCACTCAGGAAACAAAGGCAAATGATTCATTCACCGACTCCCTCATGCTTGAACGAGCATAGATATGTCCAAAGATTCCCATGCACAACTTTCGGACACATATCTTATTACCCAACCACTTCCAAGTAAGAGATTAAGAAGAGTAAAGCAAAAGCCCATGAACAATGTCAATGGGAATCCCTTGGAGATATTTGTCACTCCCTAGTTAAGCCTATTTGGCTGGAAGTGCACCCACGGTGAAACTATTTGGTTTACAATCTAGGAATATTTTTCTGTTGGATCTATGGTCTGTGAACTGACTCGATTTTGTCAAATTCATCCAAATTTTAACACCATGACTTGATGTTCATGAATTGTTCTCATGTCACTGTACCTTGTAGCTAGTAGGGTGCCTTCTTTTAATGTGTTTGGATGTGATCTTCTTTGCATCATTTAAGTAATACTGTACAGATACCCGATACACAAGTCTCTTAGGCCCTCTCTTTTCTTCTTACATTATTTTCTGAAGTTCATATTTTGACATGAAAAACATCCAGACTCTAGAAAAGAGAGTGGCAGATCTGAACCAGTGGTGGACATGTTTGCAGAGGAGGAAATCCCAGACAATGAATTTAAGCCTTCAATGCTGATGTAATCTTGATTTTTTACTGCTTGAGCTTTTATCTATCTATTCACCAATCCCTTTTTTACTGAACAGACATGGATCCTCTTTGTTTCTTTTGCTCAGCTCCGCTGGGGTGGATGAAGATGCAACTCGTAGAGGATCTGATGTGGGTTATACAGGTCTAGCTAATACTAGTAATGGTGCATCAGCTGGTGGAGATGCAGTGCAGAATCATAGAGTAGGCAAGATCCCTGTGAACCGAGGTGGTGGACCAATGCATTCAAACCATAAAAATGTGAAGTTGGAAGGGAAGAAGCCGAAAGCCAGGAAGAGAGAATCAGGGAACTAATACTCCTAAGAAAACTGGAGTCGCTATTGGGGGTAGAGGACGTGGAAAGAAGCCTAGGCTATACAGGGATGGGCAAGGGCTTGCTCAGGAAGCATGGAAATGACAAGTTATATGGGGCACCTGTTGTACCAATAGCTGTATATTATTCTTGAGATTCCTGCTGGTTAGGAGGTTTCGTCTTGCTGATTTCGCTTTTGTAGTCGTATGTATGTAGGTCATTTTTCTGGGCATGTTCTGTTTGTTTTTATCAGGTGAAATTGAATGACAAGTAGCGAGGTTTAGATGCCTGTTACGTGCTGAAAAATTGTATTCTATGAAGGTAGTTACCACGGAAAGTTAGCAGACCTGTCTGGGGTCTATTTGACAGTTTTTTGGAGTGTTGCTAGTGATTCTTCAATGGACTGTTCTGTGACATCTTTTCTTTTTTAAAATTTCTTTTCCTTTTATATTCTTGTCAGATGGAAAACAAGATTGTTGCTTTGCGTCGTCAATTTTTTGGGAGGATTGGGTTTGGTTAATGATAGTCTCGTCTCAACTCAACTGTTCAAAAGTTATGCGATAGAGTCCGAGCAGGCATTATAACGGCATATGCCAATAGACATACCGGCTGCACTAGCATTCGGTGTCCCCTCGAACAGCGCTGGTGGTATCAAAACGGAGAGTTACCAGGGACAGAATGGGAGGAGGGGTGGTTCCTGCCTCATTCTGAAGGAAAACATTTTCTTTGATGCAAAAGCTAATAGTGGCTTTTAAACTAACCAAAACATATAATGATACCAAGTCAATGACGAGCATTTAAAAAAGATGGTCGGCAAGTCGAAGGTAATAATGATTACGCTGGTGCATGGCAATTCCAGAATAAATAAGTAGAAATTCGCCCTCCCTGTAACTGAATGCATCGGACACCCGATGTGTTCATCCAATCGGTGCGAATGTGCCTGGAGCCTGCAATATGGAGCCTAGTGTGACCCTCCTAGTTTGGCCGATACGGGTTGTTGTTGTATCACACATTCATTCGTAATAATATGATATATCTAAATTTGAATGCATTCGTTTAAATTAATGTTTCATTTGAAATAAAAATTAAGCTCCAACATTTGTTTGAGCATCCCACTTTATCCGGATGGGTTCCCGCAAAGACTCATTGATGGGAATAAGAGCTTTCTTAGTTCATGAAAATAAGAATGGGGGCGAAGTTTCAAATGGGGATAGAGATGGGACTTTGATCTCTGATCCTGCCATTCGTTCCATGAACATTCATTCTTGAAGCCCCAATGTGCTGTTTCTGTTTTGAACTCTTATTTAGAAGGAATCTTGCATGTGCCAAGGTAAACGTAGCCTTCGGATCTACTGTATTGAGTTGGCTTATTTCCCTAGAACTATTATCTGACTTGTGTCCATGATTGGGTCATCCAGTGATGGCGATTATATATGTATATATATGAGTGATTGAACTCAGCCCACACTAATACATGGTCACTTGTGTCTACCCATTGCTATTAGGTGACATGAATGTAAATAAAAATACCTTTGGCACTTTTTGAAAACTCCTTGAAATGACATTCATACTGTCCAAAACAATGAATGAACGTATGTAGCGGATATATATATATATATATATGAGTTACTTAGGGACGTGTATAATGCAACACTTTAATAATATTAATGCTTCTATACGGGAGGCGAATTTAGCTATTCAATAACATCTTTCGCAGTCCTTTTACACAGAGAGGACGAAGCTAAGTATGCACAACGCAACCCTCGAGTACCCAACTCTTAGCCTTCATCGACTCCGCCAGGGGTGGTAACGCTCTAAGAATATCTGTCACGTTTTCTCTACAACGTAATGTTGCATTATTAAGTCTATTACTGGACTTTTCCACAGAAAGTTCCTGGACGAGTTTTGTCCTATTATATACACTTATTGAGAGAGAGAGAGAGAGAGACGATCCATAATTTAGAAAAAAAAAATGGATCGAATGTTGGTCATCATATGAAAACGTAGACCTGGTAAAAAAAAGCCGAACAAATGAAAATTCTCTCCTCAAAATTTTGATCATGTTCAGTTCGTCAGCTTGTTTAAGCTTGCCGTGAACACCAAGCAAACACATGGCTAGTTAAGCAAGCTGAGTAGGAGCTGCTCATTAAGGTTAGGAGCATAGATTTTATCATGTAACATGTATTAGAAAATTTTACTTTTTAGTCAGGCCTTCCCCTGCAACTTCTTTAGTGCCTGTTAATGCTTATTAGCAAACACAATGCGCTCATCATTTGTTTCATATTTAGTGCCTGTTTGATGTCCAATGGTTTCCCTTGTAGCATTTGTTGTTGCTCGCTTGATAAGAATAGCGTATTCGACTGATTTGACTTTTCTAAGCTGCTTTGTCTTGAACTGTGATGCTTTCATGTGGATGTTTCTGTTGAATTGAAACTCTTCCAACCAACTTTACCAGGTGGCCACTCTTATAGCGTTGTAAGGAGACGGGGGCTTCGCTAGAATTAAAGGATGCGGATGGGGCTGGGGTGGTGTTATATGGCTATACAGCATCGTCTTCTACCTTCCCTTGATTGGATCAAATTCGCTGTCCGTTATATCCTCAGTGGAAAAGCATGGGCAATCTGTTACAAAAGAAGGTTCTGCTGATCGTTTCTTTTCTCAATCCTCTCCTTTTTCTTTTTCGAATTTTCCTTGTTATTCTCTGCATTTTTAAAATTTTCTTTGCTCGCAAGGGCCTCTTGTTCTGAAAAATTTGGCTCCCAGACTGCATTCACGACTAAGAAGGATTATGGAAAAGAGGAGAGAGAAGCTCAATGGGCATTATTACAACGAACACTGCATGGACTTAAGCCTCCAGAAAATGTGTTATTCTCTGACAAGAGCAGTTACAGGGAGTTGTCTGAAATTGCGGAGCAGGGCAAAAGATGCGAGGAAGTTGCAAGGTATGCACTTAAAGTTACAAGCCTGTACCCTTTTATATTAATTTTGTACGTATATATAAACACACACATATGTGTACCTAATATGCTTGTCATATCCTCACGAATCTCAACCATCCAAAACAAGTTGATGGTTGAGAATTAACTGGAAATGGTAAGAAATATATTTTTATTTTTGACTATTTTTTGATAGGTTGTACATTACTCAAAAAGCACGTTCTAATTTTGAATTTTTTAATCTTAATAATTGATCTTTATGATTGGATGGTTAGATAGATATCAACGTGGCAATCATATAACTCTTTCTCTCTCTCTCTTATATATATATATATATATATATATATGACAGAAATAAAGATGCTGACACAGATTTAAGTTGAAAGAAATAAATCGAAGAGTGATAGATGATAAAATGAGGAAAAATCACTTAGGATGCTTTGAACACGTGTGAAGAAGACCTATGGATATTCCAGTCCAAGGGCCTACAAATCAAACCAAGATTGATTGTGTGCCTCATTTAGCAACATTAAAATGGTTAACTCAACGATTTGAATCGAATCAGTTTTTCAATTCAAATTACTAAATTATTTGTTGGGTCGTTGTATGCTAGACGCAGAAAATGATTGAAGACAATTATCTGGCAGCTAAACAGATGACCATATCCGTGTCATGTCTGACATGACAAGGTATGGTAGAAAGGAAAAAATAGCATAAGTATTCATGCACCCGATCATTCAATTAACCATCGAGGCTAGCTAATGGATGCAAAACATGCGGTAGATTACCACTAAAATTTCATCAGTTCATTCAGTTGTTTTTTCATCTTTTACATTCTCAGAGTAGCCACACTTGCAAAAAGGATTAACTGATCATTTACAGAAAGCAATGGTAATCATCTCCTACTTCCAAAAAACCTTCATTCATCAATCTGACTAGTTGGTTTGTCCTGTTTTATAATCTGTAAATGCAAAAATAATCTTAATGATCCATTAGCTGGACTGAAGAAATATAAGGTATCTTAACCCTAAGCTTCTGCGTTACAGCCACTCGAACGGTCATGACATCTGCTGCAGGCCCAGTAAGCCGTACCATAACAGTGTATCTATCTACCTGCACCAGTTCAAGAGCACCACCTCCAGTGCCTGAAAGGTATGGCCTTATCTCATCAAGAACCTGTAGCAATCCAAATAAATTGCCATGTCAACACTGCAATGGAATGCGCAGTTTGCAGAGTACGCTCTGTTGGTTATTTGTTGAAACCACCAGATGCATGCACAAAGCAGCATATAATGGATGAACACGAAAGAGCAGACTAGCAAAACAAATACAAAGACAAACATGATTTAGTGAACCCCAAAAGTTCATATATGTCCATGGAAGCAGCAGTCTCCCTTTTTCTTATCTTTATTTCATACTTCTCGGAGAGGGGGGAGGGCCCATTTGCGGTTTTCATTCAGTACATTAATATACTCAATATGGTTCTTCTATGCAAGTGAGTCAAGTGACTGTAAAGGATTCTAACGACTGGAAGATAACAACTTTTCATGGTGATAACTAGTCAATGGATGATGACTCCCCAATATCTACGTTCACAGTTACAACTGAAGCGTAACATGAACTGGGTGGGCAACATAGCCTTAGCAGAAAGAAGATAAGAAGCAAGAACAACCAGGATAATCTCCCAAAACTGAGTATCATCTGAAAAATAACTTTCTGAACATAGCCTTAGCAGAAATGACTGTCATCCAAGTATTAGTTAAAATCCTTACAGGAAGTTCTTCTCCTCAGTGCAGTCAAACATGACCAGCTTTCTAAGCCGAACTTTCTGAACATCCCAACTGCTGGCACAAAAGACGCCCTAGTCTGGATCCTTGCCAACAAAGATCTCACTTGCTGTTATGAGACTACTGCCAATAGATAAATGCACCATCCTGTAGCCATTTCCATTCCCTATTTGCTTGCTTGTGACATCATCCTTTCGGAAGGTGAACCGGCACATGTAAGATCATCACATACTAATCTGGTCTCAAAGATCAAACTGAAATCCTTCATGACTGCAATATGCCCAGTTAACCCTCGGAAGTGATTGAATTGTGAACTCTCTGAAATCTGGGCACTTTAGGAAGGACAAAAGAAATGCATCCACCTGGGGAATTGCGAACGCTCATATATCCAGGAATTTCAGAACGTTCAAAGTTTGCTATAACAACAACAACAACTAAGCCTTTTCCCATACTAGACGGGGTCGGCTACATGGATTCTTTGTTTCCACAGACCCCTATCGTGTGCCATGTTAGCAGTTAACTCACAATAAGCTAGAACATTCTTTATTGTTTCTTTCCAACACTTTTGTGGTCGTCCTCTAGCTCTTTTAATACTTTCCAAATTTAGTTTTTCTAACCTTCTTATAGGTTCTTTTGATCTTCTTTCTATATGTCCAAACCATCTTAAACGATATTCTCTCATTTTATCCTCTATTGGTGTCACTCCTAATTTGTTTCTAATAACCTCATTATGTATACGGTCTTTTCTTGTATGACCACTCATATCTCAATATCTTCATTTCTATCACAGACATCTTTTGTACATGATGATTAACTGTCCAACACTCAGAACCATAAAACATGGCAGGCCTAATTGTTGCTCTATAATATTTACCTTTTAACTTTAATGGTATCTTCTTATCACAAAGAATACCTCATGCTCCTCTCTATTTTAACCAACCAACATTAATTCTATGCGTAACATCTCCATCAATTCTTCCATCACTCTGAAAATTTGACCCTAGGTATTCTCGGAATGCCCCCAAACTCTGCCCATGTAAGGAATCACCCTTGCATTGCCGGTCTCAAGCCCGGATAAAGGAGACAGGTTGTGTTAGGCTTCCGACAGCCAGCGTAAAACTTTGTCGGATTTTTACAACATGGATAACGTTCAAAGTTTGCTACCTAAACAAAATTAATAGAACCAAATAAGCAGGACATGTCCCAAAGCCATCTTGAAGAGAGAAAAACATCAAAGTGACTCTGACACGATCAAAAGGCATTAGCTTAATTTCTCTCTTAGAGCATGCGAAAGGCTTGTACACGTTTGAAGATGCAATTACTCCAAGCTTTTGCAAATTCTCAAAAAAAGGAACATCAAGAAGATTCTTGCACTAAGCTTCGCAGGGCATTCAAATTTGAAATATATGAGATTGTTTCCAAAGCATAGAACCGAGTTGCAGAAAGCTGGATCAGTGTGTGTGTGTGGGGGGGGGGGGGGGGAAGTTGAGGGATAGAACGAAGGCTCTGGCAATGATTTAAATCGACCACCTGCAGGTGAGGAAAACTATCCATACCAATACATATTGCTCCAATTGATGCATAACTTGGTTAACAAAAACATTGCACTGAAATCAATCCATCAGTCTCTTCAAACCAATTACAGTTATTGTCATAATTTCTCCAGTGAGGACAGATGGAAAACACTGCAAGGAAGAGTCTTCAGATAGGGACAACCCATGCCCAAGACCAAGCTTGAGAGGCCTCCAAAGACATCGGGAAGTTCTATGATAGCTCCAGACCTTCGTATTGAAAGTTACTCGAGGTTTTCCAACAAGCCTATCCTACTATGCAACGGCTGGATGGCCGTAGCATTCAGAGAAAGGTATCTTAAATTCTTAGCATTGCCAATCGAAATTGACAGAGCCACAAGTGACTGACACTACAGCATCAAGTATTTGGAGGTTGTCAAATGCCCACATGATACTGGGAGTCTCTCCATTGCACATTCAAATAGTTTGAGCTCTTTCAGTGATTCTAATCTTCCAATATTTTCTGGAAATCCTTTCAGTAATGCACACCTATTTAAAGATGGCAAAATGAGTTTCTTCATGTGCGTAATAGATTCAGGGAGTTGTGTTATTTTAGTTTCAAGGACCAACTTTTGCAACGTCAAATTTTCCATCCCCTCTGGCAAAGTTGAAAGTTTGGAGCATTCATAAAGGTTAACAGTTTTCAGAGAAGTTCAATGACAAACACTAGCAGGTAACTTCTTCAGAGCACTGAAACCTGCCATGTTCAAGCACTCCAAACTCCAAAGGGAATTTGCTCCACTTTAACCATTTTATCGTCTTGGGCAAGTGGTGATATCCACCTTCAAATCTAGTATTACTCATGTGAAGTAGTTTCAAGTTACACATACACTCAAAACGGTTTGTGTTCAAATGTTTGACGGTGTGATAAAGAACTACACCTGCAGTTCCCTGAAAGAATAAAAGGAGATGACTCAACAGATGCATTTAGCCAAAACCGGCCTAAATGACAAGGCATCTGCATAATAGAAAACTCGACAGCTGCATGAATCAAGAAAGATGTTCTACATGGTTTGTAAATATTTGTTGATAATCGAAGGTTGAATCACCTAAGTTGCAATTCGTCAAAATGCCAAGATATTAAACAATGGATGTCTCAAGTCAAGAATGTAAGTATCAAGAAAGAAAAACTACAAACAAAAGTTGTGCTAGACAACATAGAGGGATTTACATAACAGAGAGAGGAAGTGAGACAACAAAAGGAGCAGCTGCAAGTGCTTACCAGGCAACCAACCGTTAGCCATCAAGTAGCTGTTGGAGGCATTGGGGGACAATGCCTCCAACATTTATGGCTGCGGGCCCTAGTGGCCCATGCCATCCACATCAAATGCATGGGCCCTAATTGCCTATGTTGTCTATTATATTTAACACTCCCCCTCAAACTTACGGTATATATACCGAAAGTTTGTTCAATAAGAAATGAAAGTTAGTAGCAGAGAGATTTGATAAAGAAATCATCTAGTTGCATCTCTAATGTGATATAACACAAAGTTATCTTCTTTTGTAAGCATTTTTTATGAATAAAATGACAATCCATCTCAATATGCTTCGCCCATTCATGGAAAGTGTTTTTGGAAGTAATGTATATGGCGATTTTATTGTCATAATACATAGTGGCAGGTTTTTGAGAAGTAGCGCCCATATCGCTCATAACAACTATAATCTAAGAAATCTCCGTAGCAGCAGTAGTCATTGCTCGATATTCTGCTTCGGTCGAAGAGAGTGACACCTTCTGTTACTTCTTGCACTTCAGTATAGTGTTTGTTGTTGACATCTCCGCCCCAGTCAATATATATATACATAGATAAATGAAAAGACGAAAAAGAACCCCCTTGTTTGTACAGTTTTTTATATATCGAATAATGTGCATAATATCACTCCTATTAACAGAGGTAGGTGCTTGCTGAAAAATAACCCCCTTGTTTGTACAGATTTTTATATATCAAATAATGCGCATAATATCACTCCTATGAACAGAGGTAGGTACTTGCTAAAATTAACTAGCCGTATTAACCGCATGAGAAATATCAGGATTTGAGAAATAAAGTAACCACAATTGTTTTTAATAATTTCAATACCCAAAAACTAGTTAAGAAGGCTTAAGTCTTTTCTATCAAATTCCTGGTTAAGGTTATGTTTAACCTCTTTAATCCCTGCTTCATTACTCCTAGTGATGATCATATCATCCCAGTGTTGTCTGACGCATATCGTATCGCTGGGTTCCACGATACGAAATTATCGTATCGCTCGTATCGTACAATTGCATGATTTGCATAATATTAAAATAATACAAAAAATACTTAAAAATCAAGAAAATTTAGTAAAAATCTGGAAAAAAATTGGTAATTGCTCTAAATTCATATAATACAAAGTTTAGTATAAATTGAGCATTTAACATTGAACAATTGCATGATTTGCATCCAAATTTATATATTTTGAATAAAAAAATAAAATACATCTACATTTTACAAATTATAACGAGGATCATCAGCTAAATAATCTTCTCTTCTCCTTGCTGAAGATCCTCATTATCATCATCAGCAACACCTTCTGCTTGGAAATCAAATTCTTCAATCTCCTTTATATTGTTGTTGCACTCCTTCCAAATTAATCCATGCAATGTCTTCTTTAGTTAGGAAGACATTTTCTTGATTGTCTTCTATAATCCAGTTTTCTAATATATCAAAATCATCCAAACTTATTGGATTAAATTGGCTTTCTTGTTTATTTACTTTTTTTAATTGCCTACAACACACAAAGATAAATAATTAGTAAATAATATTAACAATTGAAGTTAAACAATTTATTGAATTGAACATTTAAGTAATACAACATTACCTTTCATGAAAGCGCATGTTACAACGAATAAAAACTAAATCATTTAGACTCTTATGTTCCAACCTATTGCGCTTTTTTGTATTGATGTATTCAAAGATACTCCAATTCCTTTCACAACCCGTTGCACTACAGGTTTGGCTCAGAACTCTGACTATAAAATCCCTAAGGTTCGGACAATCGATTCCAAACCTATTCTACCAAACATATGTAGAAAAAGCCAAACATTAGAGACATAATCCATAATAATATAAGATGTATTGATTTAAGAAACTTAAATACGAAGATAAACAATTTACCTGAACGCATCGTAGTGCGGTTGCGAATTGCTACAGGTAAACCCATCAAGTGAAGAGCATTATCATAAATCTCTCTTTCGATGTATAGCATCTGCTATGCTCTCATCAGGGACTAATCTATCAATACAGTCAATGATGCCTCGATTAACCTCACCATCCCTTTTGAAGGTTGCTGAGTACCTGAATGATGGGTTTAGATAATATGTTGCTGCATGAATAGGCTGATGCAATTATTTATTCCATCTATTATCAATGATTAATCTCTCTTTTTTCCATTAAAATTATTTCTGATGGCTTCTTTTGCCCTATCTATGGCTTCATAAAGGTAGCCCATAGATGGTTTCTCCTCGCTGTCAGCCAATCTCAAAACATTTACTAAAAGACATGTAATCCTCAACAGTCTAACACATGTATTCCAAAATGTACTCCTAAAGACTATCTCGAAAATCTCATTCAGCTTTCTATTTCTTCTGTTTTGAGGTAACTCTTCGAATTGTTGCCACTCATCTGAGGAGAACATTCTCTTTAATGCTTGCTTATATCTCACAATACTCTGTATAAATAATAAGTTTGTTGCAAATCGAGTTATAGCTGTTCGAAGAAGCTCTGTACCTTCTGTATATCTCCTCATCATACACAAAACAAATGCATGATTGTAAATGAATTTTGTAATATCTTGGCAACACTCAGTTGCTGCCTTTATTTTATCCGTCTCTTCAATGTCCTCAAGGATGAGATCTAAACAATGGGCTGCACATGGTGTCCATTAGAAAGTCCCATAAATATCAGCTAACTCCTTCCCTTTGTAGTTAGTTGCATTATATGTAATCAATTCGACTATATTCTCTAGCCCAACCTCTTGTATAACCTTATCAAATTCTTGTCGTAGAATATCCGCAGTGTGTCTCTTCTCTAACATATCCAAAGATCTCAAAAACATAAGTCCTTTAGGACAGTAGATAAGAAAGTTTAGCAAGGTCCTTCTTCGTTTACCTGTCCATCCATCTGCCATGATAGTGCAACCTGTCTCCTTCTATGACTCTCAATGTCAAACAATATTCTTGAACTTCAATAACGGTCTTATCTAAGATATTTTCTCTCAACGAGGGCATCTTGTATCTTGGACCGATGTTAACAATTGCATCTGCCATTGCTTAAAAATGAAAACTATTTGCCGCATTGAATGAATGCATGCATCATAAAACCATCTGCCCACTGCAAGGTCTGCCTGATCATGCAACTGTTCTGAAGCCATAGCAGCACGAATTCAAAGTTGATCACCAGGTGTAGTAAGAGGAGGAAAAAATGAATATATGCTAGAGAAAGCTCTTACTCTACTCCTTCCTCAACTTCTTCTTCTACCACCTCTAAAGTCTTCAACAACCCTCTTTTCTCTGCTAGGTACTCGTGAACTGCTACTACCAATATTTGTTCTAGCATCTGAAGCCAAACTATCAGTGAATTCAAATCCAGTAGCATCATCATCTTCTTCAAACATCTCCAAATCATCCTTTTGTTGTCTCCCTTCCTGTATACTCTCAATTATCTGCAAACATTGCTATTTAATACCTTCCTGTATACTCTCAATTATCTGCAAACATTGCTATTTAATACCTTCTGGCAAACTTTTAACTTTGCCTGGGAATGGAGCAACTTATTTCCTAGTCCCCTACTAGATGGTGTTTCAACCTTGAAATTCCACCACTAACTATCCTCTCACAAAATAAACATTTTATCTTTAATCTAGAACTCTTAACTAGTGTACCCCATTGTCATCTCAATTGAGTACTTTAATTAAACAAAAAACTTGAAAATAAAAGCACTTCGTAAATCCTCAATCGTTAAATAACACTCAAATAGAGTGTCTCTCACTTCATGAATGCAATAAAAATCATATCCACACACTTAATAACTTAATATTTTGTCATTCAAAAAAAGAAAAATACAAATAAACAAAAAAAACAATAAATACAAAGGAAAAAATGAAGAAAAATACTAAAAATATACCTAAATCTGAGATAGAAGGCTTGTACGAATAACGTAGAGCATGTTTTTAAAGTCTTTAACACCAAGAAGGCGAAGAACGGTCCTTGGGGAGCTTGGGGAGGTTTGAAGATAAAGCAAACCCACAAAAAATGTGGGTTTCGGTTCGGCCAGGGACCCTTTATAAGGGTCCTTGGGCGTATCGCCCGATACGATACGATAACTTGGAAATTACGATACTAAAAGGTGTATCGTATCGTGGTGGCCCATGATATGATACGTATACGGATAACACTGTATCATCCACATATAAGAGCAAAATAACAATACCTACATATGTTTTTCGTACAAACAAAGCAATGTTAGTATAACAAGATATACAATTATGCAGATGCATTAATTTTTCAAATCGATCAAACCAAGCCTTGGAGGCTTGTTTCAAGCCATACAATGCTTTTTGCAGTTTAAGAACATGAACTTAGGGAACATTAAAATCGGGAGGGGAAGTCATATAAACATTTTCAGTTAAATGTCTATTTAGAAAAGTTGGGAGAATTCTAATAGTGGTCATTCTAATAACAAGAATAAATGTTTCATCATAATCAATTAAATATTTTGGGGCATAACCCATGGCTACCAATCTAGCCTTATATCTCTTAATATTAACATTGCTATGAGTTTTAATTTTATAAACCTATCAACATCCAATAATCTTCTTATCCTTAGGCATAGGTACAACAGTTCATGTTTGAGCTTTGTCTAAAGCTCTAAGTTCATTACTCATAACATCTTCTCGTTCCGGAATACATTTAGCTTGATGATAAATTTGGATTCTTTTACTTGATTAAAAGTTGAAATCAAATTTTTTCGTTGAAGTTCAAAAGATTCATAGGAAACAAAACGTTGAGGAAGTTTTCAAACTCTAAGTTCTAAACATGTGTTATCAGATTCTCTATGTCGTCTAGTATAATGTAATGGAAAGAGTTCAATGATGGATTGTAGATCAACAGTTTCATTTTGGACATCACCAGACTCACGAGAAATATCTTGATGACCTTTAAAGTCACAATCATCTTCTTCTAAATTAAAGAAATCTTGAGATAAAGATGATTTAGAACTTTCAAAAGATTTAGTCTTATAGTAAGACTCATTTTCAAATAATTTTACATCCTTAGAAATATACAATTTATCATTAATATGATCAAAACATCTGTAACCTTTTTTGTCTATTCCATAACTAAGAAATACACATTTAATGACCCTAGGAAACAATTTATCATTTTTGTCCGTATAAACAAAACATTTGCACCCAAAAACTCTAAGTCTTTCATAATAAAGAGAAAGATTATACAATTTTTTAAAAGGAAAAATATTTTCAAATTTGGTTGAAAGTATCTTATTAATAAGATATACAATAGTAATAGTAGCTTTTCCTCATAAAAACTAGCAATCAAGATAGTTCTACATTTTCTATAAGGTGCCTATGTTTTCTCTCGGCTAAGACATTTTATTTAGGGGTTTTAGTGTAAGATTTTTTTTATGTAAAATTTCATTAGTTTCAATAAACTTTTGAAACTCATTTAACACGTATTCTCCTCCTCAATCAGATCTAAAAATCTTAATAGTAGAGCTGAATTGATTTCTAACCATGTTGCAAAAGATGACAAACTTTTCAAATACTTCTGATTTGTGCTTCAAAAGATATATTCAAGTAAAGCGAGTAAAATCATCTACAAATATCACATAATATTGAACTTCTCCCTTAGAAACAACAGGGGCAGAACCCCAAACATCATAATGTATTAATTCAAAAGTTTTGCTTGGTACATAATTTCTTTTCCCAAAAGAAAGATGATCATTTTTTCAAGAACACATTCTTTACATTCAAACTTTTGTTCTCCAATTTTTTTCATAAAAAAAATTTACATAATTTATGCATATCCAAATATCGAAGTCGTTTATGCCAAAGAGTAACATCTTAGGCTACATTACAAGATTCAAAATTTGGCATAACTAAACAATCCATTTAGTATAGTCCATTTTCCCTATGGCACCTTCTTTGATAGGTGATCCTATACCACATAATTATTAGATGAGAAAGTGATTATACAATTATTATCACAAATTTGAGAAACCGAAAGTAAGTTTAAATCGAGTTTAGGTATAAAACTTACATTTTAAATTTTAAAATTATCTTTTTTTAAAAATTTTATTTTTTCAATTTGTAGATTCATGCTATCGGTGATAAACACATGTTTTCCAAAGATATCATGGGAGTTATTTAAGGATTTATCACAATGAGTCATATGAAAAGAAACGCTCGAATCTAAAAACTAAGACATACCTTGAGAAGTAGAGAGAGTGTTTCTGAAAATGCTTCCTTTTTCTTTAAACATTTCCTCTATATATGCTTTGATGTTGGTAGACAAGACTCCTCCTCTATCTTCCACGCTCTTACGATTCCAAATTTCTTTCGAAAAAGAAGACTAGTGGTTTTGATATGCCCACTTTATGTTAAGGAAATTCATCTTAGCATGTAATGAGAGTCAAGTCATGTAAATAAGTTCTGTCTTATGTCAGTTTGTAGTTTTGAGTCTTATGTCATCCTAGAAATAGTTAATTCTTAGTAGGGGTAGATTAGGAAATTAAGTTAGATAGGGTATTAATAAGTGATTAGGGTTAGAGAGAAGCATTAAGCAAGAGTGGGGGACGGCTGCACAGAGAAAGTCGTTTTTGGGCTTAAGGCCGTACATTGTAAGTGATATTTCTCTTGAATGATATGAAGTTTATTTGTAAGATGGTATCAGACGTCCAGGTTGTTTTTGTTTAAGATTCTATGTGTGCCAGAATCCATTAGATGCCCGTGTGACAGAACTTCTGTATGTGTTAAGAAGGAGCCTATTGATTTGTGATATTGGATGTCAGCGTCAAGAAGACTCAATTGATTTTGCACTGCTATTTGTCCATCATCATCATTGCGTGACCCTGCTCCAAGTGGATTGCGCGACTCCTGACCCATTGTCATAGCCCTCAACGTCACCTTTTTTTGGTTTTGTGTTTTCGTATTGGCCACCTTTTATTCTTTGCTGCCTGGGTTCCTTTGTCACCGCTGCTCTACCCTTCGTCTTAGCCGCATTCAGTCTTTTGTGGCTACCCTAGTGGGTTGCGTTTTGTGAAGCTTGCATAATCATACTTGCTGCATTTTTTTCCTTCTCAGTTCCTCTTTAATGGATGACAAGGGTAAAGGTATTGACCTTGCTTCTCATATCGGTGAACCCTCTAGTCTCTTTGACAAGCCTGATCATATTCAGATTACTACGACTAAACTGGATGGCCGTAATTACATGGAATGGGCACGCTCTGTGGAACTCGCCATTGTAGCAAGGGGGAGATGGGAACATTTGATGGGTCAATCCTTTATTCCCACGCCCACTGACAGTCTTTATTCCTCCTGGAAAAGAGAAGATGCCTTACTCTCCTCGTGGTTGCTCTAGTCCATGCTTCCCTCCATTGCCAAAACTTTTATGTTTTTAGACTCTGCCCATGCCATTTGGTATGCTGTCGCCGAGGCTTATTCCCGGAAGAAGAATGTTGTAAAAGAATATGAGATTCTGGAGCGAATTAGAAAGTGCAAACAAGCCAATAGATCTATTAGTACATACTATACAGATCTCCGTGGTCTTTGGGATGAACTCTTCTACTATACGAATATCTTGTGCTCTACTTGTCATACTGAACGACAGGCTGCGATTGAAAAGAAGAAAGTATTTGATTTATTGTGGGGTGTAAATCCAGAATTTGAATCAGTCAAACTGAATATTTTAGGCAGAGACGAACTTCCATCTTTGGGCACTGTTTACTCATAATTAATCAGAGAAGAAGACCGCCGCAATCTTGAGAAGGATCAGATTATTACTCCAGATCAACATGCCCTTCAGGTTCGAGATGACAGTTCACATTTTCGTGGCAGAGGGGGTCTCCCCAGTCGTGGACGTGGCTGTGGACGACTCCCTTCCGAAGATAGAAATAAACTTGCCTGCTCCCATTGTGGCAAATCGCGTCATACCAGAGATCACTGTTGGGAATTACATGGTAAACCAGATTACTATCGCTCTCGGAATCCATCAGTCCACTCTGCCAACAGTTCCACTCCCAGCACTCTCAAACGCATAGAGGGTCTTGAACAGCGATTCTCTACACAACCCTCTGCTTCCCCCAACCATGCTATAATTGCTCAGGCTACACATACCGTCACGGGTACTCATTTATCTTCTTCCCCTTCCAAAACTTGGATAATTGATTCAAGGGCCACAGACTATATGGTTAGCGACTCCACATATTTTTCCACTTACCAAAATCTTACAGAACAGGCACCCATTAAATTGGCAGATGGATCCTTCACATATATGATTGGACAGGGCAGTGTATCTACATGTCTTTCAGATTTACCATCTGTATATCATGTTCCCAGTTTTCCACTCAATCTTCTTTCTGTCAGCTCTTTAACTCGTACCTTGAATTGTTGCGTAACTTTTCATCCTACTGGTTGTGTATTTCAGGATCTGAAGACGGAGAAAATCTTTGGACATGGTAAATTACAAAGAGGATTATACATTCTTGAAGACTCATCTATGCCTTCCAGCTCCTGCATTGTCTCTGCTATACCCGCTCCTGATGCAGATCTTCATCTTTGGCATTATCGTCTTGGTCATCTCCCTGTGTCTAAAATTTCATATGTTGTTCCTCAGTTTCGAGTCAAGTCCAATAAATATCCGTTTGAATGTGAAGTTTGTCAACTTGGGAAACACCAGCGGGTCTCTTATCCTATAAGTGATTCTCGATGCTCTCAACCTTTTGAACTTATTCACTCGGATGTATGGGGTCCTAGTCCAGTCAACTCTTTGTTTGGTCATAAGTATTTTGTATCATTCATTGATGATTATACCCGACTTACCATCGTGTACTTAATGAAATCAAGTCTGAAGTTGCTTCTATTTTTCCCATTGTGCATAAATTTATTTCTACTCAATTCCATGCAACTCTTAAAATTCTTCGGTCCGATAATGGGGGCGAATACGTTGGGACTCAGTTAGCCAACTATCTCCAAGCCCAGGGCATTGTTCATCAGCCTACCTGTCCGTATACCCCTCAACAGCATGGTCTTGCTGAATGAAAAAATCGTTATATTCTGGAGGTTGCCCGAACCCTTCTCCTTCAAAGGCATGTTCCCAAATTCTATTGGGGTGAAGCTGTACTTACTGCCGTTTATCTTATCAATCGGATGCCCAGTCATACTCTTCAGGGGGAGAGTCCTATTCATACTCTTAATAAAGACTCCAAATCATTCCATCTTATTCCTCGTCCCTTTGGGTGTACCTGCTTTGTACATATTCCTCTTCTTCATCGTGATAAACTTGCTGCAAAGTCTGATAAATGTATCTTTCTGGGCTACTCGACCTCTCAAAAGGGTTATAAATGTTATGATCCATTGCGTCAAAAACTATATGTTTCTAGGGATGTTACTTTCTTTGAACTTACCCCTTATTATTCTCCTTCCATGGAAGCTTCTACACCTACTCCTTGTGTCCTTCCACTAGTTCCTAGTGAGGGGGAGTATCCTGAGATAGTTGACAATGAGAGTGCGAACCCACAGAATGAAGGTGCGAACCAACAGCCACCCAAAGACATTCTGAAGTACAAGAAAGGACACCGAAAGATTGTGTACACTCAAGAAGACCCATGTGCTAAAGAGATTTCCCCTAAATCAGATCCTCCAATACGAGTGGACAATGACCTTGAGATCCCTATTGCTGTTCGCAAAGGTAAGCGTACATGTGCAAGATATCCAATTTCTAATTGTATGTCATACGTCAATACTTCTGAGAGCTATCAAACCTTCATTATGAATGCTGAAAAACAAAAGATTCCTTCTAAGTTTGAAGAATCAATCAAGTGTCCCTTATGAAAAGCTGCAATTGACGAAGAACTGAATGCACTGGTTAAAAATAATACATGGACCATCACAGAGTTGCCGTCTGATAGGCATACAGTAGGATGCAAGTGGGTGTTTACTATTAAATATAAGACAGATGGAACCGTGGAGAGATATAAAGCTACATTGGTTGCTAAAGGATACAGTCAGTCATATGGCATTGATTATACAGAGACCTTTGCACCTGTGGCTAAACTTACATCAATCAGAATACTTATTAGCATGGCAGCAAATTTGGGATGAGAACTATGGCAATTGGATGTTAAGAATGCTTTCTTACAGGGAGACTTAAATGAAGAAGTATACATGGAACTATCTCCAGGAATGACCAGTAATTTGTCATCTTATAATACAGTATGTAAACTCAATAAAGCCATATATGGGTTGAAACAGTCTCCAAGAGCATGGTTTGATAAATTCAGCAAAGCAGTGTGTAGTTTGGGATTCAGCAGAAGCCTCAACGATCATACCATATTCTTCAAGAAAGGGACAAAAATATTGATTCTTGCAGTTTATGTTGACGACATTATTGTTACAGGAGATGACCTTGAAGAGATATCAAAGTTAAAAATGAACCTTCATAAATTATTTGATATTAAAGACCTAGGCAGACTTCACTATTTTTTGGGCATAGAAGTTCTTTACTCCAACAAAGGTATCTACTTGACTCAGAGGAAATATTTAATGGATCTCCTTGAAGACATTCAAATGCTTGAATGTAAACTTAGTGACATTCTAATGGAGGTAAACCAGAAATTCTTTAACGGTGACAATGAAGAATTCAAAGACATCCATAAATATCAGAAGTAGTGGGTAAACTCATATATTTAACCATAACTCGACCAGATATTGCATATGCAGTTGGGATTGTGAGCAGATATATGCACTCACCAACAAAAAATCAGATGGATGCAGTGTATAGAATTCTTCGATATCTCAAAACAACTTCAGGAATGGGTTTACTTTATTTGAAATCATCAAATTTGGACATTGAACTTTATTCTGATGCTGACTGGGCAAGTTCTTATGATGACAGGAAGTCGACTACTGGATATATTACTTTACTTGAGGGTAATATTATATCTTGGAAAAGCAATAAACAGACAGTGGTTGCAAGATCTACGACAGAAGCGGAATATACAGCTATAGCCCAAGCAATGTGTAAAGGAAAATGGATATCTTCATTGATCACTGAATTGGGTTATTCAATTAACTATCCTATAACCTTATATTGTGATAGTAGTGCAGCAATTCAGATGGCATCGAATCCAGTATATCATGAAAAGACAAAGCATATAGAAATCGATTGCAACTTCATCAGAGAGAAAATATCTAATAAAGAATTTCAGTTGGAGTATGTTCATTCCTTCAAACAGAGGGCTGATTTTTTAACTAAAGCTACTACCAGCAAACTATTAAAGGAGACTTTATCCAAGTTGGGTGTCATCAACATTTTTCACCCAACTTGAGGGGGAGTGTTAAGGAAAGTCGTCTTAGCATGTAATGAGAGTCAAGTCATGTAAATAAGTTCTGTCTTATGTCAGTTTGTAGTTTTGAGTCTTATGTCATCCTAGAAATAGTTAATTCTTAGTAGGGGTAGATTAGAAAATTAAGTTAGATAGGGTATTAATAAGTGATTAGGGTTAGAGAGAAGCATTAAGCAAGAGGGGGGGACGGCTGCACAGAGAAAGCCGTTTTTGGGCTTAAGGCAGATTGGAGGAATGTCTCCAATCTGCCGTACATTGTAAGTGATATTTCTCTTGAATGATATGAAATTTATTTGTAAGACTTTCGTTCCAATAGTGACAAATAGTGTCCTTGTTTGGCATAGTCTAGTGGGTTTCTAGTTTGTTCCTTCTCTTGGTCCTTCGAAATTTTCACATACGGGGCTTGTACACCTTCTCCCGATTTGGAGGCAAAAAGAACGGCTTCTTTTGCAACATTGATGCTTTTTAATCTTGTTTCCTCTATAACAAGATCGGCCAAAAATGAGTCTCCTTTTGGTCTAGATTTTCTAGGTATTAAGTTTAATTTAATGTTTTTAAAATCATCTCTTAAGCTGCTCATAAACAAAAGAAAAATATTGATTATCCAAAAACTCTTAAAATTCATTCATTTTTTGAAGTTTTTTGAATTTATCAAAACTTGAAAGTTGAGTCCATAATTTCAAAAACTCATTGTGATAGTCTCTAATGCTTAAATTCTCTTGCTTAAATATTATCATCCTTTCCATTAAATCAATTTCAAAGACAAAATCATCTTGAGAGTCAATCTTTTTCAAATATTTCCAAGTTCCAAAAGCACTTTCGAAAACACTAATTCTATTTCTAAGTTTTTTATGTACATTTTGACAAATAATTCAAGTTATTTTAGCATTCATCTTTTCTCAAGTTTTTAGATCTTAATTATATTTTTCATCTGCCTTAAAAACATAATCATCCAAACTTTCAATATTTAAAATCGGTTCTTAAATCGTACCATCAATATAATCTCAAAAGTCTTTAGACAAAAAATATTTTTTCATGATCCTTGCCCAACTTTGATAACATTTCGGGTCAAAGAATGCATCTAAAAGATTCATTTTTGCTTTTTATTTTATGCAAAAACAAAAGTTTTAGAATTACCTTAAGTTTGAAATGATTTCACGAAATTTGCAATTTGTTGATAATCATGTAAATAATGGATGTCTCAAGTCAAGAATTACCTAAGTTTTAGATTCACCAAAAGTTTTAGAATTACCTCAAGTTTTAGAATTACCTCATATTAGCTCCCGATGTGCTCGAATTCTTAAAAATGACTCATATCAAGTAAATATTTGTTGATAATCGAAGGTTGAATCGCTCAAGTTGCAATTCGTCAAAGCGTCAAGATATCAAACCATCCAATAATGGATGTCTCAAGTCAAGAATGTAAGTATCAGAGAGACAAACCTATGTCACACGGGTGCGGGTGCAGGATACGGTAAATTTCAAAAAAATTGGGTGCGGCGACATGGCTAAGGTATATAATATTATATATATTATATATTCAACTAATTTAAGCTAGAAGCCTAGAACAAGTCAGACATCAATTAACATAAGTACATGATGATAACAGTAAGTACACAACTTTATATTAAAGCAAAACAAGTAAAGAACTACTAATTTAATCATAATACACAAATCAATCAAAAGAAAATCAGGATTTGCATATCAATAATATTATCATTTATCAACTATGAACAATATTAATGTTTGATAAATGAAATGAACATGTACTTGATAAATTATAGATCTTCACTATCAATAATATTATCAACACTATTGGATCAGTGAGTTCCATATTAAGAGTATGCAAATCTTGGCTGTCATATAAGTGATATTCCTCCGAGTTTGCATCCCAATATTTTGATGCTCCTTCACTGCAATATATTCAAATAAATAAGAAGAAAAGATCAAATATAATCATCATGATTAATAGAAAAGAAAACAATTTTAAAAGATTAGTAATTTTTACCTGTATTCAGCATTAGATCGTGAAACCAATCTCATATTTGAGTCGACATAAACCAAGTCTTAAACACGACTACTTCCTTTTGATATTGTGAATTTGAGAATATGTACTCCAATTTCTTTCACAACAAGATGAAGTAGCAGGTTGAGATAATAATTTTGATGAAAGCTTTTAAAAAAGAGGCATCTCAAATCCATAACATGCCCACCAATCTAGTGGATCTTGATAATCCCTTGCTTCCACTGCTTCTAGTGAATCAAGTCTACCACAAGAAAACTTTCCATATTCAGAATTTACTTGCCTAAGTAGGTATGAGTCACGATAAATCCTTCCCAAACACATTTGTCAATTCTTTGCTATTTCAGGATCTTGATTAGGAGGACAACGCCCAATGCTCTCATGCAATCATTTCTTCCCATAATATCTTGGATTTAAAAAATGTGCTAAACAATGCAAGGGAGTGTTGCTTTTGTCATCTTCAAACTAATATAGAATGAATATGATCATAAAATGATGATGTCTCATGAAGTTCTTTTCCCTCGTGCTTCAAAATTATTGACTCAACTTTTTCAATCATAGTATCCTACATTTCATAAACTTTATGAAGCATTGGTTCATCTTTATCAACTTCTGTCAACATCTCTCACATAGGCTCCGTGAATTCAAGAAAATATGATACCTTGTTCCACCATAAATCATTAAGAATAATAGTATTTACTGCTTGGGCCCTTGTTTCATCTTCAACTTCTATTGTTTCACTCCATAGTTCCAATTTTCTATTGACTTTTTCCTTAGACTCCTCCACTAACATAATGTCATTAGCAAATAACATACACCATGGTACTTCATCTTGAATATGTTTTGTTACAGTCACCATTATAAATAAGTATGAACTTAAAGTTGATCCTTGATGTAACCCAATATTAACTTTAAAGAAGTCTATCATTCCTTCATGAGTCCTCACACATGTTTTTGCACCATCGTACATGTCTTTTATAAGGTTTATGTATGTTAATGGGATACATCTTTTTTCCAAGGTTCTCCAAAGAACCTCCCTCGATACCCTATCGTAAACTTTTTCTAGATCAATAAATATGATGTAAAGGTCTTTCTTTTTTGCTCTAAAATGTTTCATAAGACGTCTCAAAATGTGAATCGCTTCAACAATATATCTACCTAGCATGAATCCAAATTGGTTCTCTGTTGTACTCGATACTTGTCTTAACCTACGTTCGATAATTCTTTCCCATAATATTATAGTATGACTCATTAATTTGATACCTTGATAATTCGCACAATTATGAATGTCTTCCTTGTTCTTATATATGGGTATAAGTGTACTTGTTCTCCATTTCTTGGGCATTTTTTGGTTTCTCCATATTTCATTAAATAGTCTTATGAGCAAAGTGATTCCTTTTTCTCCTAGGATTTTTCAAACTTCTATAGGAATATTGTCTAGTCCTACCGATTTACCACCTTTCATATGTTTAAGAGCCTCTTTGACTTCATTCTTTTGAATACGTTGATAGAAATTGTGGTTTATATACTTTTCTAAATTGGCTAACTCTCCTAAGCTAATACTAACATCTTTATTTTCATTAAAAAGCTTATGAAAAATATTTTTTCAGCTATTTCTTATATCATCATTTGCCACTAGAAATTTTCCATCCTCGTCTTTGATGCATCTAACAAAATTAAGAATTTTAGTTTTCTTATCTTTAGCCCTAACTATCCTAAAAATATCTCTTTCACCCTCTTTTAAGTTGAGTTTTTTTATATAAATTCTCTAAAATTTTAGTTTTTGCTTAACTGACGGCCTTTTTCGCTTCCTTCTTTGCTTTCTTATAAGTCTCTAAAGTTTCACTAGTTTTCTTATCATAATGTAATTTGTAGGATGCCCTCATTAGCTTGATTTTATTTTGCACTACTTCACTCCACCACCAAGCTTCTTTTTGTACGGTACACCTCACTTAGATTCACCTAACACATATTTTGCCACTTTCCTAATATATATAGCCATATTGTTAACATATCATAAGGTGTACCAACATAATTCCAAGCTATCTCCTTGAAGGACTTTATGTTTAAATATATCTTTTTTCTCGCTTTTGAGGTTCCACCATTTAGTCCGAATAGCTCGATGCACTCTTTTCTTCTTTGTTCATTTTTTTTATTCATAAATCCATAACTAAAAGTCGATGTTGGGTGGTTAAGTTTTTCGTGGAATTACCTTGCAATCTTTACAACACACTATCTTTTTTTTCTACAAATAAAGTAATCAAATTGTGTTTGTGATAAGCCACTCTTATAAGTAATTAAATATTCATCTCGTTTTTTGAAGATTGTATTGACTATAAAGAGATCAAATGCCATAGCAAAATTTAAAATCTCCCTACCTTCCTCATTTATATCTCAAAGCCAAAGTTTCCATGAATACCTTGATATCCTAATACCTCTTTACCGACATGTCCATTTAAGTCTCCTCCTAAACAAATCATCTCTTTGTGGAATTCTTTGAATCACCTTATCTAACTCTTCCCAAAAAGTCGTCTTTATATTATCTTCTAGTCCTACTTAGAGTGCGTAAGCACAAACTATATTCAAAACCTCTGCTCCAAATACTAATTTCAACGTCATTATTTGGTCACCATATTGTTGTATGTCTACTACACTATCCTTTAAATCTTTTTTTATGTTAATACCACCTCCGTTTTGAGCATTTTTCTTATATGAGTACCATAATTTAAAACTTGTATCCTCAATCTCCTTTGCTTTTTCTCCAACCCACTTTGTCTCTTATAAACATAGAATATGAATCTCTCTATGAATCGTAGTATCTACTACCTCCATTAGCTTACTAAACAATGTTCTGATATTCTAAGAATCAATACGAATCTTATTATCTAGGACTAGCTTCCTTACCCCCGCATCCATCGATATTGAAAATGCGGAGACCTTCTCTATAATTTATTCACTACATTCGGGTGGAAATGTAGCGGGACTAACTTCTTTACCCACACCCGTCCATGATATGGGAACCCTATGTGTAATTGATTCACTATATCTGGGTGAAAATGTAGTGGACCTTACTTTTCACTGCATTCGGGCTCTGCACCACGTCGCTAGGCGGGGATGCCCAAAAGCAATACTAATAATTTGTGTAATCCATGGTCTAAAAATCCGATAAAGTTTTACACTTTAATCCATGGTCTAAAAATTCAATAAAGTTTTACACTGACTGTCGGAAGCCTACCACAACCCTCCTCCTTTATCCGGGCTTAGAACCGGCCATGCAAGGGTGATCCCTTACATGGGCGAAGTTTTTCTAATCCTTTTAATGAGGAAGAAAAAGTATATCGTATCGAAACATCAAGAATCAGTCAACATTTCATACGACAATATGACACATGCCAACAACTATCTATTTTAGAGAACACTGAACATCTGAATCTGCAAAGAAAGTGAAGACTAGTACATAACCTTGTGATGATCTTCACCGGTAAAAAGGCTCTTTTTATCAATTATCGAGCATGGAAGTCTTTCTAGCAAAAGGATTGAACCATTATGACAGTTATCACAAGAAAATTGCAACAAGAATCTATTGACGGTTCACTCAAACCCTCTTTTGTTTTGGTAGAATGGGAAGGCCAGGCCCAGGGTATTGGGCACATGACCTTCAACTTGTGAGTAGATCCCCTAGCCAGGTGAGTTATTGCTTTTTGTGCAAGATCTTGCATCCAGACATGTTTAGGCACAACCAAGAATTTCACAGGCGCATGCTGGAATCTTCCAATGTTGGCAGGTTAGAACTTCTAGGTCGACAATACTAAAGGCTATGTATGCAAGTAAACTCACAACATGCTTGAGTGTGATCTTGGTTTTCAACAACCCCTCTTCTCATCAGTCTTGCAGACAAGTGTATCAGCCATGTGCCCTAATCCTGATCCGGTAACAACTACCTTTATATGAAGCACTGAAGAGAAATGCAAAACCACTTTAGTATTCCTAAAACCACCTCGCATATAAGATTTCTCTAGATCCATATTCTCAAACAACATATATTTCTCCTTCGTGTAGCAATTTTATGGCTGGAAAGACCATTTACAAGGAAAATTGAACACAAGGACATGGTCACATTATCATGCAGATGCCATTTCTGTATCTCAAATGTTTCAAGACCTTGCCGGCACATATAAATAGGAAATGTAGGAAAAGAACTAACAGTCAAAGTGCATGAAGGCAAGCCAAGAAATAGTTTGGTTTCACACATATATATCCACATAGACAAGCTTAGTGTTATCCGTATCGCAATGTATCGTACGATATCGTATCATGGGACTCCACGATACGATACATAATAGTGTATCATATAAGATACGATATCGTAATGTATCGTGCGATACTCCCATGAACCTTTTATAAAACTCCCTAACCGATCATAAACCTACATTTATGCGAGGGGGTTTGCCTTCCATTTGCATCTTCAAGCTCCTCCAAGGTAACTTCCAGCTACGATGAGACATCTCCAATGGTTTTAAAGGGTCTCCAACACCACCATCACTTTGGTAGCAACACCAACATTACAGTGGTTGTGGTATAAATTTTTAATTTATTTTTCTCTTTGTATTTGTTGTTTTCTTATGTTTTTTTTTTTCTTTTTTTGAATGATAATATATGAACTTATGAAGTGCATGTGAATATTCTTTCGTTGTATTTGTGAAGTAGGAAACATTCTATTTGAGTGTTTTAATGATTTATAAAATAAAGATTGGAGATTTATTAAGTGCTTTTATTTTCAGTTTTATTAAGATTGAAGTGTTAAATTAATATGACAGAAATGGACGTTAGGGATTCCCAAACTCCATCTTATGATCCAATATGGCAGTGGGGTACTACAATTGAGAAGGTAATTAGCAGTGGAATTTTTCGTTTGATCACTTAGTAGAGACTATGAAAGATGTTGCTCCTTATACAAGCAAATTTAGGAAAGTAGAAGAAGCCATTAAATGGTAATGTCTATATATGATTGAGAATATAGTCAAGAAGAGCCAATAAAAGGATGATATAGAAATGTTTGAGGAAGAGGATGATGATGTTTGAATTAGTGATAGCATCCCTTTTGATGCTTAGACATACTAGTAGTTCTCGACCACCAACAAGAAGAAAGAGGTTGAAAGTGATAGAAGAGGAAGGGTTAAAGGTGGTGGTGATCCTGAGCAAGGAAGAGAAGAGAAGATTATTTAGTTGATCATGATTAAATATGTAATTCTTTTTTTAATTATGAAAGTTATAATTTTGCTAAGGATGTGATGCTTAAATGCCTTAGTGATGCTTAAATGCCTTAAATATTGAAAATTGAATGGTGATTGATGAATATTTACTCAACTTATGCATTATATGTTTTTTTTTAATTATTGTGATCTTTTCTTATTTTTTTCAATTTATAGTTTTAAAAAACGATACAGGCCGATACGATACACTGAGCTTTGGAATTCAAGAACTAATTTTTTTTAATAAAGATAAAAGAATGAAATAACATGAGATCCTTCATGTAAGATAAATAAAGGTCGTTCCCTTTTTCTTATAATGAAAATGGCGATGCCCCACATGATTGGAATCAAAACTCATTGATGCTTACAGTAACCTTACCGTCGAACTATCTCATCTAAACCCAGATGCCAGCCCACGCTATACACTGGAAGAATTCAGTCTGGTACTCAAGTAATAATGCCAAACCATTTGATCATTCAGATTCTCAAGGTTCTCTTCTCCTGACCCTTTTCTTCATTTGTGCAGATAGTCTCAAAAATGTATTGGAATCGTCGAATTTCCCAGAGAACTTGAACTTCTTCCCTAGATCTTCAAGTATATCAGGTTTCCCTGCCCTAGAAAAATCAGCGGCAAACTTGTTGTAATCCAAACGTGGAGCTTTCATGCCCTTATTTATCATCTCTTCTATATAATGGGAGGCTTCTTGTGATCGTCCTGTCCTGATAAGACCATTTATGAAAACTGTGTAGGAATTATCATCAGGACAGCAACCTTTCTTCAACATTTCATTCCACACGTTGAGTCCCATGTCATAATTCTTTGACAGGAAAAAGGACTTCATAAGCATGTTATAAGTGTGTAAAGTAGGTTCCAGACCATTCTGGAGCATTTTGTTGTAAATTGTTGCAGCGTCACCTGGCATGTTTCTGTTTGTCATCAACTTAATGAGTGCGTTATAGGTTCGACCATCGGGAGGACATCCGTTCTTTTTCATCTCCTGCAACAATCCATAGACATCAAACATTTTTCCTGCATTCCCAAAGCCAACAATCAAGCAAGTATACACCGCAACGTCTGGCTTGCAGCCAGAGGCCTGCATTTCATCAAAGTACTGCAGAGCTTCTCGCATTTTCTTCCTCTTACAAAGATCTCTTATCAAGATTGTGTAACTTCTCACATTGGGCGAAGGACCTTTAGCCTTCATGAGCTCAAAGAGTTTGATTGCTTCCGATTTCCTACCACCCAAGAACAGACCCTCTAGCATGGTGTTATGAGCAACGATATCAGGCTTAACTCCCTTCTCGACCATCTTGTTCCAAATCTTCCCTGACTCCACTAAATTCTTCACCTTGCACCACCCTGACAGCAAAACGGAGTACGTCTTAAGATCTGGAGCAAACCGATCACTGATTTTCTCAAAAAAAGTTTGTGCTTCTTTTGCGAGCTTCGCCCTACCAAGGGCATCAAGTAGAGTGTTCACTGTACCGATATCGGCTTCAAATTTGTATTTTTTCATCAACTCAAACATGCCAATGGCCTTCTTCATCTCCCTGCCAGCAGCAAATGCCTTAATTGCTAAAACAAAAGCCTCTATATTAATCAGATCCTTTTTCCCCATTTCTTCCAACATCTCCAACATGCTCTCAAATTGCCTAGTCTTTCCCAATATACTCATCATCGCATTGTACGTCTGTGAATCGTGAAAGAACCCCGGCTGCTGCCCTGCCCAGTAAAAGAACTTCGACGCCGGCTTCCGGGCATGCCGAAACCTATTCAACACATCGACAACCAGTCGGTGGGAAAGGTTCACATTGCACTGGCCTAAAACGGCTTCCATATTCCCATCTGAAGCGAACAATTCCTCGACCACTTTGTACACCCTGTCAACCTCTTTGACATGCTCTCTCTTCTTATCATTGTCTTCGCCTGCTTCATCAACAACGCCATCATGGGATTCATCACTCGAAACATCACCGCCATCGTAAGAACAGCCGTCGCCATCATCACCAATCCCATTATTACTTGTTTTATCCGTAACTTTCCCCAAATGGGTAGCGAAGTTTCTAGACGAATGCACCGATCCAAGCATAGAAATTGACGGATAAAGATTCATGGCCCACAATGTTTCATGCCGATCTTTTGGTAGAGGGATCGAAGGGGAGATATGTGGCAAAATACATGCAGCTTGACCACGAAAATGATCGAAAGAAGTATGAAAGCCAAACTGAGGCATAGGAGGCAGGGACAGAGAAGCACCATGAGGAACGCGTATCTGCAGTCTCCAAAGCCTTCCTTGTCCTCTTCCACAGATTCTGCTGAAGAAGCAAATGCAGGAGGATCCATGGGCGTTGCTCCAAGAGGAAATTCTTGCTATTATTGACGATCTTGTTGTTGAAAAGAGGAGTCTAGAGAGAGACATCAAGATAGAGATGGTTGTTGGTGATCCATTATGCGAAGCAATAGGAAGCATTGAGAGCGGGCTCTTTTCTTGGGGTGGAGTGTGGACTGTGTCAAACTGCCACCAAGAACGAAGCGACTTTGCCTCCTTGTGACGGCTTCTACCCTATCCGAGTGAGCTGTTGCTCTTTGCGCTTAAGCTAGTCGACTCATGAGAAGTTAAGGATGGCAATCGGGCAGGTTTTCACACCACCCGCAAAACCCCCATTCCCCCTCCCACCCACTTGCGGGTCTTAGGGTCAGGCCTGCAACGGCCTTATAACATGCCCAGCTCCGCTTAACCTGTTAAATAACAACAACTAAGCTTTTTCCCATAATCGGGTCGACTACATGACTTCACAGCCGTATCATGTAAGATGTTAGCCGGTTAACTCAATATAAACTAAATCATTTTTATAGTTTCTTTCCAACACTTTTGTAGTGGTATCTTCCTCTTTTAATATTTTCACAATCTAATTTTTCATCTTCTTACGGGAACATTCATTGATGGTATTTTGGTTGTCTTTTTACATGTCTAAACAATATTAAATGATGTACCTCATTTTATCCTTTATTGATGCTACTCCCAATTGATTTCTAATAACTTCATTATGTATACAGTATTTTCTTGTGTGACCACTCATCCATCTCAACTTCTTCATTTCTTCTGTTATGGACATCTTTTGTACATGTTGATGATTAACTATTCAATACACAAAACCATAAAACATAGTAGGTCTAATTGATACTCTATAATATTTACCTTTTAACTTTAATGATATCTTCTTATCATACAGAATACTTGATGCCCCTCTTCATTTTAACCAACCGGCATTAATTCTATATGTAACATCTCCATCAATTTTTTCAAAAATTTACCTTAGGTATTTAAGACTTTCCTGTGAGGGATGCATTGTGTATCAATTTTAATTTTTAAGTCTTTTGAAGTACCCAAATGATCAAACTTATATTTTATATATTATGTCTTTGTTGTACTAAGTCATAAGTTTTTACTTTATAACGTTTCTTTTTATTATTCCAATTTCCTAGTAACTTTTTTCTTAGACTCGTCTACTAATGCAATATCATCTACAAATAACATGTAATAGGGTACTTAATCTTAAATATGTTTTGTTAACTCATTAATGACTAATATAAATAAATATGAACTTAAAGTTGATCCCTGATGTAACTCAATATTAACTTCAAAGGAGTTTGTCATTACTTAATGAGTCCTTACACAAGTTTTTGCACCATCGTACATGCCTCTTATAAGATTTATGTATGTCAATGGGATACCTCTCCTTTTCAAGGTTCTCCAAAGAACATCTCTTAATACCCTATCGTAAACCTTTTCTATATCAAAACATGTGAATGTTCTTCTTTTTTACTCTAAAATGTTTTATAAGACATCTCAATAGATGAATCTCTTTAATAGAATATATGCCAGAAATGAATATGAATTGGTTCTCTGTTATACTCAATATTTGTCTCAATCAATGCTCAATAATTCTTTCTCATAATTTCATAGTATGACTCATTGACTTGTTCTTATATATGACTATAAGTGTACTCACTCTCCATTCCTTGAGCATATTTTGAGTTCTTTGTATTTCATTAAATAGTCTTATGAGCTAAGTGAGTCTCACCTCTCTTAGGAATTTTCATACTTCCATGGAAATATTGTTTGGTCCTACATATTTACCAACCTTAATATATTTAAGAGCCTCTTTGACTTCAATCTTTTAAATATGTCGATAGAAATTATAGTTTATATACTTTTCTGATTTGGCTAACTCTCCAAAGCTAATATTAATATATGTATTTTCATTAAAAAGATTATAGAAAATAAAATTCATCTATTTTTGATATCATCATTCGGCAGTAGAATCTTCTCATCATCATCTTTGATATATCTAACAAAAGTAAGATCCTCAGTTTTCTTATCTTTAGCCTTAGCTATCTTAAAAATATCTCTTTGTCTTTTTTTGAGTTATGTTTTTTATATAAATTCTCTTAAATTTTGGCTTTTGCTTCACTAACGTTTTTTTTGCATCTTTCTTTGCTTTCTTATAAGCCTTTAAAGTTTCATAGTCTTCTTAGTATAATGCAATTTGTAACATGCCTTATTTGCCTTGATTTTATCTTATACCACATCACTCCATCATATTACTCCACCACCAAGCTTCTTTTTGTGGCAGTATGCCTCTCTTAGATACGCCTAATACATCTTTTATCACTTATCTAATATGTATAGCCATATTATTCCACATATTTGAAGGTGTACCTATATAATTTCATACATCTCTTTGAAGAACTTTTTGTTTAAATATATACGTTTTCTCACATTTGAGGTTCCACCGTCTAGTCTGAATAACTCTATACACTCTATTCTTCTTTGTTTACTTTTTTTTATTTATATATCTTTTAGTAAAAGTCAATGTTGGGTAGTTAAGTTTTCTCTTGTAATTACATTGCAATCTTTACAACATGATCTATCTTTTTTTCTACAAAAAAATAATCTATTTGTGTTTGTAATAAACCACTCTTATAAGTAATTAAATGATCATCTCATTTAAAAAAAATTATATTAGCTATAAAGAAAACAAAAGCTATAGCAAAATTTAAAATTTCCTACCCTCCTCATTTATATCCCGAAAACCAGAGTTTCCATAAATACCTTGATATCCAAATACATCTTTAACGACATGCCCATTTAAGTCTTCACCTAAACAAATCATCTCCCTTTATGAAATTCTTTGAATTACATCATATAACTCATTCCAAAAAACATTCTTTATACTATCTTTTAATTCCACTTGAGGTGTATAAGTACAAACTATATTCAAAGTCTCTACTCCTAACACTAATTTACCATCATAATTCGATCACTATATCATCGTATGTCTACTACACTATCATTTAAACATTTATTTATAATAATGTCAACTCTATTCCAAGCCTTTTCTTTTCTCGAGTATCATAATTTAAAACTTGTATTTTCAATCTACTTTACTTTTTCTCTAACTCACTTTATCTCTTATAAACATAAAATATGAATTTTTCTCCGAATCATAATATCTACTACTTTTGTTAATTTACCGGTCAATGTTATGATATTCCAAGTACCAATATGAATCTTATTATCTAGGACTAGTTTCCTTGCCTTCTCACATCTATTTATTTTGAAAATGTAGAGACCCTTGATGTAATTTGTTCACTATATTTGGGTAACAATATAGCGGTACTAACTTCTTTACCTGCACTCGTACATGATATGGGAACCCTGTCTCCAACTGATTCACTAAATCCGGTCGAAGATGTAAAGGTTCTTACTTACTTTTCACTGCATTCGGGCTCCATAATGTGTCGTTAAGAAGAAAAGCCTAACACAATACTCATAATTTATAGAATACATGGTAGATAAGTCCGACAAAATTTTATGTTAGCTGTCGAAAGCCTAACACAACCCTCTTCCTTTATCCGGGCTTAGGACCGGTCATGCAAGAGTGATCCTTTCCATTATATGAGTAGAGTTCCGCTTAACCTATTAAATATAGAAAAGTAAATACCATAGTAATATAAAATATAAAATACTTTATATTCTTAAGTTGGAGGATATATATATCTATATATATATATAGAGAGAGAGAGAGAGCGGTAAATGTGTCTGTTCAAATCTAGTAGCCTTTGGTTGGCATTATCAAAGATTTGAATTAAAAGCAACGTTATCCTTGTATAAATGTAAAAAAATATCTTATCACTCCAACCATTTATCTTACTCACACGTTAGATAGAGATTGCAATTCCTCGGTTAAGTAGAAACAAGAACCAAAAGCTGGCTGACACAAACAAATGGCATAACTAGGACTGGTAAATGAAGCAAGCTGCTTGTAGTTTGTCTCGGTTTATCTCTTTCCGAGCTCCTTTCTATGATTCGTCTCACGTGGTATTATTTACCAGCTCCAAACATAAGCTAAACCATTTAAGCATTCATGGTTTTATCAGGATTAAGTTGAAAGAAAAATGAATGTTAACGTTCAAACACTGGTACAAATGTTGTTTTCAAACATGATTTGCGTTAAGTGATATTTCTCATAATAGAAGCAACGATTCTGCATGCAAACGCTGAATGCTATGTCGCGATCGAATTATAAATCAGACCCTGTTTCTTTTGGGTTACCTGTGTGTCCTACCCAAAACCCGTTACATGATATGAATCAGTAGTATAATACCCAAACTTTACGGGTGATGTACAAATCTGGACATGTACAACCACCACCTTTTTCTCTTTTTCCGTTTTTTTGAAAAACTGCTGAAGAGGATTTCTACGACAACAATACAGTAGTTTATAAATGCCCCTATATGAACGGCCTAATAACTAGTTGATGGATTGATTTAGGAGCAATAAGACATCTCAAAAAGCAATAAGGGGCCGTGAACCTAAAAAAATATAAACGAGAACATTATATATATATATATATATACGAGAAATAACACTTTCTCAAATGTACTTGAGAATGGGTCTTAAATTCACGTACAAGGCACACTAGTTGTATTGATTGATATTTTAATTATGCCATCAATAAGGCACAATTTGGTTTCAATTCCTGCCTTGGTTAAGAAAGGTTTTAAAGTCAGGTTTATCCCTACTAAAGTAATTGTAGAGAAACATAATAAGATAATTTTCTCTAGATTATTTGATGTTGAACATGGATTGTTCAAACTTAATATTAATGGAAATGATGGTTATTCTGCTTATATTGATTGTACCTTAAATATCGATGTCAATGTATGACATGAATGCATAGGACACATAAGTTTTAAAAAGTTGAGAAAATTATTCAACTTTGATTTATTGTCTTAATTTCAGAAAAACACTTTTACCAAGTGTGAATTCTATATACAAGAAAAAATTATAAGAATTTTTTTTTCCAAAGACATAACTAGTGCAACAACCCTATTATAAATCATTTACATTGATTTATATGGACCATTTAGAGTGAGATCACAATGAGAAAAAAAATATGAAATAACCTTTATCAATGATTACTCGATCTTAGTATATAAATATGAAGTACTTGAAATATTCAAAGAATATAAGCAGGAAGTTGAGAACCACCTAGGGTATACAATTAAAGTCTTAAGATTTAATCGAGGTAGAGAGTACACTTCTACAAAATTTTTAGAATTATGTAAAGATTTTGGCATTTAAAATAAAATACAATGCTTAGAATACATTAACAAAATAATATATTAGAAAGATATAACATGACCTTACTGAATATGATAAGGTCTATATTAATAGATGCTTCTCTACCAAGGGTATTTTGGGGAGAAGCGGTAAGTACAACTGTATATAAACTAAATATAGTACCATGTAAGGTTGCATTCTTTACACCATATGAGATGTGGTTTGAAAAAAAATAAAATATAGGTCATCTCAGGAGGTGAAAATCTATCGCGCATGTGAAAATCCTTGATCAGTCTAGGGATAAGGTAGACAATATGTCCTTAAGATGTATATTTATTGGATATCTTAAAGGTTATAAAGGATATCAATTTTATCATAAGGACCATAGATTAATTGAAAGCAAGGATGTTGAATCCTTAGAGAAGACTAAGAATGACATCCTTGAGAATGACGAAGAATGTGTCTAGATTCATCATCATTTGAAACTATATATAATGATGATCTTCTTAAACAAATCAAAACTTTAAGTGGACTTAAAAGACATAGGGTTACACTATCCTACTTAAAGGATTATCACACTTACCTTGCATAGGAAATACGTAAATCAATGGTTTTAGATGAGTTGACTAATAACTTGACATATCAATACGATATTAACTCATTTGAATCATCAGAATGAGAAAAGGCTATTGATAAGAAAATTGATTCCATTAAGAAAAACCAAGTTTGAAAATTTAATGATTTGCCAAAAGGAAGGAAAGTCATAGTCTGTAAATGAGTTTTGAAAAAAATATATAAAGTTGATTGATCTATCGATTAGTATAGGGCGAGGTTAGTTGTAAAATGGTTTTCGAAAAAAGAGAAGATAAATTATGTTGAGACATATTCTCATATTGTGAAATTTGTAACATACGGATAATCCTTATAATTTCAATATATTATGATTGGATTTACATAAGCTAGATGTAAAAACTACTTTTTTAAATGACAATTTAGATGAAATTATATAAATTATATATATTCAATAGTGAGAAGGATACGGTGTTAAAGGCCAAGAGGATAAAGTATATATGTTGAAAAAATTTCTATATGGCCTTAAACAATCATCTCGTCAATGGTATCTAACTTTTTAAATTGTCATATCTATTGGGTTTGTGGCTAATAATCTTGACTACTTTGTGTATGTTTAGAATGGTGGGAGTCACTTTGTCATTTTATCATTGTATATAGATGACATATTGTTGACTAGAAACGATAATGAAATTATTATCAAAACTAAGTCATAGTTAAACTCAAGGTTTGAAATTAAGGATATGCTAGAGACATCCTATATTATGGGCATACAGATTTCTCTAAATAGATAATCTAAACTCTTATTTCCATGCGAGCAGAGATATACACAATATATCCTCAATAAGTTTAAAATAACTGAATGCAAGCTTGCAACTACACTTATTATGAAATGGGTCAAAATGAGTAAGGTTGATTGTCTTGATGAAGGAGATAATAAGCCTAATATTCCTTATACATAAACTCTTAGTAGATTGATGTATGCTATGTTGTGTTCAAGACCTGATATTAATTTCGTTGTTGGTCTTATAAGTAGATATCAAAGTAATCCTGATTGACAACATTGAATATGTTTGAAAAAGATTATAAGATATCTTAAAGGAACAAAAGAATTAAAACTGTGTTTTTAAGCAAATAAACTGAAAATGGTAATATACTTAGATGCGGACTTTATTGAGAGCAAAGATAACAACAAATCAACCTTTGAACAAATATTTTTTTGAAAGTAGGGTTGTTTCTTGGGCTTGTAAGAAATATGGTTGTGTAACATCGCATATATAAGAAATTGAGTATGTGGCTTGTTGTATGGTTGTAACTAGTGATGTTTGGATAAGCTACTTCATACGTGATTTGAAGTTGAATATAGCCAATGAGCCATTTGTCATTTATTGTGACAACAATGCAACAATTACTCTAATTAAAAGTAGAGTCGATAGCTCCAAAAGTCAGCATATAATAGGTTTGAGGATTGTTTGAAGTGATACGATTAAGTGAAATGAAATTTTCATATCATATACGCCAACTAATGATATGTTTAAATTACATGATGAAAATTGTTAAATAGGAAAGAACGTATTGTATATGAAAAACTCTACATGTATCAATTGCAATTACACTTACAATCATAGCTTACAAGACTTTGGAAAACCCCAAAAAGTGAGAGGTAAAAACTAATGTGTCATGATACTTACTCAAATGACTAAGTGGGAGATGTAAAGTTGAATTTGACCATTCTCGTCATTAAATTCATGAAAAATGAGAAGACAAACCATCTACCTCTCGATAAAACATATACATTAAAAAATAAATTTAAAAAGCTTGTAATTGAAAGCTAAGAATAGGAAAGACAAGGAAGATGAAGCTTAGTGAAAGATTTTCACAAATGGTAGCCATTATAGTAGAAAAACACACAAAAATGCATAACAGTGATGAAAAAAATCTTCCCTCAATCCTCTTACCCCATTTTCTTCTCCTTTTTAATGAGTTAGTCTAGCGTCACGGAGAACACGAGAGACAATCCTGAGCCAGAGGTAAGAAAAATACCAAAGACGAACGTGAGCAAGAGGTCATAAAGATACATCACAATCATGGATGGAAGCCTTCTATGGAAGTGGTCTTCATTTCTCAAAACTGCTGCATACAGTCGTACTGCAAGGGGTCTCAGGGTTCATCCATCTCGTTGCAGCACGACTTTTTTTTCTCAACTAAAACTCCCAATAATTAACAGCAGTATCCAGTCTCGCGGCCGTACACCAAGCTTTCGCCTTCCATTGTACCAAAAGAAAATACTTTCATATCCTTATACATTTTGTGTATCAACGTATCAAAGGACAGTAACTAAAAACAATGATCCTTGCTGATGTTAAAGCGGATTAGTGGGATCAGTAGTAACCAGCGAACGTCGGAGAAATAATAAGAAAAAGAGTTAAAAGTATACTTTTCTCACATTTTACGTGCTAGCACTGAGAGCAACCTGTTTCTCATTGTATTTCCATGTTAAGCCAACCGCGACGGGTATTCTCATTCCATTTGGGCAACTTTTGCTGAAAATTTACCCGGTGGAAGAATACTGCCAAACACAAGAATCTAACTTTTCTATGAAAAGGGGAAGAAATGAACAAACATCCATGATATCGAATCTAAAATAAAACATACCACTTAATTAGCATAGGGAAATTGGGAATGATAGGAAACGACAGCCCAGGCCTAAGATATCCAACATTTGTTTTTTTCGTTCACTTTTTTCACTTCCACAAAAACCTACTGCCACTGGTGTATGACACACTCTTTTGGGACTCGGATCCTGGAAAAGCTAAATGCGACCCCATTGGTTTCAGGTTTAAACGTATCAAAGAGGTAGTAGGTCGTTAAAAGTCATTAGAGTAAAAGGAAGGAAAGGAAGGGAGTTATTGGTCGTTCTAGTTTTTCTCCGGGGCGGTATTTTTGCTTGGTTCAGGGGTCCCCTCTAATACCCACCGTGTTTTGCTGCAAACCTTTTGGTCCTAAAATCCAAAAACAGCTTCAACACCGTCGGATCATCGATTCCCCTAGTCCGGTTCGATACCCAAGAAACCCTCTTCTCTTTTTCCTTGATTTTCTTATTTTTCCTCTCTTAGTTTTCATTTATTCCTTTCTCACCACATGCATAAGGCCCACTCTTGTATTCCTCGCTTTCTCTCTCTCTCTCTCTCTCTCTCTGCTGGGTAGTGTCTTGCAAAGAAACGAAGGGAGGGGAAGCGTCTTGCCACCATGGGTTCGTCTTTCAATGGTAAATGTCTTCTCTCTTTTATGTTGTTTTTTCTTTGGGTGTTCTTTCTCGTGTTTGTTTAGAATCTGTACCGACAACGTTGCATTGGTTTTAGACGGTGGATGTCACATTGGTTGTTTTGTTTCTGCTTACGCGCATGAATGCACGGGATGGTAGTGGTGTTTCTTTGTGAAGCCTTCGTTCTTCGGTTCTATATAATGCGTGTGTGTGTATGGTGGGTGGGGGATGGGAGGGAGTGTGCATTGTCGAAAAAATTCCGTGCCATTGGCAATGCTGTGTGTTTAGTGCTGCCTTTTTGGTGGTATGAGCCTTCTTTCCCTTTGCGCTCCTTTCTGTTTTTATGATTTTCTTTTGTTTCACTGGTTGCATGTGGTGGCTATTTATTTTTAGACTCCAAAAACTAATTTTGAGTTAAGTGCATTTCTCTCTCTCTCTCTCTCTCACTCACTCACACACACACGCGCGCCCGCAGACCTACCCTCGCGTGCATATACACATGCATGAACGTCCCTTCTCATGAATAATGCATACATTTTTGTATGAAAACAGGATGCTTCTTCCTGCGTTGAGTTTCATTTCTAGTTTTCTAGATAGTGACTTAGATTAGCTAATTTTCTTTGTTCCTTTTGACTGCATATTGTTTTCTTGGCATTATATATGAAATGAGCATAACTCCGCCCATCCGCCCATGTAAGGGATCACCCTTGCATTGCCGGTCCCAAGCCCGGATAAAGGAGGAGGGTTGTGTTAGGCTTCCGACAGCGAGCGGAAAACTTCGTCGGATTTTTATAGCCGACCCCGTCTAGTATGGGAAAAGGCTTAGTTGTTTTTGTTGTCGTTGGATTACAAAAATTATGAGGATTGCTTTGGGGCATCCTTGCCTAGCGACAGAGCCCGAATGCAGTAAGAAGTAAGCAAGGGCCACTACATTTTCGTCCGAATGTAGTGAATCAATTGCAGAGAGGGTTCTCACATCATGGACGGGTGTGGGTAAAGAAGTTAGTCTCGATATATTGCCGCTTGAATGTAGTGAAAAATTTTCAGAGAGGGTCTCCGCATTTTAATTATGGAGGGATGCGGGGGGTAAGGAAGCTAGTCCTAGATAATAAGATTCATATTGGTTATTGGAATATCGGAACATTATCGGGTAAGCTAATGGAGGTGGTAGATACTATGATTCGGAGAAAGATTCATATTTTATGTTTACAAGAGACAAAATGGGTTGGAGAAAAAGCAAAGCATATAGAGGATACAGGTTTTAAATTATGGTACTCAGGTAAAGAAAAGGCTCGAAACGGAGTTGGTATTATCATAAATAAAGATTTAAAGGAGAGTGTAGTAGACATACAACGATATGGTGACCGAATCATGACGTTGAAATTAGTGTTAGGAGCAGAGGTTTTGAATATAGTTTGTGCTTACGCACCCCAAGTAGGACTAGAAGACAGTATAAAGACTATTTTTTGGGAAGAGTTAGATAAGGTGTTTCAAAAGATTCCACAAAGGGAGATGATTTGTTTAGGAGGAGATTTAAATGGACATGTCGTTAAAGTCTTAAAGAGGCATTAGGATATCAAGGGATTCATAGAAACTTTGGTTTTGGGGATATAAACGTGGAAGGCGGGGAGATTTTAAATTTTACTATGGCATTTGATCTCTTTATAATCAATACAATCTTCAAAAAACGAGATGAACATTTAATTACTTATAAGAGTGGCTTATCACAAACACAAATTGATTACTTTATTTGTAAAAAAAAAGATAGAGCGTGTTGTAAAGATTGTAAGGTAATTCCAGGAGAAAGCTTAACCACCCAACATCGACTTTTAGTTATGGATTTACAAATAAAAAAATGGACAATGAAGAAAAGAGTGCATCGAGCTATTCAAACTAAATGGTGGAACCTCAAAAGCGAGAAAGAAGATACATTTAAACAAAAAGTCCTTCAAGGAGATAGTTTGGAATTATGTTGGCACACCCTGTGATATGTAGAACAATATGGCTATACATATTAGGAAAGTGGCAAAAGATGTGTTAGGGGTATCTAAGGGAGGTGTACTGGTACAAAAAGAAGCTTGGTGGTGGAGTGAAGTAGTACAAAATAAAATCAAGCAAAGAGGGCATGTTACAAATTACATTATGCTAAGAAAACTAGTGAAACTTTAGAAGTTTATAAGAAAGCAAAGAAGGAAGCGAAAAAGGCCGTTAGTGAAGCAAAAGCTAAGATTTGGGAGGACCTATATAAAAAGCTCAACTCAAAAGAGGGCGAAAGAGATATTTTTAGGATAACTAGGGCTAGAGATAAGAAAACTAAAGATCTTAATTATGTTAGATGCATAAAAGACGAGGATGAAAATATTCTAGTGGCAAATGATGATATAAGAAATTGATGGAAAACTATTTTTATAATCTTTTTAATGAAAATAAAGATCTTAGTATTAGTTTAGGAGATTTAGCCAAGTCAGAAAAGTATATAAATCACAATTTCTACCGACGTATTCAAAAGAATGAAGTCAAAGAGGCTCGTAAACATATGAAGTGTGGTAAATCTGTAGGACCAGATAATATTCCTATAGATGTTTGGAAAATACTAGGAGAAATAGGAATCACTTTCACAAGACTATTTAATGAAATATGAAAAAACCAAAAGATGCCTGAGGAATGGAGAGCAAGTACACTTATACTCATATATAAGAACAAGGTAGACATTCAAAATTGTGCGAATTATCGACGTATCAAGTTAATGAGTCATACTATGAAATTATGGGAAAGAATTATCGAACGTAGATTAAGACAAGTATCAATTACAACAGAGAACCAATTTGGATTCATGCAAGGCAAATCTACTATTGAAGCGATTCACCTTTTGAGACGTCTTATGGAACATCTTAGAGCAAAAAACAAAGACCTTCACATGATATTTATTGATCTAGAAAAAGCTTATGATAGTGTAACGAGGGAGGTTCTTTGGAGAACTTTGCAAAAAAGAGGTATCCCATTAACATATATTAACCTTATAAGAGATATGTATGATGGTGCAAAAACATGTGTGAGGACTCATGAAGGAACGACAGACTTCTTTGAAGTTAATATTGGGTTGCATCAAGGATCAACTTTAAGTCCATACTTATTTATAATGGTGATGGATGAGTTAACAAAACATATTCAAGATGAAGTACCTTGGTGTATGTTATTTGCAGATGACATTGTATTAGTGGAGGAGTCTAAGGAAAAAGTTAATAGAAAATTGGAACTATGGAGAGAAACATTAGAAAGCAAAGGCCTCCGACTTAGTAGAACAAAGACAAAATATATGGAATGTAAGTTTGATCATTTGGTTACTTCAAAGGACATAGAAATTAAAATTGGCACACATTGCATTCCCCAAAAGGAAAGTTTTAAATACCTAGGGTCAATTTTTCAGAGTGATGAAGAATTGATGGAGATGTTACACAGAATTAATGCTGGTTGGTTAAAATGGAGAGGAGCATTAGGTATTCTTTGTGATAAGAAGATACCATTAAAATTAAAAGGTAAATATTACAACAACAACAACAACTAAGCCTTTTCCCATACTAGATGGGGTCGGCAAAAGGTAAATATTATAGAACAATAATTATGCCTGCCATGTTTTATGGTTCTGAATGTTGGGCAGTTAATCATCAACAAGAAAAGGCTTTTATTGGACAGAAATGAAGATGTTGAGATGGATGAGTGGTCATACAAGAAAAGACCATATACATAATGAGGTTATTAGAAACAAATTAGGAGTGACACCAATAGAGGATAAAATGAGAGAACATCGTTTAAGATGGTTTGGACATATAGAAAGAAGGTCAAAAGAACATGTAAGAAGGTTAGAAAAACTAAATTTGGAAAGTATTAAAAGAGGTAGGGGACGACCACAAAAGTGTTGGAAAGAAACAATAAAGAATGATCTAGCTTATTGGGAGTTAACTGCTAACATGGCACACGATAGGGATCTGTGGAAACAAAGAATCCATGTAGCCGACCCTGTCTAGTATGGGAAAAGGCTTAGTTGTTGTTGTTGTTATCAAGATAAGTATTGTCTAGTTTTTAAGGCATTACAAAATACAAAGCATTGTAAGGTTATGAAGCACGATGTCTGATGCATTCTTGGCCATGCACGAGCCTCATTCTGCATGAATCTTGAAAGCAAGATAGAATCTTGGCTAGATGTCCAATCTTGATCGTTAAAGCCTTGTATTGGTGAATCTAAAGATTTGAAGAAACAAATTTTGGTGGTTCTTGACTGTCATCTTTTGTTTAAATATGATCTTTATCTTGTTTGATTTTGGTTAAAATCTTATGGACTGGAACTAAGATCTTGTAATTTGTGGACGATCAACAGTCTTGATCTTCTAGAAAAATTCCTCTTAAGAGATCTCCTTGGGAGTTTCTTCTACGATAGAGGCAAAGAGAGATTCAAACAGAGAAGAATAAAAGAACTCCGGGATTGAAGAATTCTATTAAGAAAGGAGGAGATTGAAAAGAAGGGAAGAAAATCATTACTAAGAGGGAAGAAATAGCGGGAGATACTTAATCAATCTTATTCATAATAATGATGGGGGAGATCCACTCTATTTAAAACCAGTATGGGGCACCTAGGTGAGTCCTAAATGTTTATAAAGGTATCCCCTGTAAACATCAGCCCTTCCTACTATAGTTTAATCAAAAGTCGGATTTTATCCCCTACTAATTCCAAAGTGGTAATATGTAATTAACTAACTTTTGTTATCTTACTCCAATGGAGGAGAGGTAGTCTAACTATTCACAATGCAGTAGTTCATGAATTCCCAATGCAATTCAAATGCAAAATTACATTATAAAATGAAATGAATTTTGAATGAAATTGGCATCCATATGTGTGGCCCTAGAAGATCTAGCTATTGAAATATATTATTGTTGGTCAACTTTGCGGATCTGGGTAATGCATACTTCTTGGATCTGGTACTTGAATTTGAATCCAGTTGATAAAGCCTGCTGTTTATTGAGATAATATTACGATGTCATCTATACATGTTTGACTCACATATTTTTGCGTCATCCATATGTCTACTAGGATCCCATGAGATGCCCCTCCAAGTGGCATGCCCAGTACGAAGATTATGTCTTCAAGGTTTTTTGATTCTCAAATTACCTTCAAATTTCATGTTATCCTTATCATGCACCTAGTTTTTGAACAGACTATTCAACAAGTTCTACTAGATTTAAGGTGCCTTATTGGCTGCTGGACTTTATTTCCTGTCTCCCTTAGATTTTAACATTTTCTGGAAGATGGTGCTAAAACTTTTACAGTAGCAATGGGAAACTTCTTCAAAAAGCTCTTCCCTTTTCTGCGAAACTTAAAATACAAGAATATCTTTCATATCTGCTATTCAACTCATGACTACAGGTTTTGTGCTTGATCCCTCAAAATGCAGTAAGCTTACCATGGAAGAAAAACAAGAACTACTGTGTGAGATCTCAAAAATGGCCAGAAGGTGCTGCAGAGCTTCTGTAGGCGGGAGATTCTGAAGGTCATCTGTGCAACCATGGGAAAGGAAAGGAAATATACTGGCCGACCAAAATCTCAAATGATAGAGCATTTGCTTAGGCTGATATCTGAGAAGAGAAATGGACATAATGATGACAGTGCACAATCTGCATCACCCCCAAAGCCTGAGAGCGCACAACCTGCATCACCTCCAAAGCCTGAGAGTACACTCTACGCATCACCTCCAAAGCTCCTGAATGCCCAAGGTATTTCAAAAAGGCTGAGGACGACTGGGCACCCATCTCGATTAGCAATTGATGTTAGCAGTTCCTTTTGTTGTCAGAATTTAGCTTGTAGGTCTCACTTAAGTTCAGAAGATACATTTTGCAAGAGGTGTTCATGCTGCATCTGCCACAAGTATGATGACAACAAAGATCCCAGCCTATGGTTGGTTTGTGACTTTGAGCCTGCTATTCCAGTTGACTTTTGTGGCATGTCATACCATCTTGAATGTGCCCTTAAGCATGAAAAAGCTGGCATTGCAAGTAACGGTAACACTGAAAAACTGGATGGGGCCTTCTTTTGCATTAGCTGCGGAAAAATCAATGAATTAATCGGGTACTTCTTAAATGTGTTGGTTATGTTGTTTTTTCGGAATAAGAATTTGGAGCTTTTCATCTATGTCACACGGGTGCGGGTGCTGATGTGGGTGCGGGATACGACAAATTTCAAAAAATTTGGGTGCGTAGCAGGTTGAGATAATAATTTTGATGCAAGCTTTTGAAGAAGAGGCATCTCAAATCCATAACATGCCCACCAATCTAGTGGATCTTGATAATCCCTTGCTTCCAGTGTTTCTAGTGAATCAAGTCTGGCATAGGAAAACTTTTCATATTCAAAATTTACTTGCCTAAGTAGGTATGAGTCACGATAAATCCTTCCCAAACACATTTGCCTATTCTTTGCTATTTCAGGATCTTGATTAGGAGGACTACGCCCAATGCTCTCATGCAACCATTTCTTCTCATAATATCTTGGATTTAAAGAATATACTAAACAATGCAAGGGAGTGTTGCTTTTGTCCCATCTTGAAACTAATATAGAATGAATACAGCAACTAAGCCTTTTCCCATACTAGACGGGGTCGGCTACATGGATTCTTTGTTTTCACAGATCCCTATCGTGTGCCATGTTAGCAGTTAACTCACAATAAGCTAGATCATTCTTTATTGTTTCTTTCCAGCACTTTTGTGGTCGTCCTCTAGCTCTTTTAATACTTTCCAAATTTAGTTTTTCATACCTTCTTAAAGGTTCTTCTTTCTATATGTCCAAACCATCTTAAACGATATTCTCTCATTTTATCCTCTATTGGTGCCACTCCTAATTTGTTTCTAATAACCTCATTATGTATACAGTCTTTTCTTGTATGATCACTCATCCATCTCAACATCTTCATTTCTGTCTAATAAAAGCCTTTTCTTGTTGATGATTAACTGCCCAACACTCAGAACCATAAAACATGGCAGGCCTAATTCTTGCGCTATAATATTTACCTTTTAACTTTAATGGTATTTTCTTATCATAAAGAATACCTGATGCTCCTCTCCATTTTAACCAACCAGCATTAATTCTATGTGTAACATCTCCATCAATTCTTCCATCACTCTGAAAAATTGACCCTAGGTATTTAAAACTTTCCTTTTGGGGAATGCAATGCGTGCCAATTTTAATTTCTATGTCCTCTGAGGTAACCAAATGATCAAACTTACATTCCATATATTCTATCTTTGTTTTACTAAGTCGGAGGCCTTTGCTTTCTAATGTTTCTCTCCATAGTTCCAATTTTCTATTAACTTTTTCCTTAGACTCCTCCACTAATACAATGTCATATGCAAATAACATACACCAAGGTACTGTATCTTGAATATGTTTTGTTAACTGAAAAATCACCATTATAAATAAGTATGGACTTAAAGTTGATCCTTGATGTAACCCAATATTAACTTCAAAGAAGTCTGTCATTCCTTCGTGAGTCCTCACACATGTTTTTACACCATCATACATGTCTCTTATAAGATAATGTATGTTAATGAGATACCTCTTTTTTTGAAAGTTCTCCAAAGAACCTCCCTCGATACTCTATTATAAGCTTTTTCTAGATCAATAAAATATCATGTGAAGGTCTTTCTTTTTTGCTCTAAAATGTTCCATAAGACGTCTCAAAAGGTGAATCGCTTCAATAGTAGATCTGCTTGACATGAATCCAAATTGGTTCTCTGTTGTACTTGATACTTGTCTTAACCTACGTTCGATAATTCTTTCCCACGATTTCATAGTATGACTCATTAATATGATACCTCGATAATTCGCACAATTTTGAATGTCTCCCTTGTTCTTATATATGGGTATAAGTGTACTTGCTCTCCATTCCTTGGGCATCTCTTGGTTTTTCCATATTTCATTAAATAGTCTTGTGAGCCAAGTGATTCCTATTTCTCCTAGTATTTTCCAAACTTCTATAGGAATATTATCTGGTCCTACCGATTTACCATCCTTCATATGTTTAAGTGCCTCTTTGACTTCATTTTTTTGAATACATCGGTAAAAATTATGGTTTATATACTTTTCTTATTTGGCTAACTCTCCTAAGCTAATACTAACATCTTTGTTTTCATTAAAAAGCTTATAAAAATAGTTTTTCTATCTATTTCTTATATGATCATTTGCCACTATAATTTTTTCATCCTCGTCCTTAATGCATCTAACATAATGAAGATCTTTAGTTTTCTTATCTCTAGCCCAAGCTATTCTAAAAATATCTCCCTATAGACGGGTGGTAAATCGGTAGGACCAGATAATATTCCTATAGAAGTTTGGAAAATACTAGGAGAAATAGGAATCACTTTCATCTCCCTTGTTCTTATATATGGGTATAAGTGTACTTGCTCTCCATTCCTATAGAATTTTTTCATCCTCGTCCTTGATGCATCTAACATATGAAGGGTGGTAAATCGGTAGGACCATATAATATTCCAATAGAAGTTTGGAAAATAATAGGAGAAATAGGAATCACTTGACTCATCTCCCTTGTTCTTATATATGGGTATAAGTGTACTTGCTTTCTATTCCTCGGGCATCTTTTGGTTTTTTCATATTTCATTAAATAGTCTTGTGAGCGAAGTGATTCTCATTTCTCCTAGTATTTTCCAAACTTCTATAGGAATATTATCTAGTCCTACCGATTTACCACCCTTCATATGTTTAAGAGCCTCTTTGACTTCATTCTTTTGAATACGTCGGTAGAAATTATGGTTTATATACTTTTCTGATTTGGCTAACTCTCTTAAGCTAATACTAACATCTTTGTTTTCATTAAAAAGCTTATAAAAATAGTTTTTCCATCTATTTCTTATATCATCATTTGCCACTAGAATTTTTTAATCCTCGTCCTTGATGCATCTAACATAATTAAGATCTTTAGTTTTCTTATCTCTAGCCCTAGCTATCCTAAAAATATCTCTTTCACCCTCTTTTGAGTTGAGTTTTTTTATATAAATCCTCACAAATTTTAGCTTTTACTTTACTCACGCCTTTTTCACTGCCTTATTTGCTTTCTTATAAGCTTCTAAAGTTTCACTAGTTTTCTTAGCATAATGTAATTTCAAGCTTCTTTTTGTGTCGGTACACCTCCCTTAGATACACCTAACACATCTTTCGCCACTTTCCTAATATGTATAGCATATTATTCCACATATCGCAAGGTGTACCAACATAATTCCAAACATCTCTTAGAAGGACTTTCTGTTTAAATATATCTTCTTTATCGCTTTTGAGGTTCCACGATTTAGTACGAATAGCTCGATGCACTCTTTTCTTTTTTGTCCATTTTTTTATTTGTAAATCCATATCTAAAAGTCGATGTTGGGTGGTTAAGCTTTCTCCCGAGAGTTCACCAAAGAAAGGGTGTCGAGAAGAGTTGAAGAGAGAAGTGATAGGATCCTTCCAAGCTTTATGCAACTTGAATATACAAAATATTCCTGTGGCTCGTTGGAGGGGGATTATGAATACTGTGTGAAAGTCATCCGACGGTTGGAATGTGAAGGCCATATCACAAAGGACTTCAGGTTGAAGTTTCTTACTTGGCTCAGTTTAAGAGAAACCCCTCAAGAGAGAAGGATAGTTAGTGTTTTCGTGGACACTCGTATTGATGATCCAGCAGGTTTAGCTGGGCAGCTAGTAGATACATTCTCTGCAGAAATTTGGAGCAAGGGATCAACTGTCCCTGATGGGTTGTGCATGAAGCTTTTGCACCGACTTTCGCCACATCAACTCCTCAAGCATTCCCAGACACTCACCTGAACTCTTTAGCTTCATTTGCTACTGCATTGTCAAAATTGTTGCTGGTATATTTGATTCACAAAGGGAACTATAGACTCCAAAGCCGGAAAGCTTAACCCCTCTTCGGATGCTTTAGGCTTTCACGGTAGACTTGGGGGCATGATGTTAAACCTTCAGCCTTCGGAATGTCAGGCTCATTATTAAAATGCCAATCTCCCCCTTACACACACCTATGTTAAGGGCGACAAACTCGTATATGGTACGTATCAGGTATGGGTACCAATGTACATATTGATACGACAAGTGACGTATCAGTACACATAGACATATACTCTATATGGGTACGTCAAGTATTCAAATAGGGTACATAATGGATCGGGTCGACTCATATGGATATGGGTTGTTTGATTTAAATCTCAAGTTTAAGTCCCTAGTTGTAATGTTCGTGCTTACCCTCTCTCTGCATTGTTTGGCCCATCACTGTTGATTGTGAGCGAGTGACATATGATGGCGGTGGCTCGATAAGCGACGCGGACAATGGACATTGACAATCTAAAGAGGTTAGGTACCCATGTTAGTATTAGTTTAGGTATTGATGTTTTTTTAGGTACCCGTATTAGTTTTGTGTTGAAATTAATTTTTTTCAAGTTTCTGTCATTGCATGGATTTGCTTCTCCGTTTTATTTTTCTTAGTTCCGTTTAGTTTCTTTTCTTCGGTGATGTGAATCTGCAAACTATATATTTGATGAATTTCTTCAACTAGTGTCCTTTTTAATTTCATTTTATTTTCGTTTCGTTGGAAGCAATCCTTTCTACATATGATAGTGAATAGTGAAGGAAATACTCATATCGAGACTATTGGAGTTTGAAGCTTAATGTATTTTGATTCAAAGATATTGTGTTTAGAATCTAAATTTTGATATGAAAGTCCTATATATATAGTTAAAAATGTTACTGAATGAAACTTCTCGTTTTCATTCAATAGTATTGTGTTTATATTTATTTGTGTAAATTTATCTTTTATTATGTTTTTCTAATAATGATGTACCTCTATCTTAATTTAAAAAAAATATGCATATCCCGTACCCATGTACCTTAGTTTTTAAAAAATGTGCATACACCGTACCCATACACGATACTGGTACCATACCGGTACCCGTATCCATGCAACATAAATACACACTGTATTCGTGTCATTTTCGCTGGATGTTTGCTTGCTTTTGCATTACATTTAAGTGTGGCTTTCATTAACCGAAGTATAGTAACCTAGGGTTGCTCCAGTAGCTCTGTATTCACAGCTACTAGCAAATGTTGCAGTTAGGATGAAACAATAATTCATATAAATAAGCACAGTAGTATAACAAGCTATGTTTACAGAAGAATTTTGCACCGAAGGCACAGGCGATCATTGAGGCGAGGCCAAGGTTTCTTTTGTTGGCTTCCAAGCCACTTGAGTCGAATACCACAAATCTGACGGAATCCGATAATGTGCCAATTGCATGATTGATCATGTAACCTTGCAATACGACTATTAGGGTTCCTCCATATGTACCACTTCCACCACCTAACTGTTACTTTTCTATGATTTTGCAGTAACTAATTATCTCCCCTTCCGTTCCTAGGCAATCTAAATTATCACCGCAGTGTTTATGTAGCTTTTCCCCACAAAGTATGTGCTCTTTGATGTAGTCATGTTACCGACAATGCATCCATAATGCTCCAAGTCGCCCGGCTCGGCTCATGAGATCAACAATGCATCCATAATGCTCGATTGTTGGTGAAATTCCATATTTACTTCTCACAAGATTAAAATAGTACCGGCCTCGTCCACTAGGCCTCCATGGTTAGAAGCACTTAGAAGCCCAACAAAAGTAACAGCATTCGGCTGAATATAGCTTTCCTCCATTTTTGAGAAGAGATCGACAGTTTCATCTATAAGTCCATGAACGGCTAAACCCATGATCATTGCAGTCCATGCCATCACATCCTTTTCCTGCATGCTATCAAAGACCTCCCGAGATTCCCCTACACACCCAACTTTAGCATAAAAGTTGACAAGCGCAGTCCCAATTTCAAGTCCATAACCAAGATTGCTTTCTTCAATATAGGAGTGAATCTATTTTCCTTCATCTATGGCACCAATTTGGGCACAAGCCGATAGAACAACAACTAACGTTGACTGATTAGGCTTCACATTATCACGTCTCAACTCATTAAATACTTGGATAGTTTCACTGAAAAAACCATTTCGGATGTAATCGGTGACCATGGCACTCCAATCCACAGCATTTTTCTCTGGCATTTCATCAAACACCCTACGTGCGTCCTCAAGCACTCCGTTCCGGTTAGGACTTTTATCAAACGCTCGGCGAGCAAGCATCACATCCCCACATCGAGAATACATGAAGATGAGAGCACTGGTGACGTAAAGATCAAATTCGAATCCAAATTTAACAGTGTGTGCACGAACAGATTTCCCTACAATCAAACACGGCAAACCAGCAGAAGCTTTAAGGACAAAAGGGTGCGAATGTTGATTAGGATTCAATCCGCTGGACAGCATTTCCTTATAAAACCAAAGACCCGTTCCAGGATTAGAGCTTGAACAGTATCACCTGATTATGGTATTCCAATTGAATATGGTGGGGACTGCGATTCGATCGAAAATGCGGTGGGCATAATCGAGATTGCAGCTCCTTGAAAGCGTGGCGAAGGCTAAGATTCGACTGACGACGAAAGTGAAATGGAAGAGACCGGTAGTGATCACCTGTGCGTGGATTTGCTTCAACTGCTTGATAGTTGAACACTTCTTATCGAGAAGAGAAAGATATTGAAGTTTTCGCTGTGATTGAGGGCAGCGGCTGTGTACTTGCTTTGAAATGGCTCGGAGCGATGGAGAGACGAAAGCCGTCGCATGGCAACGGTAATTTTTTTAAAAATTTGTGGCCTACGACTAACTAATGACTTCAACTTGGGAAGCTTATAGGACTCGGGTCAATGGGTCGGAACCAGTTACCGGTCCTGGCTGCTTCATGCTGGTATCGGACTCGGATCTGGCTTCCATCGATTCTAGCATGAGAAGAGAACATACCTTGATCTGATCATCAACAACAACAACTAAGCCTTTTCCCATACTAGACGGGGTCGGCTACATGGATTTTTGTTTCCGGACACCTATAGCAGTTACTCACACGGCATGTATCTTATTATCTGTTTATGCATGTTCCTAAGCAATTCATAGATTTCCTCACACGGCATGTATCTTATTATCTGTTTATGCATGTTCCTAAGCAATTCATAGATTTCCTCAGCTTGGCTGTGAGACTTGTCTCGTGCAACAAAGACATGCACTCTGTTCTTCACCTCAATCAAACTACACCCGGGCTGCTTCTTCAACACTTTGTTTTTCAGCCTCAAGCGCACCCTCGCAGCATCTTTCCATTTCCCAGCTCCCGCATAAATATTCGATAACAAAAGTTATGTACCTGCGTTGTCTGGTTCCACCTCTAGAAGTCTTTTTGCTGCATACCTGTTTTTAGGTCTCCATGAACGGTGCAAGCAGCAAGAAGCGAGCATGCGGTAGGTTTAATCTCCAAACTTTCGATGACACTCACAGCTTCTTTGAGACGGCCAGCACGACCGCATAAATCCACCACGCATGCGTAGTGATCTTCCCGTGCCTGTATGGATTTGTTTGTGATCATGGTCTTGAAAAGCTTCAATCCTTCGTCAACCATCCTTGCATGACTGCATGCAGACAAGACTCCAACATAAGTAACATCATCTGGTTCAAAGCCAGAATCAAGCATTTCATGGAAGATCTGGATCGCTTCTTCGCCACGACCATGATGCGCATAGGCAGCAATGGTCCCGTTCCAGTAAACCACATCCTTCTGCATCGCCCTGTCAAAAATCAGTCTAGCAGTTTCAACTTCTCCACATTTCGCGTACATACTGATCAATGCTGTGTCAATGAATGAGTTCAAGTGGTATTTATTTTTACAGACAATTTGATGGATCTGCTTCCCTTCACCGAGCCCAGCCAAATTGCTACAAGCACTGAGAACGCTAACAAACGTACCCTGGTTGGCACTAATACCATCCCTCTGCATCTTGGTGAACATCTTGATTGCTTCTTCACTATCTCCACATTCTGAATATCCCATTATCATTGCAGTCAAAGTGACAGAGTTCCGCTCACTCATCTCATCAGACAATCTGCGTGCCCTTTCCATATCGCCAATCTTGATATAACCGATGATCATATTGTTCCATGAAGCCACATCTCTCTCATGCATTTGGTCGAAAAACCTCCTAGCATCATTCAGCTGTGAATTATGTGCATAACCAGCAATCATCGAATTCCACAAAACAACGTTTTGTTCAGGCATTTCATCAAACAGCCGCCTAGCATTATCTAACCTACCATTCTGCGCCAAACCAGCAACCATGTCCGTCCAAGAAATCACATCCTTGCCAGGCATCCTCTTGAAAAGATCCAAAGCCTCTTCGACTCTCCCACACTGAGCCAAAGCAGTTGGCTCAAAGCAGTTATCATAGTGTTCCAGGAGACGACGTTCCTCAGAGGCACCTTGTCAAACAGTTTGACAGCACGATCAATTTGTCTATTCTGTGCAAGCCCTGCAATCATCGTGTTCCAGGAAACCGTATTTCTGTCCGGCGTGTCATTAAAGAGTTTCTCTGCCTCCGAGATCCGCTTTGCCTGCACATACCCCGTCAGCATAGCGGTCCAAGTGATCACGTTCTTCCTTCCCGCCTGGTCGAATACAGCGCGAGCCTCCGAAACCATCCTGCATTTTATATATCCTGAAATTATCGTTGTCCAGGAGACTACATCTCGGTCACGCATCCCGTCGAACACTTCGCACGCGTGAGAAATCCTGCCCTCCCGGCTCAACTTGGTGATCATGTAGTTCGCGCGCGAGATGTTCACGTCCAGACCTCGATCTCTTTGGGCGTGAGAGATCGGTTTGTTACCTCCGTAGAAACAAAAGCATCGCAAGATGACGACACCGACAGCACATTTTTTGTCCACTTATTCTCCACAAAGATTTTCTCATCAGATCTAAAAACGCCGTTATGTTTCATCATTTAATAGGAATTAAATCACTCTTCGCTTACTCAAATCAATAGCTTTGGCAAAAAGACCCCTCAACCACAAGACAGATGAAAACGCTGACAGCATACGCTGATCAGATAACGGCTAACCTAATCTAACAAGCCGTGGACACCGTCTCTGTCGATCGCAAACTCGCACAATGAGTCGTCTGATAAATGAGGGGCGAAGACCACATGCATCTTTCTTCTGGTTCGGGCTTGGTATCCGAAACCCAACTCCTGGTTCCGTGCGAGAAAGATCCTGGTGTTTACGCAGTTGGACCAGGAGAGGCCTAGCGCCGGGGAAACCCTCCTGCCAGACGAGACCATCGGCTGGATACCGCCGGTCTCCGGACCGATGACATCACCAACCTGGTTGGTGACGACGACGGCAAATCCAAACCGAGCGGCCTGGGCCTTGAGGGACGCGGCGATGCGGAAAAAGAGGGCAGATCGGCGGACGAGATCGGCATGGGAGGCGTCGAAGTCAGAGCGAAACAGCGCGGCGATGGAGTCCACGACAAGGAGGCGTAGGCGTGGGAGGATCGGGCCAAGGCGGCCTAAGAGGGAGTAGAGATCGTCGGCTGTCTGGACGGAGTGGACGAAAACGTTGTCGAGCGGGGCAACCGGGCGGCCGGTTTCCGGTGGCAGACGCAGGAGGAAGGAGTCAGCTAGCTGGCGGAGTCGGCGGAGGGGTAGCGGGGGCTCAGAGGAGACGTAGAATGAGGCAGCGGAAGGGGAGAAGGGGAGTAGAGAGTAGAGGAGGAGTTGCAGGCAAAGTTGGGTCTTGCCGGAGCCGTTCTCCCCAACGAACTCAGTGACAGAGCTGCAGGGGATGCCACCTGCCAGGAAACGATCGAGGTTCCGGCAGCCCGACATCAGCTTCCGGTTGGAACCGAGAAGATCGGCCGCCGTTACCGTCGTTGTAGAAGGATCGAGGTTCGCCATTCTCTCTCTCTGGTTCTGGGGCAAAGAATGCGCTTATTGGTGTTGCCGGCGAGCGCGGGAAGGGAATTTCCTCTCTCCCCTGGGCAATGCCATTCGTGTCGTATCACTCTCAGGGGCTGACAATCTAATAGACGACACGAAAATGATACGAGGACGATTGAGGAAAAACTGTGTTAGTGTCCACTCATAATAATACCAACAAAAATTGGGTGCCATCTTATTTTCCACACAAATGGGAAATGCTAACACTTTGTTACCTTGAAATATAACAAGAGCACATGAAAATCCGGATACCGACGCGACATGAAAAGTCCATCTTCGTGTCCACCCTAAGTGTGTCACAAGGAAAAGGTGGGTTGTGCTTGTGTCACCTGTTTTTACCACAAACCCAATACCCAGGGTGTGCATCTGGCTTGGACCTAAAATCAATATGCAACGTTTGATATGCTTGTTTAAGCTAATACTTAATGGTGTATTTGATCCTAAAATCAATAAAGCACATTAGTTCCTTAAAAAAAATGATGTTGCCCCCCATTCGATAATACAGTTGCTCTGTTTGACAATAGCTTGTAATTATGCTTGTTTAAGCTAATATTTAATAGTGTATTTGGTCCTAAAATCATCAAAGTAAACATTATTTCTTTCAAAACAAAAATTGATCTTGCTCCCATTCGGTAATACAGTTGGTCTGTTTGACAAGAGCTTGTAAAGTATAAAAAGCACAACTTTTGTTAAAAAGATGAGCAAATACCTTTACAGTCATGTGAGGCTGTTTAAAATGCGTTCAAATATAGTAAGCACTAGGGTTGAGTGGGTTTCTGTAAATAGCTGATTCCTTAGGTGGGTTTTTGAAATTGCTCTTTGAAATTTAATTGGGCCATAGCCAAAATGCAGTCTGGAAGCATGGACTGTTAGAACTGGGTCAACTGCAATTGGCCTTAAACTTCTCCTCGTGTAGAAGTGTTGCCCTCAGGACTTGAACATGCGATGCCTCACTTATAATTTGTGCAATTACAGAAGTTTTCTTCTTGCTATTTAAGTTTTTTCTGAAAAGTTTCAAATTCTTTAGCCCATTCTTTATTGCAAAAATTTTGTTTCCTAGTTTTTCATGTACTAAATCTTTCTCAGATTTGAGCTCATTCAATTGTTAACCTCTGTAATTGTAACAATTTATGTATTTCCTTTCTATAGGTTATTCGTGCATACGCGCCCCTTATTTAATAATAACCTTCCTTTTCCCCCTTAATTCTCCTTTTTTGTGTCTCTCACATCAATATTATGAAAAGAACAGAACGGATGAACTGCTCACTACTAGTCACAGCATCGTTTGGCCAAAACTTCAACTTTGGTGCAGGTTCTCAGCTGCAAACTAATTGTTCAGGAATCGGCAAGCGTGCAGATGGTGAAGGCAAAGTGGATAATAAACAAAGAACTCCCCTCTAGAGTACAAGTTTTGCTTGTCGATGATGATAAAACTTCTTTAAAGATGCTCAGGGCGTCACTGGAGCATTGTGGATACAATGGTTAGTTTCACTTTTACCCGTTCGAACTCTTCTTTCTTAAATAATTTTTCCAGAAAATGCATATTGTTTCTATGCAACTTTATCTTAGAAACTTATCTTGAATGTGCTCATATCAACCAAGTCCTAGCGTGGATATTCTATTTCTAGTCTAACTGTTTGTATCGATTCCGTTGAACTAAAACAACACAATGTTGGATATTGTACTGGGCATGTCATATATGCACAATGAGAGATATCTTCTTCTTTTACAGTGGGGAGGCCAAAGCCAGGTATGCATGACCTGGTATCGAACTCACAACCTTCATCCAGTTAATGCTATGAGTGGCCTTGTGTCTTAAACTCTCATGAGTTTGATGTGTTTTATATTGTTCATTTGTATTTTATTTTAAAATGTATGATTTATTCGACTATCAAGTGTTAACATCATGAAAGTCTAAACAGTTTGAGAGTTTGATGTCACTCTAATTCTTTCATGAGTTTGATATCATTTATATTGTATATCTTGCAAATTCTTTTAACATGTACCATTGTCTTCATTTCTATCAAGTATCAATCACCAAATCATGAAAGCTTTGACAGTTGAGAGCTTATTTGCGTGATACCTCATGAGAGTAATTTTCTTTTCCATGTACCATTGGTCTAATCCAAAATACTTTAAAGTTTGATTGGTAAAAGATAATGTCAATCTCTCTCTCATGCTATTGTGTTCTCCAAAGTGCCTACCATCATATCTGCACGGCTGGATGTGATCTCGTTCATCGGCTAAAATTAAATGATTAGAGTTCTTCCTCGATTATATATATGTATAAGGAAATTTTTACTTACAAAAAACTCTCTTTTCATACAAATTCTTAATTTTTTCATGGCAAGAAATCATATTTATTTATTGTGAACTCTTGGATGAAATCTCATCCACCGGTTCAGATTTGACATGGTTATTTTCCATATGCATTTTTTGTTGACATAATCTCCTGTTTGAGATGATTCCACTGACCGCCACCCTTCACCACCTCCGAATACTGCTTCACTTTCTAAAACTCTCTCGGTCAAAAATAGTGTTGTCCATCACCAAAACCTAAATATTTATATATAAGTGATTTTGTGGTGAGTGTCAGTGGTTTTGATCATTGAAGGTAGTTTTAGAAAGTGAAAGAACAGTGAAAGACAGTGGATGACAATGAAGCGGTGGAACCGTGTTAAATGGGGATTATGTATGATTATGCACTGAAAAACATTAGGCATATAAAACTACATCTACGTAAATATATGTATATATGTATGTAAGCACACACATATATACGTGTGTGTTTGTATTTATATACACGCATATATATATGTGTGTGTGTATGTGGGTGCCTGTAACTGACAGAGACGAGAAACTTTAAATGCTATATAAGGACCTATACCTTGTTCTATCTTTCTGTTGCATAAGAAAACTAAGAGATAAATATTGAACCCTGATAAGGTCAGGAATCAAGAATTCTCAGTACAGTATAAAAACCGCCCATTCTGCCAAAAAATTTAGAATAGAAACATACTTAAAAAATCAGAAGTATTTGGATGACATGATCAAGTATACTACCTAGAAAGAAGAACAAATGTTTAACGAAAAATACCATGCAACAAGATTAGGGAACATATTAAGAAGTATCATAATAATAGGTATTCTAATCCCATCGACGAAGCCTGAACCATCGTTGTCAATGCCCAGCATGAACGTCATGTGACTTAAGAGCATACGCAGCTTCCATCATGCAACTAATGCTGACTTAGAACTACTAAATCAGCATGAGGTCTATCAACTGGTGGTAAAGTGGCTTATCATGCCTTTTAGGATATTATTGTTTTCCATACTCTCTCTCTCTCTCTTATTGCGTGCATTTTGCTCTCAATAGTTACTGCAGTGGAGCATCCTATAACGGCACTCAGATTACTCAAGGAACGAAGAACGGCATACGACCTTGTGATATCTGACGTATTCATGCATGATCTCGATGACTTTGAACTCACAGAATACGTCCGTCGCAACTTGGACGTTCCAGTTGTTCGTAAGTCAACTTCTACTACGTTAGCTTCTCTGCTTTCTTCTTCCTTCGAGATTTTTGTAATATTGAATTTTGATTCACTGCATGATCATGATCGAAAATATTCTGCCTCTTCTTTTATTTATCCGAGCTCAACGCAGGACCAAATACTCTTTGGAATTCTTTCGGAGCTATATTGCGGATACTGTAATTGATTGGATACTGTGTTGCCAACTCAGTTGTTTCAGGAATTAGTGCTGACAGAGAAGATGTGGTCAAAGGGGTGATGAGTGGCGCGAGAGACTTCTTGGTGAAGCCAGTTCAGATTGACGATCTAAAGCACTTGTGCCAACATGTTCTTAGGCACAAGAAATTCGTGTTCAAGGAAAGAGGGGAAGGGGGTGATACAGGTCATATTGCCAACAAGCCGCATAACAAAAGATACCCAAGAAATGACCACAATGAGGCGTGCCAATGAAGAGCAAGAAAGAGATGATGAAAATAATGACAGTTCCAATGAAGACTGCATATTGCCTGAGAGGAAGAAAAGAAGATTTTTATGGACAATTGAACTCAAGAAGAAATTCATCGATGCTGTTGATCAAATAAATTTTGCAAGTATGTTATAACAATGATCCCTGAACAAACTGTATACATAGTTTAACACTTGTGTGTGTAAGTGTATGTTGTGTTCACTAAATCACATTTGTGTGACCATGCCAGAAGCTTCTCCCAAAAGGATAATGGACATTATGAATGTTCCAGGCTTGTCAAAATTGTACATTTCCAGCCATCTACAGGTAAATAATTTCCCAATGCTTAGAGTCTCACTTTCTACTTTTGTCACTAACTCCTCAGCTCAAAAAGAAATGTATTGACACTTTTGTGATGTGAATGCAGAAATAGACTTTACACGAGGGGAAGGACTGAAGAAGCAGAACGAAAGCAACATTATTCTGCTGGCTGTGAGCATGATGATCTCTTCGGAATCCCCTGCTCAACTCATCCTTCAATGCCTCATTGTCAAGATGGCTGGGGTTCTGTGTCTTGTCCATATGCAGCACCTTCATCAAATGCTTCTGTGCATAGCATCCACCTCAACAATGGGATAGATGGATCGGCGCTAGCAAACAATCGTGAACAAATCTTGCCATCTTTTCAAAGTTCTTCAATGGGAGCACCCGCCCGGAGATCGGTCGTTCAGAACCTTCAAGGTGCCTCAGTAAAGGAATCCAACCCTGATGCATCACCAAGAATGGATTACATCCCTCATATTCCTCAAGCTTTATATTGAAACGATAATGCTCCCCTTGCACATGCTTCAAATCAGCATCTAGTGAATGGTCCACAAATTTCCCCAAGGAATGAAACTGTTGATACATCAGCTATCAGTTTTAGTGGTCTGGATGAAATATTTGCCAACACAAGTGAAGTAGCTGAAGCTGAGCCGCGCCATGAGGATAACTTGGGTCCGTTGGAGCTCGGCGCTAGATTCATGGATGAAGCTCCCCAGATTAGTCTACAAGACCCTATGTGCCGGTCTTTTCAAGTGCAGAGACATTTATGCCTTCTGATCCTTTGGGTCATACGCAGAATACGAAAGGTGGTGGTGATAATTTATACTTGTTTCCAGATTGGATCGACACTTGGTCCCCATGATCATAAAATGCGTTGTACACAACAGAAGCAGATGTTTACGATACTGAGTCAATTTAATTGGAGCAATCTGATTCGAGACTGCAACTTAAATAAACTTTGATTTATATTTCCAGGTTAAAATTTATGGTTCCATTTTTCCTCAGTTGTACGATTTTGAATTTTATATTCACAACAATTAATCAGTTATCTAGATGACTATAGAAGTCATCACCAAATCTTTTGGACAATACTGAACCTAGGCTCTAATTAACTTTTAGGACTTCAGGATTCTGCAAACCGAAGATTTTATGTAGAGTAACTAACCAAAGATGTCATGAAGTGTTTATTATCTACCTATAATTCAGAAACAGAAAATAATGCAGGGTGTTGGAATAGGGGATGAATATATTCGTGTATGAACTGAACGCCCGCTAAACCAGAGGATTTTGATGAATAAATGAAGACCATAGTGGGTATGTCATTGTTTCGTGAGAATAAAGTGGATAGCTGGGAAAGAATCAAAGGGCAGATTGAAGAGAGTTCGCAGATCTGCAGTGGAAGAATTTGTGGTAGACCCTTTTGTTTCCAACCTATTGCTAGTGCTCTCTGTTGTCTTTTGTGTTCGCTCCGTATAGTGGCTTCCTTTCGGAAGTTTCTCCACCATGATAAGGGCTGTGTCATTGGCAGATAAATGTATTGTTTGTACATAGTTCTTAGTGGTGAGATCGATTGATGTGATCTCAGTCCTTTTGAATATATCTACTGCTCCTTTCCGTAAGCAAAATGAAATAAAAATGCTAAATCAGATGAACTGCATATGCAAAAATTGTCTTGTGACCCTTTTTATTGAAAATAATATAAAATATCACCATGTACAGCAATTATAGCTGCATGATCGATTTTTAATACTATTCTCAGTTCTTTTTAATACTGGTTGTGATCAGTTCTTTTTAATATATATAACACCATTCTCAAAGTTCCCCAGCTAGGGTCTCTTATTACTATCACCATGTACAGCAATTATAGCTGCATGATCGATTTTTGGGTATGAAAGGATAGTTCAAGTAAGGCAACTTAAACCCTTTGATCTGTATGAGGACCGTTCAAGGTACCCAGGAAATACCGAATGAATAGAACGTAAATGCTGAAAGCTGAAACAGAAAAAAGTTCGGGTGCTAATTTTATGCAGTCGATATTTAGACGGTCAAGGGATCGCGTGGTATCTCTTAAAGCTGATTTCATCCTAATATGTAGTTTGATGTGAGGGTCTGTCTAATGAGAAGGGAATTCTGGTCAGATTATGAGAAATGGCACGAAATCATTCTAAAAAGTGTCCGTCGCCATGCCCACCCAAAATTATACAAAAAGAAGTCCTTATGGCAAGACATAAAACATGGAAGTGCTGGCACTGTAAAACTCCGCAAAAAAAAATCCCAAAATGGACCGTAACCCAAAAGTCTGTATCCATCTGAAGTAGGTTCGTGTTGAGCAAATAGGAAGTTGCACGACATTGGCACTCCTAGGTCAGGTGTTGGGTTATATTCGACTTGATTAAACTCCTTTCTGGCTCCGTACTGGGATGAAGTGACTTCGTCTTGGCACAGGGCATGGTTCACGAAATCGACTCAACTCTCTTCTGTCCCGAAAGCTAAGCAGAACAGGAATCTGCTTGTTTTGGCAACAAAATATGCCTGGCTACATCCGGAAAACAAAGAAAGAACGATGTAGTAATGGGGACCGTATTTGGCTTGACCGAATGAATACTCATTCGAAACATGCACCAGTAAATCACGTCTCCGCCTTACATATGAGAATAATCAAGGCATCTTACAAAAGATTCATTATCCTTAACTTTTTTATTTTCAATCTTAATTACTTGTGATCGGATAGTTGACTAGACATCACCAGGCCGGCCCAGGTTGATGCCATGAACTAAAATGATAACCTTCCATTGGCTCGTATAGGTTGACGCGCTAAATGAGCCAAATTGAGCAGGAATTTTTCGTAGCTCAAAATCATGAAACGGTATGGAACAGGGCTGGTAGAATCACCCGGGCCCGGCTTTGGTTAAAAACGAGCCACTCGGCTTGCCCAGAAACTCACGGAACAAAATCTCACCGTGATCCACCAAGTCATTTAAATGATGAAGTATGAATTTCTTAATGAAGAGCAAGATGTGATCATACATATAGGTAGACAAAACTAATTAAATAGAGGCAACTAATTCTCAGATCCTCTAGCCTTTGCCGGCAATACTGAGGTGAAGACTGATATATCTAAATTTTTATTGCAAGAGAGTACAAAATAAGAAAAGTTTTGATAATAACCACAAACGTTGATTCATGTTGATGGGGAAGAAAAAGACATGGAAAGCCATCACATTTCCTGCACAAACTGACGATATCAGTAAGGAATCCAACGCCATGAAAATCTTATTGCTTTCTTATAACACCATTCTTCAACACACATAGACGCTCTCACGCACACATACCAATCAACAAGGAATCGAACGCCATGAAAATCTTATTGCTTTCTAAAACCATTCTTCAACACACATACACATTCATATCAATAAGTAATCGAAACTAATCCCGCAAAGATCTATTGCTACTAAACGTCATTCAACAAGACTATATATTTAAGACGCACGCGAACACATCCACTTCATTAGGTAATCGAACTCCTACAAATTTTTACTGCTGCTCATGTTACTCATCAACACTAACATTTGACACTGGTACACGTACATCCATTTCAATAAGTAATCGGATACCTACAAAATGTTGTTGCTTCCTAGATCATAATCAGCACTAAACATTTCAAGCACACACAGATTCATATCAACCCACAAAGATTTATTGCTTCCCATATCATTCATGAGCGCAGAACTCTCTCCCTCTCATACACGCGCGCACATACACACACGGACACAAAATCTGATCCATATAACTAGGCAATCGTTCACCTGGAAGTTTTATTATTTCTACTTTATTCATCACCACCTATACATCTCACACATCAAACAAAAACACAGACACATACATCAAGTAACCATCAAATCTCTATTGCTTCTCTCTTCATCAGCACTAAACATTTCTCAGACAGAGGGAGATCTAGAGAGAGAGAGAGAGAGAGACAGAGGTGCATACGTGATTGATTGGATTGAAGGGGAGCTCCCACGGGTTTTGTCTAACAAAACCAATCTTTCCTTTTCTCCACCCTTCTCTACTTATAGACGGACAAGCAAGCATACATGTCACTCACGGCCAAACAACATCAAACGGCACCCTTCTTTTCTTTGTTTCTCTGGTTTTTCGAGACACATAAAAGGAGCATCCATAAAGAGCTATAAATGATCTTAATTAATTATGACAAAATCCTACCCTACAGAATCTAATATTGGACCGTCTTAAAATTTCCAGCAAATGACAATCCGATCTTTTCAGATTGCTTTCCTACTACTCTGGTCTATAAATTGATCAATCTCTGTTTAAAACCATGTAGCGGCGATCAAAACACCTAACAGGCTACCCCTATGAATCTGATTACAATTAGGTAAGGGATTTATCATTAATGGCATCGATTAGAGTGAGCAATGATGAGGTTTCCATGGGGTTCTAATAGAGTTTGCTTCGGCGCCGACCTGTGCTCTTTATTTTCTGTGCCGTATTTGAGGAAAGTACGCGTCCCATAATGGAAGGCAAGGAGTTTCCCAAGGATACATTTAGATGGTGACGACAATGAAGACGGATTCAATCCGGGAATAACGCCTACCCACGTGGTGCGGACTGTCCTTTATCTCTGTTAGTTACTCTTCCTCTTCTTCTCCTTTTCTTTCTCCGCCTGGTCTTCTTCAAGATTTTCTGGTAATGGCTTCCAATGACGCTGTCTATATGTTTCGGAAAGGAACTGCTTCGGCCACTCTTCGAGTCTTTGGTTCTTCATTGTTATCTGTTTCCGTTACAACTGCAACAGTATAACGTTCAAATTCATAAATTAGTTCACTTCTTGGCTAACTTAGAAACTTTTCTGGGACAGAACTAAATGATTCGATTCGGGACAATGGAATTCCTCGTTCGTGTATCTCAGATACCACGCGATACTGAATCCTGTGTACCAGTATTTGGTTAGGCCTGAAATAAGTTGCAGATTTCATTCCGTCGCATATATTTACTTGGTCCCATACCTGGACCCGACAAAGACGAAGTCATATACATTAAGCTCATCGTCGATTCAAGTGTCTGTTGAACTGATATGGCTCAGTTCAGATTTGACTAGCTGAGAACGTTAATTCAATTCCACTACCATTGGCTAAGAATTCTATTTTTCTCCAAGTGGCAAACCCAACCTATCTATCGGATACCCAAGCCCTAATGCCTCCATTATACTGTTAATATGAACCAATCAATTCCGCCAGGTTGACTCAACGCCGTCAAAGTGCTAATGGCATGATACTTTGCGACTTGCAAGCACTTTAATCTTTGCTTTGCAAATGCAACTCTGAGATAATGCTTTCGGAGCAACAATATTTGATGGAAACACCAGCATTTATATTAATAGGAAGGGAACAATGTCAGTAATTTGGAAGTACAAACATAATCCTCTTGATAAATTGTGGATTTGTCAAGTACGACAATTGTTTGAAACCTACAATATTGGCATTGAAAAGAGATGAATGAAGCGAAGTCACTATGGTGGATTGCATAGCCAAACTCATCTCCATCTCTCTGCCCACGCAAAACAGGCTTGAAATAAGTCTTACAAGCCAACGAGCAGTGGTAAACATGGCTGGCTTGACAAAGCTTTCACTATTAGTTGCACGGTGAGGCATTGCGTGCGTCTGACCTTCACTTTGAGACTGCTTTTTGTATCAAGTGGAAGCTACCAGGCAATTGCGAACGTTTGATCACGATAATATAAAATCCTCTTGCCACTGCCAATCATCCATCGGCAACCATAATCAGCATCCTGTCTGCATGAGAAAGGGCATTCATTATTCGTGTATATAGACACCAAATTGAATTATTGGCGGATCCCAATCCAATCCCCCTATTTTGCTTGTACCACAGAAGTCAGGAGAGTTCACGCACCTAACATAATATTTCATTCAATTGACTTAGATCCTGGGCATATGAAACACAGTACAACTTTGGATGAACAAGTGCACACACACACACTGCAAAAGGTATGCATGCATACGGGTTGTAAAGGAGCAGCGCAAGTGTTGCATTAATACGTGTCATATCAGGGATCCTATTCCAGTCTCATTCAGCAATACAATCAAATCAGGACTTTACAGATGCATTTTACATACAGGCCGCACAGATATCAGTACCGGTTGTAGTCGTGTCTGGAATTCGAAGAAAACACCGCAAGAGCCAGCACAATGCTTTAAGACCAAATAAATTGATAGGTATGAATTTCTGGGAGAATCTGCACCCATTCATGTTACTGCAAGGCATAGGATAGAGTCAGGTCTGTAGAACTCATGACTCATCCAATTCAACACGCTGTGCTCTCTTCTCAGCTGCAATCTTCCTAATAAAAATACCCCAACGCAAAGCTGCTTTGAGCTTGAGCCATCCAACGACAGCCTTTCCTGATGGCCGGGTCCGGTCCTCACTGAAGCCATAGTTTGGTAGTGGCGATGGAATGTACGAAGAATACCCGTAAGTTTCATCTGCCATGTTCATGGTACCTCCTCCCATGCTGAAGTAACGGAGTAAATGTTGCATGTCTTCATTCTCGAGCAGTTCTGAACTTCTCATCCGTATCTCTTCCGTTAAAAAGTCGTGATGAGCCCAATCATCTAGTAACCCCATATTTGTTTTTTGTAAAGGAGTACCAACAGATGCAAAACCAGAATCAGCACTCTGAGGTCCCAAAGCCAGACCGACCATTGGATCAGCTCCGTTGACTTGTGGTAGGTGGGTGGAGCTCATGAGTTGGTTAGGAGCAGAATATGACGCATTTTCAAACACGACATGAGTAGTAAGTGCTAATGGCTGGGTCACAGTTGAATATTGCGATGAAGGAGTGTTGTACCCAGATGCAATGGAGTCGCCTATAAACAGTAAATAAATCCAGTCAGTGTTCACAAACTCATCGAAGGCCTAAGCCAAACATCGTTTAATGTGAATTATTCTTTTTAGCATTTTTTCTGAGATCTTATTTAAATCCCAAAGATGATAAGCTGAATTAACAATCGCACACACCTACAATGTTCCTATCATAAATTATGGAGAGAGAGAGAGAGTACCTCTACTAGCAATTCCAGGGTCAACCGCTGCCTGCTCAGTAGTAAGCGTAACTGGCATTCGTTGGATAGAAGAGTGATGATCAAATGGCTGATATTCAGAACTTGAAGCATGAGTATCAGATCGAGTAGTAATCATCTTTTTGTTCCGTTTGAAGTTTAACAAAGATTTTCCATCATATTCAACCACATGCATCCAATTATCATATGCCTTTTTCACCAATGTGTCCACATACACCTGTCATCAATGAATTCAAAGATTTACCATGTGCTTGAAATTATCGATAAGGTTTTTAGCAATTTAATCACGGATATGCATTTTTTCGAGCAATAGGAAGCTTTGGAAATAAAGATCATGTGAATAGCAACTTAATCATGGATATGTAACCCTTTTCCAAGATGTTCAACACACAAAGGTTTCTTCCACAAAATGAAGACGCACGGCTAGATGGATTACTTGATTGCATCGAATGGCAACATAAGCCCTTTAAAGGATGCCATTCGATGATACGAAGTCCTAAAGTAGTAAGTAGAGTTCATAAGGGAAGCAGAAAGCAAGCTTATAGGTGATTGTGTGATAATCATATTTCTCAAACACTATCATGAGAATGATATGAAGTTTTTCAAGGAAACTGAGATAAGAATGCATAATGTTTTCAGAAAAGATCAGCAAAATGTTTTACCTCTTACTTTTTCGAATTAAAACTCACATCTAACATACCATTGCGACAAGATGTTATTGTACTACTTGTGTCTTGCTCACACATGGTAATCAAGAGATCATTTCCAAGATGCAAAACCATAGATCTCTTCAAAAAATTACCAAAATTAAACTTTACATAAGCTGCTCATTGGTTTAACGTTCCTGTCCTTAAGTAATTGTGTCGTTTCACGCAATGGTAGTCAAGAGGTCATGCCCCAAATGCAAACTATAGATCTGGCAAACCGAGCAAAATTTAAAAACTTCCCATAACCTGCTCATGACATTTAAGATTTGCTGTCCTGAGTACCTACCTTCTGGCTGTCAGACAGAGATTCTGCTGGGTAATACTGGTCACCGGCTATAAGGCCACATAACTCGTAGATATTGTTGAAAACAACAGCAACATTCCTTGAATCATCGTTGTAGTAAACATAAAGCTTTCCACCAAGCACACATGTCTTGGCATGGTCTACCGTAGCTTCCCACATCTTATTGGACATGCCACTTCCAAGGATCTGTATGGCAAAACCAAAAATCATATAAGCATTTTACAAAACCAAATGACTATTTTGCAAATAACCATAAGCTTCAGGGCATACATTGCGGAGTTTCTGTGAGTCAGTGACAACAAGACGAAGAAAATCTTCGACTGTATGGATTCCTGCTTTGTTCAATCTTTTATGAAATGATCCATCTTTTCCGATTTTTTCCAGACGCCATACCTCATCAGTAAGAGCAGGTGGATAGTGCTTCTTGTACACTGCTAACAGGATCCAACATCAGCACAATGACTATAACCAAGAAAACAATAGTTGAAACTAATGTCCTACTTTTTGACTGCAGGTACAATATACTCTGGCCACAGCCGGTGCATGTGCATACGAAGAAGGCACTATAAAAGTAGAACTTGGATTGCCCTTTAAACATATTATTATCTAATAAGATATATTACTAACAATATTATCACACTCCATAAAATACATACATTCTCCTCTGTGATCCTTAACAGTAAGTGCCTCTGTTTTTGCCTCACGGACACGAATCCCTTCACAGTAACCAGATGCAACCTTTAAACCAAGTCGGAATTTCCTGCTTCTTACCCAGCTTGAATTGTCTGTAAATATAAGATCACCAAGTGTGCCTACACCTTCCTTTAAGGTCACCTGTAAGTCTCCGGTTAAAAGAGGCCTCTTGCCTTCCCGTTCCTTTACTATGTGACCTTCAAAATCTTCTTGTGTCCAGTCATCATCATCTTCATTGTTGAAGTCACCTTCAAGCACAACAACATCTAATTTTGCAGATGATTCTTGGCCTGAAGTCAAGACCTGACCTGTTGTTGCATCAAGCAACACAACATGGATTGTAGAACCTTGCTCGCCCTCAACTTTTGCCCCAGTGAAAAGGGGAAGAGATAACCTTGAGCGGAACTGTAGCTGCAGACTCCTCCCATCAGGTCCTTCTATCCTCTTAGGCAAGGACCTGCAGCACGTTTTTATGGATCATTACATGGAAATTCTACATAGATAATTGATTCTGTTTCTCCCTTAACTAAGAGAAGAACGGGTAGGAAAGGGGGTTCATCCATGGGAACAAAGTCAAGAGAATGTCAAACATACATTAGTTACTTTTCCACCAACGTGAAAGTTATCAATTCCAAACCTAAAATGCAGGAAATGACGGTACAAGTTCTGTTTTGATCCAAAATACAAATTGTTTCAGATTGGCAACTATCCATAAACTAAAAGCTAGAAGCGGCCATAGATAAACACTTGAGAATCAAATATAAGATCTTGATGTTACATGTTAACAAAGAAAGCTCTTCAAGCTTCCAGATGAGTTTATGGTGACCCTGCACATACCAAGATTGTTCTTCTTGAAAAGTTCAAGTTTTCAGAAATAAAAAAGAATCAAATTTACTTCCAGATTGTTTTCATTCCATGCTCTGAATCAACTTCTGAGGACCAGTTAGTGCTGCACAAATAAATAATTTGTTTAGACCAAACGTTTTGCAAGTTAAACTCAATCTAGTCAGTTGTAGAAGTGTATTTGCTCCAACAAGGTCTTACAATTAACAAGCACTAATGCATACTCACTCAAAATGATAGCCAGTATGGTACCAAAACAAAAGATAGCCAATAATTTACTTTTTAGTAAGAAGACTTCAAAATCCAGAGCTGTTATTGTCTACACATGGAGAAGACATGCTTCCAGAGTGCATGAAGTACACTTTCATGTCTGTAACGTTAATTAGTAGCATACATCAGAAAATATGTCACAGAAAATAGAATGACAGTTGATCCATGAGACGCAAAAGGAAACAGCAAAAAAAAGGAAGCATCTAAGATGTATGATCTTAGCAACTTCGGTTGTATGCACTAACGCACCTTCCACCAATCCTAGGAGGCTCCAGCTTTGCTAAAGCACGCTCCACTTCTTCACTGACCTGTTTCATGAAAACAGGCATGCCAATTAGAATTTGGCTTCTCATCATCTATTAAGAAAGTAGAACATCCACTGCTGATCTTCATAAAAAAAAGTTTATCAAGTAACAAAAACAAACAGGCCCTGAAATCATTACAAGAGAAGTGATCTTTTCTCCTCCAAGAAAAAAAATCTACTAGCATTATTGAAAAGCCACTAATATAAGTATCAAATGCTAATCTGCATTTTGATCAATGTGTTTATTGTGGAAAGGCCATATAGGTTGCAGCAAAGTTACAAACATTTTTGCAGTCTTCCTTTCCTTCTCCAAAAACCATAGTTTGCATGACTGCTTGTAAAACAAGAAAAACATCGTGAAAGAAACTTTTATTGATGCTAACGTGCAGAAGCAGCCACAAATTGATTATCTAACAAAGGCCTGGAAATGTGTAAGGTTACCATACACGATACATGTGCCAAACACTATTAAGCAAACACCAGGTGGTACCTAAACCGATAAAACGACCTGTGTATACTTGGTAGAGATATCAAACAAGGAAATCACTCTCTTACTAGACAATGACAAATAAAGCAATACAATTAGAAAATTAATTTACAGCCTTACAAATGATACGAAAGAAGGCAAACAAACTTGTTCTAAAGTTTTAACTTACAACTCTCCGAAGAATGGGCTCCAATGACGAGCACAGTTTCTGCAAACTATCCACCTTCAGAGCCTCCACTATAACACTGTAAGAACAGCAAAGATATATGTTAAGGAACCAAGCCCATCCAAGAGAAGGAAAGCCTAACCACTGATTGAAAGAAAACTTGTAAACACTATAAAACATTAACATGCAAAGTGTACCACTAACCACATTCAGCAGTGAACATTCATAACTTGCCAACAGAAAAAGTTTCTTCCCAGTAGCGTGCAATGATTTTGAAGTATAAATGCAACTACGTAATACCAGACAAGAAAAGTTTTTTGGTAAAAAGGAAGCCGAAAAATAAATTAGCAGATAAAGTATGTGCTCAATAACTTTTTTCCACCAAAAGCTAGGAACATTCATTCATTAAGAAGGTGCAAGGGAGCTCCATAGAGCAGCATATAATCAAAGAACAATACAAACACGGAATAGGGAGATCTCCCAAAGTAAAAAATATAAAACTTTCCACCCTCCAATGGTATCTGACTATCGAAAATGCTTAGCCTTTGTTTTTCAATGTCCAGATAGTTGTCCAAAACCATCTCCAAGCACAAAAACACCTCCACAGTATAAAATCGTTCCATTCATCGTTCCTAGCCCTCTCATCGTTGCCCTAGGAGGGGAGATGGAGGGAGAGAGTGATTGAGGAAGATAATAGAAAAAAAGGTTGCAGAAAGCCGAGCAACCACCACTCCCTCTTGAGGCCAGGAAAGCTCCTCTCTCTCTACACTTGCACTGCCCTACTCCTCCTCTCTACACTAACGCTCTCATGCTCCTTGTTGAGAGAGGGGGGAAGGGAGATTGAGGGGACGGATCGGTAGGAAGCCGAATGCCCTCTCTCTCTCTCTCTCTCTCTGCCCTACGTGCATTAATAACTTGTAGCGCTTTGTCCCTTACTTTATCATGCTCTACTCTATATTGTACATACACTTTACAACCGCTCCGCTGCCGCCCGCGTCAACTTTTACTAGGGTGCCAGACACATGCTGGACACTCCGAAACTCGACACCGATGCCTAGCTTGTGTTAATCTCGACACTAATTATTTTGAATATCTTTTCACTAAGAATTGAACTTAACGGTAGTTCAGTGCTATGTCAAGGTGACATCTCATAGAATATTGATTAGTACTTTATCGATAAATACAAGATAAATCGATCTGCACGCATTGCTGATTGGTATTCTCGATATCTTTTAACTACAAATTGGGTTCTCTGATATAAAAAACTATCGTTCTACTAATCCATCTTCTTCTATTCCTCAAGGTCGACGAGTCCATGAACCACTCGCAAAATTCAACCTAATATTAGGACCTAACTCACGGTCCGTAGCTGAATAATTTGGAGAGCAACAACAAAATAACACCAAATTTATCAATTCTTCCCCCAAGAAAACAGCAGAAAACGGTACACATAATAAATCCAACAATTTGACTCCAAAATTCTCTCCATCTAGCAAACAGCAAAACCACTAGAGTAGGACTCTAGTGCAGCGGCTCAACTACAATAACACCATACAAGTATAAATCATAAATGGAAAAAAGACCCCAAACTGCAGAAAACTGCAGAAAGTCAAATCCAGAATCAGACAAGCATACACACACAAGGTTTAAGCTAAAATTTTCTTGAGAGAGAGCGAGCACAAAAAAAAGACAGACATATAAAGAAGGAAAAGGAGAAGCAAAAGCAGACCTGGCGAGAGCCGGTACCTTCGGTCGCTTCGCCTCCGGCGGGCTCTCCTCCGCATCGCCGCCTTCCAAACTCCTCTTGTCTCTCCTCATGGAGTTCGATCGCTCTAGAAAACGAGTCACCGGCCTCTGCATCTTTTCTCCCTCGCTCTCTCTCTCTCTCTCTCTCTCCTTCAGATCCCGATCTCGCCTCCGGCGCCGGAAAACCAGAAAGATCCCCAAAATCAAAGAAAACAGAAAGTTATAGCGCGCACACACACGCACAGTCCAGTAGATAACAGGCCAGGCCGAGGCAAAACTCAAGAACAAAGAGATCCAAACAAGGAAATTCCCGATGAGAAGGAGAGCTACGATTTTGAAAATCCGGAAAAAAACCCGTAGACTATTTTCCAGAGAGAGAGAGATCGCTTCGTTTCTAGAGTGGCGGCTGACTGTTGCCTCCTTATCTACCGTTGCCGACACACTCTCTCATCTCGATTCCAAGAGATCCGGGCCGTTCATTTCCGGCGGAGCCAGAGTCAAGCGAGTCAATTTCGTATGACTCCACTGCCCTTTGGCTTTTTCTGATATTCCGTCTGATACGGTCGTCTGCCAAAGCCAAAGAAAAAAAGAGAGCGGTTCTGGTGGACGAAGACGATCATAATATGTGGACTATTTCCCTCTCTAGCTATAGAAAAATTACTGTTCGACTGTATATGTCAAAGATACAAAAACAAGGGTGAATGGTTAGGGCTTTCAGGGTCTAGGGTCGTTTCAATTGCTATCAAGTATCAAATCCCCATCTAGATCTGGACCTGGAATTGCCTATTCCAAACGATAAGTAAAATGACAATATAACATACGTCACAAACACCTTCACTCATGTTAATAGGAAGTAAATTGAGTCGCATTAAGGTTAACCTTTTTCTTTCGCAAAAACCAAATGATATGATTTGAAACATGATATGGCAATTTGATGCTCAACTCAGAAATAACAGAACCTAAAAGATCCATGCCCTTGCCCGTCCGAACCGGTCTGTCTCCGCCACGCGGGCTCCTCTTCACTCAACACGTCAGTGAAAAGACAACTTTTAGGCCATTCTATTCTCCGCTGTGGAGAAAACGACAAGAACTAGTTGGACAACTTGGACCGGTTTAAGGGGGCTCAGTGGGCTTTGACTCCTAGTTAATTACGTTTTAGTATGCAATGAGGAACCAAAGGAAGTAGAGAAAGCAATATCTCACCTGACTAGGTCATAAGTTCGATGCCCAGGCGTGCATCTGTACCAAAAGGAAAAACAATCAAGAGATTCTCAATTTCGTAAAAGGCTACAAGTATTGAAGCCATGTCAGTGTACAAATTTTTTAGCAGTATGGCCGGTGGGGTGCGTAGCAGTTGGGGCATATTATATTGCTGAATGGATTCCCGTTAGTAAGGGAAGGCGGGATGCTAAAGGGAGCGATACAACGTTTTTTCGGGTACGATGGGCAGTAGTATGTCTTTGTGTGTCGTAAATATCATTGGAGTCCGTTGTAGTGTTGTGCCCTTCCTCTTAGAGCAATGATCAACACAAACGCGACAAATGTGGCGTCGCTCGTTGTCTGTGTGCTTGTGTGCGTGAGAGAGCTACAAAGGCCAGGAAAGAGGAGCCGTATGTGAAAGCTCTAGAGATTAATAAAGGGCCAAATAGCAACAAAAAGAAAGTAACTTCGCCATGATCCCTGGACACAAGGGAGGACGCACAAAATCTGCTCATTCATCCTACATATAAAGCCCTTCAGGAACTCCTTCCTTCTTCTTGAACATGACCTTCTCTTTTGCTTTCTTGAAGTCCGCATGTGTCACCTGGGTCACACATTCATCAGTTCGACTGTCAATCAATCAAGCCATTTTGTACGCTCTGAGTACACTAGATAGAACAACAATTAAATAACAAACCACAGGTCTTTCGAAGGATGCATCCACCATATTAACAAGCCCCAACATTGCACAATGTAATTAGAACACTCAGATTCATTCATGTACACTAGTAGTTGAAATAGCAAAGAAGAAGCCGTAACACAAAAAAGAAAAGGAGAAATAAAAATGATATCTTTCCGATAATCAAAATAGACTCTACTTCCAACACTCACTGGTGAAACGAAGAAATGCCTCAAACTTCGATTTAGACATTCAAGGCCAAAGCCGTAAAGCTGGTTGTACGCCAACCTGCAAATCAGAGAGTGCCACGCAGAAGCACTGGGTACAGTACACAATGAGGGCGCAGGGAGGCACCAGGTCAAGAAACACATCGCAGTGTATTATAGGACTTCGAACTATGTTCAGAACAGACAGAATGGGGCAGTTTATGCTCTTGGATAGTTAGCAACTTCCCAATACAGGGTTTGATGCTATCAGATTTAGAAGGTGGTAACAACCATATCCATATTATGCAGAAAATACTAATGGAAGAGCGTCCCTGGTTCCTTTGTGAAAAACGCCATCAACTGCCTTTAGTAAGGTATTCAAAAGGGTACCAAGTGCATAAACACATTACCAGCTACCAGTTCCCAAACAGAGCCTTATTTGTAGGGAGTCGGATATTAAGACACCTATATAGATAGGATACATGAAACTAAAAGGACCGTTTGATAATTATGTGACTAGGTAGATGCAAGGGAACCAAGGCAAGCATAAGGACACATGGATGAACTGTGTTTCTATAAAGAAACTTATATTGGACAGTTTTGATGCGGTACACAACTATACCACCGGAGTGCATTGTATCGTACATGTATAGTATGTATATAATATACTATTATGGAAAGTCTTGATGTGGTACATACCTATATAATCAAGTTGCATGCACCATACATGTATGGTATACAATACACCATTGCATGGAATGATATAGGTTTTCAACAAACATGAATCAGTGAAACTGTAGATCATAGATATTACTACTGATTACTTCTTAATTGCTTGATTAGAGATGAGTTTTTGTTTCAACTGAAATGTATTAGAGCATCATTAACAAAATTGAAGGCTATGGGCTTTATGGATATAATGTAAGACTGCATAATGTTTTAGCATATCACTGCAGCAGAAAGCAATGTTGTAAAATGATATGATATGAGTTTGTCATGTATCGTATGCTAGAATGACACGATACATATAAGTGTATTGGTTTCAAGTATTTATCCTATCGTATGAGTCAACATCGATTTCTCCAAGTTTATAAACCCGAGACCCACGGGATTCATTTTGCTGTTCTGCATGCCCTCAAACCCTTTCCTATCCTCTTGCATTTGCTCCCAATTTTTTTTCTATCATCCATTTGCATGAATTCATTGGGAAATCACACGTTTTTCTCTCGAACCCATGAAGATCTATAGTTTTTTATCAAATCCGTAGCATACTCATTTCTTTTCATTCCTAATTCTTTCTCACCCGATTTTTTACTTGAAAATTTTAGGGTTTTCATATATTCCGAGATTCCTCACCTTCGTAAAACCTTTTTCTTGTTATGGTTTATCTCAGCTTAGTTGATGGCGTATGAATGGTCCGATCCAATGTGAAAGTGTAATGAAACGATTCTTCAATTCACTTGAGGAATCCTAGCCAATCACACAATCCAAAAATCGCCAAGAGACTAATACACCGGATGTTTGGTGTTTCAATACACAAAATAAGTCAAATAACAAGCACTCAAGGAGTCAAAACAAATATCCAAAGTGCTCCAAAAAACATATTATTGATGTAGCATAATGATTTATTTATAGAGCTAGAGAGAAGGAATTTACAACACCAAGTGAAAAAGGGATACACAAGTCATCCCCCAACGACTATATGAACTAGCCACGGGGGCCAACAACTGCCCCCAACGCCAACTACTCCCCAATGCCTAGTTGGGGTCAGTATATCTAACTAACCCTAATAGATGGGCCAATTAGTCAAAGACCAATGGAACCTAGTGGCATGTCTCCTATAACATGTATACTTTAACACCCATCCTCAAACTTATGGTGTACCGAAAGTTTGTCTAACAAAAAATTAAACCTAAGAGCCGACAATAACTTGATAAAAAAATCTAAAGTTGTAGTTCCGAGAGCACATAACACAAAGTTGACTTCTTCTTCAAACATTCTTCTCTAACAAAATGTCAGTCATCTCAATGCGTTTCGATATTTCATGGAAGGTGTTGTTAGATGCTATGTTCATGACACTCTTGTTGTCACAAAACAGAGTAGATGGTTGTTCGAGAGTGATCATGTCTCTCAACACCTCTATAATCCAAGAGATCTCAGTAGCATGGCTCGGTATTTCGCTTCTATGGATGACATCAACACCTGTTGCTTTTTGCATCTATCAACGACTCACCTAAAAATATAAAAAAAAATAGTGGTTGAATATCAATTATTGACATCTCTACCCTAATCTGCATCAGTATATGCAGTCAAATTAAGAGAATATGAAGAAATTAGAAATACCTTCTTATCCACATAGTGCTTAATGTATCTGATGATTCTCACAACCGCACTCATGTGAGCACTAGTATGAGCTTGTTGAAATTGGCTTGTAGTGTGTATAACATGTGATATGTCTGAGCGAGTGATAATGAGATAAGTAAATGCTCCTATCAGTTCCCTGTACCGTATAGGATCTTCTAGTTTCTCTCCATATGTTGCTTTCAATTTTGTCCCAAATACTTATGGGTATCTACTTTCTTCTCACGAGTTAGACTTGTCCTACTAACAATGTCACTGACAAACTTTGTTTATCCTCTATCACAATGTACAATTTCAATTCCTAAAAAGTAACTAAGTAAACCAAGGTCTTTCATTTCAAATTCCTTATGAAGATCCCATTTAACTTATAATATGCCATCTTCGTTACTTCCAAAAGCAATATTACAATGTTTGCATTTGACTTCCTTACAAATAATGTTGTGTCAGTATAACAAAATAAAAAATTATGAGCATGCATGAAGTTTTCAAATCTATCTAACCAAACCTTAAGTGTTTGCTTAAGACTAAGACTTTTCGTAACTTAAGAACATGACTTTTGGAGATATCTAATACTCAGAGGGGAGAATCGTATGAACCTCTTCATTTAGATTGTCATTCAAGCAAGCATTCTTAACATCTAACCGAAAAACTTCTCACTTTCAAATAGCACTAAGAGACTTTAGACCTTCATTGACGAGATTTGTTACGAATGTTATTATTGTTCAAAGTCTTGTCATACATAAAATACATTGAAAAAGATATTGGAATATGATAAATAGGACTCTATAAGTCGGTCGAGAAAGAGAGGGTTACTATAGTGGATATTATTTTTAATGCTAACTTTTGAAAGAAATGCAACACATTTTTTAGGATAAATGTGCCTCAATATAAGGTAATGAGAATGATAGTGAGTGAAGATAGGTATGCTATGATATATATATATATAAGATGCTATGGATAAAGCCAATTAGAAATACAAGTAAATGTTGACTGCAAGCACCCACTTTTAAACAAGGTTTGGAAGATAATTAATGCATGTTGGAACCGGCAAATGTATTATGGTTTGCATGCAATTGCATATTTTTTAAATTATTTTATTAGATTTTCTTCTTATTTTGTAGAGGATGAAGAAGTAAAAAAAGAGATATTGAATGCACTTGACTTTGTAAAAGATTCTTCTACTCGGTGCAATATTCATTTAGAGCTAAGCAAGTATATACAAAAATGTGTGGGTTTGTATTGCAATACAACTTTGCTCCCATATACAGCCAGGTAGGATTTGGTTTTTAATAAATTATTATTACTTCTTAATTCTTATGACTTATATTGCTTCTTAAGACTTAATCTTTTTGTTTATTATATTTTATTTTAAATAATAATGGGCTTGCTTTGGTGTAGATACACAAAACTTGTCGAGATTTGCCTAACGTATATTAAGCCAAACATGTACTTGAAGTGGATGCAAAAGAAATTAGAGTTTTTTTTAACACATTAATACAAAGAAGAGAATAAGATTAGAGCATGCTCATCTCTGTGATTTGGTATATATTGCATTCACTATGAAGTTAAAGCAAAAGTAATAATTTAATTATAATATGTTTGTTACTTCTTATATATAAATATCAATTTGAATGATTTTCTAAGTATATAATATTATTGTATTTTTTCTTTTTTTTATAGACAAATGCAAAGAGATGCAAGAAGGACAAAGAAGGTACCATATGACCCACTTAGCTACAAAAATATTGATATTCTTGATAATTGGGATTAAGAAGAGCTCCTCATCAATTTAGAAGATGAAAGAGCAATAGAGGCACAAGCATAGATTGGAGATGATGATATGGAAGGTGCTGGATTGGAGGACCCAATTATAGAGGAAGAGGTGGGAGATGATGGTAATGGTGGTGATGATGATGTTGATGGCGACCTTGACTATAATACTTATGATGTATTTGGTGATTATGATCTATTTTTGTGGAATGAAACACTGAAATTAAACTCTAAAGTTTGAATTTGAAATTTATATTTATACTTTTTAAATTATAATCTTAATTTTGAACCGACATGGTAGTTTCAGTTTCTACTTGTAGTTTAACAACTTTAACTTTTTTACTCATATAGCCTGTTGGTGTTATTGATTGTGAAATGTCATGAAACATTGAAATTAAACTCTAAAGTTTGAATTTATAATTTATATTTCCAGTTTTTAAATTATAATCTTAATTCTGAACCAACATGGTAATTTCAGTTTGTACTTGTAGTTTAACAACTTTAACTTTCTTACTTGTATAGCCTGTTGGTGTTATTGATTGTGAAATGTCATGAAACATTGAAATTAAACTACAAAGTTTGAATTTGTAATTTATATTTCTATTTTTTAAATTATAATCTTAATTCTGAACTGACATGGTAGTTTCAGTTTGTACTTGTAGTTTAACAACTTTAACTTTCTTACTCTCATAGCCTTACACGTGACAAAAAAATAACATTAAAGTTGAAAGGTAAATATTACATAGCAAGAATTAGACCCACTATGTTATGTTATATGATTATAAATGTTGGGCAAGTAATCACCCACATGTGCAAGAGATATTGGCAGATGAAATGGATGTATGATCACACAAGGAAAGACTCAGTTTGTAATGTGGTTACTAACTTACTATAAACAAATTGAGAGTGACAATTACCAATAGATGACAAAATGAGAAGATATCGTTTAAGATGGTTTAGACACTTGGAAAGGTGATCATGAAAGCTCCGATAAAGTGTACCAAACTAGATGGTAAAAATGTTAAAAGAGAAAGAGCATGACCATAAAATTATTGGAAGGAAATAATAACGAATAATGTAGCTTTTATTAAGTTAAAAGTTAGCAAGGTACATGATTCAACTCTATAGAAAGAAAGAATTCATGTAGCTAACCCCATCTGGTATGAAAAAGGCTTCATTCTTGTTGTTCTTTAGATATTTAGTAGGATTGTCAGTTGCAATGGTGAGACAAACACATTAATGAGTTACTATTCATGTCCCAAACTTTTGATTCTAGCTTAGGCTTTGGATGCATCGTGTGATTTGTAAAACTTGGATTTTGTCGTTATTAACAGTATTTCAAATTTTCAATCATTGTATCATTTTCTAAACAATTAGCATTTACTACACCTTTCATTTTTTAAGAAAAAAGTATGATATTTATGGTACACTGATATTCTACAGATTTAACTATTTGCCATTTATATTGATGGTAACTATCTATGTTATCAATAGCGGTTAGCATACTGTTAGAAATATCAAGAAACACAACCACCATATTCATACATATGAATCAAACTAAATAAATAAATTCTAAGTAAACAAACATATGCATATTGAATTGCTAAATTTAAATTAAAAAACAAAAACATAAATGTAACAAAGTTATTATAACACAAGTTCTTCTAAGTAACAACTATTTTTCATCGATAATCCCTTAAAGTGCAAATACAAATTATTGGTTCAAGTTTGACAAGAAGAGCTGGAAAATAAAAGATTACAGAAAAACCTCAATCCACTATACAATGTGTTGCATTTAACTACTTATGCTGCAAGTATATATGCAAATCATTGCAAAACGATTCCACTTAGTTCAAACTACTTATGATGCAATTAACATACTTGTGCAACACGAGGCAAGCGTAAAACCAACACTAAACATTCTGCATAAAGCTGAATTTTTATCAACCAAAACATTTAACTAAATTACCAAATGAAACAATAACAGCAAGGGTGAGTTCAGTGAGTTGTCTTAAGTTTGAACTGAACCCAACAAGCCATTACTTGTGTTGCACATAATAAGAATTCATGCAGAATCTCAAATGAAAGCAAGAAGCAATAAAAGCCAACAATGCCACCAACTAGAAGTCGTCAGTGGCCTGTACAATCCATGCGTTACAAACACAGACAAAGATGGATAGACACAAACCCACATATAGAAAGAGGCACTACATGACTTCTTTGCGCATTAGTAGAGGTCTCCAAGGCATGACACGATGAGGGAAGTCACAATAAGAAGAAGAAGAGAGAGAGAGAGAGAGAGAGAGAGAGAGAGAGAGAGAGAGAGAGAGAGAGAGAGAGAGAGAGAGAGAGAGAGACTTACTGTCGCTTCCGACGGTGGCCTTCGCCGATATGTGCTACCGGTGGTGAAATGGTGGAAGAGGAATGCAAGAGAGAGGTGGTGAAATGGTGGAAGAGGAATGCAAGAGAGAGGTGGTAAAAATTTCAGCAACCCTAAGGTTTCTGTTTTTCATACACTTTAAATTGGATTAGGTTTATCCATATCCATTTGGATCGACCCACTTATACACAAAATAGAGGTTAGCATACCGCTATAGCGGTCCACAATAGCACTCCTAGCGACACACATAGCAGGTTATGGGGCCGATAAACTCATAAACTCCATGCGTTATAACAGCAAAAGGGCCAGTAAAACACTATAGTGCGTTATAGTGGATGCTATAGTACGCTATTAACTACTTAGGTAGCTATATCCATTGAAATGTTTTGCATTATTCTTAAGAAAAAGCTTCAACAATGAAAGAAACATAGAAAAGAAAAATCCAACTTGTAATCTACAACCGTCCCTGTTAGTTGTCAACAACGTCCACATTTTGTACAAGAAAGAAAGGAATGTAATCCTGAAAAGAAAAGCACGTTTGGAATGATTAACTAGAGAAGAGACAAATCAGGAAAATACCAATCACAAAAGACAAAGATCCAGAAATGAACTTCAAAAAGAAAGCACCCATGAAAGAGACAGTACCTTCATCCTGCGCTCTCTTAAAGCTAGCAGACCTGCCTCAGTGCATATGGCCTTAATATCAGCTCCAGAAAACTCATCCTTTGTCATAACAAACTCTTCCAAGTTCACATCATCAGCCAGCGTCATTCTTGATGTGTGTATCTATCACGAAGAGATCCAGCAACAAGTTGAATCAGGGATTTCATATTAACAACTCCATAGAGTGTTCAGTGTTAACAGCTAGCAAATCTCCAAATGCTACTGTGAAACTTATAAGGCAAACCTTCTTCACAAATCACAAGGCTGACATACCTGGAAAATGCGCCTCCTAGTTTTGATGTCAGGAAGAGGAAATTCAATCTTCCTGTCAATTCGTCCAGGCCTGAGCAATGCAGGGTCAAGGCTCTCGATCCTGTTAGTGGCAAGAATGACTTTCACGTCTCCTCTAGAATCGAAACCATCTAACTGGTTGAGCAACTCCAACATGGTTCTTTGGATCTCACGCTCACCACCTGAGTGGGCATCATACCTGAAGAACCACAAAAGGTAAATACATAAAGAATCTGTAATGAGAAGTATGCCAGTCAAGTAGGGCAACCGGCAACCTAAAACCAGAAAGGACAATGTCTTCATACAGTTCAGGATGTGTCAGGGAAGCTCAACTGCTTCCTTGATTTCGACTTCATCTTGCAGGAGACCAACAACAGAAAGCACCTGAAAGTACAAGAGATCCTCTTCACTGTATTACAGTTTCAGAATGAATAAGGGCAAAAATATTGACACCGACCATTCTTAGGTTTGTTTTATAGGTAGAAAGTTATGAACTAATCTGCTTGCTATCTGTCACTGGTTGCAAACCATGTTAAGCACGAGTATGAGCACTATCTCACTTGAGTAAGCACTACGATCGTGCTCACTTGAATTATTGCTATGACAAACTCTTGGTATTACACAAGAAACTCACCAACTTCAAGAAACAATAATAATTAGACGGTTAGGTAGGCATTCCTAGGAAATCTCTGACTAGCAGTTGAAATCACATGAAATCAATGAACTTAACATGAAACCAAGTTTGTGCCACCTAAAATATGCAAAGGGCACAGAAATCCCTCCTGACACCACTGATTCAACAGAAAAAAAATACAATGAGTGACTAGAAAAACTAAATTTGGAAAGTATTAAAAGAGGTAGAGGACGACCACAAAAGTGTTGGAAAGAAACAATAAAGAATGATCTAGCTTATTGGGAGTTAACTGCTAACATGGCACACGATAGGGATCTGTGGAAACAAAGAATCCATGTAGCCGACCCCGTCTAGTATGGGAAAAGGCTTTGTTGTTGTTGTTGTTGTTGTTGTTGAGTGACTAGGCCACTGCTCATTGGCCTGCTAGTTTCTGGCTACTGCCATAATTTTGCATCGTTGAATCATGCGAGAATCTCTGACTGTACAGATTGTTACTATAGTGAAATTACTTTCTTCCAATCCAGAAACTCCTGCAAATCCTTGCCAGCTCGCACTGTGACTAGACTATTAAGGGATTAGCAGAAGATGTTCTCTCAGCTTTTCATGTAAAACACTGTCACACATTGTGCTAGAAATATGAAATGTACAATTTTAGCGGACACCAACGCATTCACAGTCAAGTCAAATACATTATACAGTGATCATCAGAACAGATTCTTAAACCATTAAAATATTTCCAAACATATACAAGACCCACTTCATATCATAACCTGGTCAGGTTGCAGCTAGTTACAAGACAATGAAATGTGATCTATCTATCTATATGAAGACCTAGAACGAGAACTATACCATCGAAAACAATTTCTTCAACGTACAAAAACAAGCTGAAGTATCATAACACCCGCAAAAGTCTATGAATAGCAAGCCTAGGTACAATCATAGTTTTACTTGAAATATCATTTCAAATCTCGAACGCTACGTGACCCTCACCTTAAACATCTAACACGCAACAGTAGATAGGACTTGAATTCCGAATTCCCAAGTCATCAGTTCCGCATTAGTACATAACCCCATATTTTGCATGAAACATTTTCCCCAGTGTCTTTTCATCACCCCAAGGAACAAAAATGTCTAGGCTATCAGCCAAATCAACACAGTACACGCATTACGACATTCACTCAATAACATTCAACCTTGGAAAGGAAGACGCTAATTTCTTGAACTATCGAGTGGTGCTCCTTACGAGTTCTAGTAAGCACAGAAACCCTGGCCTAGGCTCTGATTCCCTCAATTGTCAAATCCGACGAAACAGTAACTCTCTGGCGAATGTCCATACATTTAACTCACCTACAGAACTTCGCCCATCACATATAAAACCCTAACAGACCTCTTTTTCAAAAGCCCCTAAACAGCAATAAAGAACGGAAATAAGGTAAACCTAACCACACATAAACTTGGATAAAGATATAATCAGCCTAATGAGCGAAATACGAAAAAAGAAAAACAAGCAAGCAAGAACGAGGAGAACCCTGACTAAGCAGAAGTTCAGCTAAGATCAGCTTAGCAAGGGGGAATAAAAAGAAGAAAGAAAGATCACCTTGTTGTGCATGAGAATGGCGCAACCTGGTTCGAGTTGATCCTTGTCAACGAAGGACAGGATTCCGACGTAATATTCGGGTCCTACAGACGACGAGACGATGGCGTGGTTTTCGTCGATCAGTTCCTCTAGGTTTCCAACGCTCATGGGCGATCCACGGAGATCGTCGACCTTAGATCGATCCTCCTCGTTCTTGTCCTCCTGCGGTTTCAGACGCTCCTGGCTGGTCACGAATTCCTCTTCCATGAGGAGATAGTCCTTGATCCGCTCGAGCTTGAGAAGACGGAGCCTGCATTTCGTCAGAGGCGTTACCGTCGGTAGACGCGCGGCTGCTTCCGGCCCCTTCTGCTTCCGCTGCTTCCGGCCGACGCGTGCCGGACGGACCGCCGGCTCGAACTTCTTCTCCTTCTTGTCGTCGCGCTTCCGGTCTCCCGGGAGGCCATGCCCCTTCATGCTGCCGGGAGATCCTTGACCCATCGTTCCTTCTTCAGTCTCTCTCTCTCTCTCTGATCCCTTTAGGCTGAGCAAAGCGTTCGCAGCTGAGACGGACGGCTTTCACGTGGAAGAGGGCACGGCCGAATTGTACGGAGCTATCGTTTCGTATAGGGCGTCGGGGCTTAAATTGGATCCGATCCAATTTACGTCGGATCCCTTGTAATGTCAAGGCTATACATCTTACCGGAATCCGACCCATCTGTATTCCTGTCAATCATTACATGGACCAAGAATAGGCTAAAATCTGTAATCATGCAATGTAGGCTTCTTATTCTTCAGCAAATCGTTGAGTTGCTTATTTAAACTTCCCGAGCTGATCTAGTTGCTTGCCCGAGCCATACTGAGTATGTTCCGGCTCTTTTCCACGTTTGTAATTGAAAAGCTAGATATATATCGAGTGATTGGATTGGTGTTGTGTGTTTTTGGGTGACATGAGTATAATAAAATATTCTTTTTATTTTTTTCAGAGTTACTTAAAAAGTTTAAAATTATACTAATACCACCTAAAAGTATGAGTGAGTAGTATGGGCATATCCAAATTGAGGATAAGAAAATTGTTAAAGGGAGGTTCACCCAACGGACTGGTTCCCAACGTTTGTATAACTTGTACATTATTTTTTAATGAACAAACGTGGGTGGTAAGAGCTTGCCTAGTCCCGCTTGCCTTTCAAAACAAAAGAAAAAAAAAAGCTTCATGCAATTAGTGGCATGCATGTTGCCAAAGAGTTCAGTAAAAAGATATGGTTAAACACTAGAGCAAATGACACAAATACACAAACAAATCCAATCAATTGCAGTGTAGAACTTTCTTCACTTTGAAGAACTTAGAGAGTTAGTATCCTTGTGATTCAGTTTGGTACAATTGAACAATTTCTCACGAGAAAAGTTAAACAGGGATTTTATTTGTCGCTAAAATGTGTACAATTATATACTCAAATCGACGTAATAAAGGCAACCGCAACATAATATCCAGCTTTTAAGGGCTGAAAAGGCAGAATCCTTGCAATTGAGTTTTTCGTTTTTTTTTCCTCGATCGGAAAGCAAGCAGACCCCAAGCAGTTGTGTTGCTAACGAAAAATCATGTATGAGAGGCCGATCCTATCAACAGGATGACCCTTCAAGGAACAAAGTTTGGAGCAGGCTTGTATCCGAAACTGTTATTTTGGTACCAAGTTGAACTCAAGTCCACATCCGATTAAATGGTATGATGTGATATCCGACCCGAATTCATACTGTTCTCTTTTTATTTATTAGAAAACTGTTTACATGCTTCTAAGCCTTGGCGGAGGCGTACGATAATTTCATTGCCATAGCACTCGGACTGGATTTGTTGGGGTTCTTTGGGCAGATTTTGGTCAATCCCATAGCCTCATTCCAGTACCAAGCTACATATATATATATATATATATATATATATATATATATATATATATATATATATATATATATATATATATATATATATATATATATATATATATATAGCTTACTGTTTATCGTGGGCTTTTGTGGTAGGCAGCTCACGGTTCACAGCATTCCTCTAATAACTAACAAGACTGTTTTGTTCGTTGCTGGGAGATAAAGGGTCAAATTTTGATTCTCTTGCCAGAGAAATTGAACATCGCCACTTCTTACGCGGGTCCCGTGTAATATTAACATTTTTTAATGCACATATCAACCTCTTTTCGAAAGTCACATTTCTGCCATCAACCTTCTGTTAGACCAAAACCGATCCAGGAATTCCTTTCGGGTGGACTGAGCTGACAGTGAGGCGAATTATGATCCACGGATTAAACCTTGAACTATATATACATATCTTCTGTGTATTTTGTAAAAGTGGGGACTCGCCTCAATGTAGTTTTCCGCCACTGGTTCCAGACCCCCTCTCCTTGGGTACAATGAGGTGGCCGAAGCCACATAACTCTCACTGGGTATCAAACTCATGACCTTCAACTAATGAGTCGACCCCTTAGTGAGGTGGGATTCAAATTAAACCCTTAATTTTGATAGCCAGTTGGATAACCACTGGTGCAAACCGTGTTAAGCACTGCTATGACCTCAATATCACTTGAATAAGTGCTATCTGTGTTATATACATTTTTAAAAAGTCATGGCCTCTGCGTAACCCCATCGTGTTTATCAAATAAGAAGAAAAAAGGAGGGGGAGGTCCACGTCCACTAGTCAGGCTCATTTGGCATCCCATTTAACTTGCCTAAATATTATATGGACAGACTACAGAGGCTTTCAAAAGCTGTTTATACCATTAATTAGGATAGAAAATAAAACAACTGTCAATCATTCATTAAAGCTTCTTTTATATACTAATAAAACTCATTAAGCTAATCTCTTGTTATTATTAAAGAGGAAACGATTACGGAAGCTAATCTCAAATTGAGAGTGTGATGTTCTCATATATGGAACTCTTGTACTTGGACGCTTCTCTACCATCCCTTATTCTCACTTACACTTTGTTCAGTGTATTTTGCGATTTCCAAGTCACTTTTATACATAAAACTGGTGTACGTGTCAGAAGGGGAGAGTGGTATTAAATAATTTTAATATAAAACAAATAAGTCGAAAATGTAAAGTATATTTAAGAATGGAACAATAAAGAAGCTAAGCACATCTCATTGGACAAGTATCAACAGCTCACATCTGTCACAGATTTAGCACCGTGTCCGGTCCTTCTGGTAGCATTGTGATGTAAGATAAACCACTTGACTAGAGCCAACGATTGACTCGTGAAAAGTGGCACTTTGCTCATAAAGTAACTAAAGTGGGTTCTACTATGAAGAACGTGTATGACTTGAGCGCATAGCCTGTTAGCAGTATGGAGACACACCTATAAGCATTTCTTGTGATATAGAAATTCTTTAATTGTTTAATGAAAATTAAAATTGTGTAGAACACATAGCTACCTACGCTTTCGTCTTCTCTGCTTTTATGGATTCCATGACGATGTGACATGAACATCAAAAAAAGTTAAAGGCCAAAATATCGGGTAGACCCTCTTATATATGTGTGTGTGTGTGACTCATTCCAACTAATGCGATTTGTATAATGGCACCTTTAATCACATATACTAATTAATTCATGATAAGGAGGCCTAGCTGCTTTATCTACCAAACCTCTTTCACAAACTAAAAGTTATAACAGTTCTTGACGTTGTTTCATTTGGATAGTAACCAAAAGTCAAAAATAAATAAATGCAGAATTATTGAGATCTTGACTTTTGAAGTTCAAACTAGGGACTGAGTGCAACCTAATGACAAGAGTATGAGTTAGTGTGTAATGAAGAAATCAAGGAAATACTCCTATAATAGACATGTACTAGTTATGACAAGGAAGCAAGGTAACTTTTGCAAGCATGATCATTCATTAAACAGCCCTATCGCTTACGCGGTGCTGGGAATTGAATGTAGGAGAGAATTTGGGGATGAAAAGTTAGGTAATTGATTAGTTTGAATCATTATAAAGACAAGGTGTCCAAAGGTGGTCTAACCTACCCCACATTGACATCCAAAAGTAACGCAAGGCAAAAAGCATATTAAATTTTGAGTCAAAACAAAAAGAGGGAGTCAGTTTATAAACAGAAGTAAAAATAAAATGAAAAGTTTTATCAAGTTGAATATATATGTATATGTAGACAAACAGGCAGAGAGAGAGAGAGAGAGCATTTGCACATGTTTGGAAAGAAGAGCATAATACACATTATGTAATATATATTCCCGTAGACTTTTAACCCTTCATAGAATTGAAGCTATAAAATCGGTTTCTTTTTCTATTAACATTAAGAATTATTTACTTTTGAAGTTCTTATATAATTTGATGGATATATAGAAAACCATGGTATGCACTTTGGTAATGCATGATGAATGAGAGATTAAAATGAAAGGAGGGAGCTCATGCGAACCCTACCAGATGCACAGCCAGCCCAGACATCGACGAAATCCTGAGGTGAGCTAGGGTCAGAGAGCCAACTCCTTAGCCATTGTTAAAACTACATGGAAGAAAATGAAACGTACCATTCATTCATGATGACATTGAAAAAACAGAATCTTTGAGTTTGAATATAAAAACGCCCAGAAAGATCAAGAAAGCAAGCATCTATATTTCATGTCATGTCGGGACGCGCAATAATCCTTCCTCTCACTTGGAAATCTTTAATGGAAACACCATTATACAAAGTCTACGTTGACCTGCTAAGGGGGGAACAACAGGAACGCATGATCTCTTTAGTTGGTAAGGTAGTTAACAAATTCATGTAAGTAGCTTCGTTCGTGGGTCACACATGGAAATTGCCAATCTAAAATTTAAGCGTGGGTCAAAGAAGTGACGCCTTTCTCTTTTGGAGCATCATCACCATTAATTACCTTCAGTGGACTCTCAACTTAATTGTTCAAACTTCAATCACCATAAAAATCAATGCATTTGCCATACCTAGGGACTTCTTATGTACATGATATATATCGCGACAGGTTGGAATCAGATTTTAAAAGCTCGTCTAAGACATTGATCCTCACTAGGATGACGGTCTGAAACCTCTTATAACGGTCGTAAACTAGGCATGCCTTACCAGGACTAGCAACAAGAATCACTAAAACAAACCAAACATGTTCATTGAGGGCGCAATAGAAATGGGTGGTTTGCCTTTTCTTTTCATTCTTCAACAGTTTCCTCTTTGACATGAAGCGGTATATATGAGAGAGAGAGAGAGAGAGAGAGAGAGAGAGAGAGAGAGAGAGAATAGCAGCTAGAACAAGGTTGTTCACTTCTTTGTCCACATTCCTTTTGGTTGCGTTTGTTGAGTTATATACAAAAAGGCATGAATGACATAAAGCATATATGAAAAAGGCGCGGGAGAGGAATGCAAGGAGCGAAAAGACCCAGCAACTCTGACAGAGACCATCGCAGTTTAGGGTTTCCGTCAAAATATTTGGATGAAATTGTCCTTAACCATTAAATATAAATAAATATATAGATAGATAGAGAGAGAGAGTCCACTGTCCATGGATCAAACTTCAAGGAGTGAAAATTTCGAAGGAAAGACCAGTTAAGTGTGGCTTAGCATACAAGGAATAAAATTGAAGATTCGAAGTCGAATGCAAGACAAACGCAAGACCCCAGCCGCGACTTCTGTTGCATGTTTTCAACCACGATCTTACTCTTGCATTTCTTTATTATTGCAATTCCATTACGTGATCTGCAACGCTATTCATTATGCTTTAGTTTTAAATCTTATCTCGTATATTATTATTATTTTAAGCCAAGCAGCTTCAGCTTTTACCCGGCGGTCTTTATCGCTTAGACATGAAGAAAATGAAAGTCACGGCTAAATCGAAACAAACACATGCCTTGCCGCTATATACCCTCAAATTCAAGGCTACGGTAGTTTTCATGGATTTGGCAGTGCATTCATTCTGTGAGGTGTTGACAGAAAGGTCGAGTGCATTGCACGGACTATACAAGTTATTTTTCTCGCGTATGGATGAAAATAAAAGGTATCAAATCAACTGCAGTTATCAGTGTGTGCAGGCGCAGCTTGTAATTGGTAACAAGAGTACGTACGGGTGGTGGTCAACCTCAACGCGTCCAACGGCATATGGAGTTTCCATGTCTGCCACCCATCATCTCATCTCATCTCATCTCATCTTATCTTTTGCGTCGTACTATACGTGTCCGATTAAAGTGCTCATCAAGACCATACATCATTATACGTCCATGTAACTATCACAGAGCACTTTCTCACATTAACATATATATAGAGACGATTTATATGTTTTCCAAATATTATGACGCCTACTCTCTCGTCAAAAAATATTCTGAAACCCATACTCTCTCTCTCTCTCTCTCTCTATATATATATATATATAAAGTGTGCGTGTGTCCACGTACAAGTTTTGCTGACACGCGAACAAATATGGCGAATCTGTGATCTGCATCAAGCGTGAAGCCGTTTCACAGGGTAAACACACGATGCATTCATAAACCTGGCATGATGAGGGCTAGCATAACCCATGTCTACCTGTGAATAGAAGGGCTGCCAACGTGGTTGGAGTTAGTATGCTGATGTAGCTAAAGCCAAGTTTTGCTACTATTTTACGATGATGCTAACTGGTCTGTCAAGAAAGCACTTTCTATACGCTAAACCTAATCCATACATTTTCCTGCTCTGAAATAGTGTGGATCCAAACCGAAACTCAAGTCGGATTTGGCTTTAAATGGTAAACACTTGATTGCATAACAATGCCTGTCTTCATACATTAGATGGGTCATGCATACGTGTCCGACCCAAACCGTTGATGGTCAGATTCGGGTCAAAACGTCACACACCGACGCTCTTATCGTATACAACCGAGAAGAGCAGAGGGAGGGTCTCCGTTGTCTGAAAGGCTTTCAATCGGGTACCATGAAAGCGATGAAGGAAGTTCACAGCTTAGTTTGACCAAAAATGACAGGTTTTGTCCTTGGGAAAACAACAGCTGCGTGGCGTCATAACAAAGGGAGGCGAATGTCATTCATGAAAGTAGACAAGCATATTTGGGTCATAATTTACAGGGTTCCTCGTTGGTCTTGCACCCCTTAAATCTCGCGGGTCAGATTTCGAATAAAACGATTTGCTTTCCAGATTTTCTGCTCTACAGGAATGCAGTCTTAACATGGTTCGACATGAATCATAAGGATGTATACACAAGATGGGCCGGTCCGATTTTCTGATCTTTTAGAAAACCGAGTCGATTCACAAACTGATTCTTTTTATATATGGTGTGCATGGGTAGTGATTCATGTTGTGCATGCATATTGCTCTTTACGAGCTTCGCGAAATGATCTTCCAAATGGTGAGAGTTTAGCTAGGTAGCAGTAAGGGTTTTCACATTCACAAAGTGCTTAGCAAGCATGAAATTCGGAGTCAATATAGCCGCCTTGGTTAAAGGTCTCCAACGGCTTGAAAGGTCTGAGTTATAGGTTCGGGGGGGCGGGGACAGTTGGACAAAAAATCACAAACTTTTCAAAAATAGTTTGTTATTTGATAAAATGATTCGGTGTATTTCAAAATGCAGAAGATGAGATGAAGACGCATTGTGAATCTAGAATAAGACAAGCAGATACTTTTCTGTGAAAATTGGCAAATAGACCTTGAGAATTGAGAACCGTTTATCTGGGAACGTGTTTCCGGAGAGAGAGAGAGAGAGAGAGAGAGAGAGAGAGAGAGAGAGAGAGAGAGAGAGAGAGAGACGATGAAGAGAATGGTTTCAAGTTTCTGAATGAAGAAAAAGAACGGTTCAAACTTCTATAACCAGGTTTCTGTGTCCAAATATGCGTGAGAGAGAGAGAGAGAGAGAGAGAGAGAGAGAGAGAGAGAGAGAGAGAGAGAGAGAGATTTGACGCGCAAAATCCTGCTAATTACAAATGTTCATTTAACATGATTAACAGGTAACTTCTAACTAATTAGGGTTAAGAATCTAAGATTAATGTGTTTTTGGATGGTAGGGCCTGTGGAACCCAGGAGTGCAGACCGTTCAGCACAAAAAGGGTAGTTTGAAACCAGGTGGGCCCCCATGGGAAACACTTGTGACGACCGTGTCCCTTCCTATACACTATCGTGGTTTTAGCTATAAATGACCGATCTCTTACTGACTCTTCATCTTTTCAAGCGAACCCCTTTCTCAAGGAAACCCTAGGAGGGATAGAGAGAGAGATGGGGAGGGCTCCTTGCTGTGATAAGGCGAATGTGAAGAAGGGGCCATGGTCGCCGGAGGAGGATGCTAAGCTAAAGGCATACATTGAGCAGAACGGGACAGGAGGGAACTGGATTGCTCTCCCTCAGAAGATTGGTAATTATTGATTAAAGACACCAAAACTAAGGATCTTCCGGGTTCTTCATGATCGCAAACTCTTTTTCCTTTTTTTTTGAAGAAAACCATCTTTTCCCTATCATTTCCTCTACGGGTCAGTTTTGTTTTCCACTTTTTTGTGCACCATTCATAGATTACTGGTTCTCTCTCTCTCTCTGCTGATAGTGATATCATTTAAGATCATATAATGATCGGCATCCTATCACTAAGGTCATTGAAAACTCTAGACTATCTCTCGCATTCTCATCATCATCATCATCAAGACCTGGAACTTTATGCAGGATTGAAGAGATGTGGGAAGAGCTGCAGGCTTAGATGGTTGAATTACTTGAGGCCCAATATTAAGCATGGAGGCTTCTCTGAGGAGGAGGACAACATCATCTGCAGCCTCTACATCAGCATTGGAAGCAGGCAACCACTTCTGTTCCCGCTCCATTCATTCACCCAACTTCTTATATACTTTAATCTTTTCCTTATAACTCTCATCTTCAACAGCGAACATCCATCTCTGACGAGCCTTTCTCTTAATCGGATTCCGTTTTCATGAGCTGCAGGTGGTCAATCATCGCTGCACAATTGCCCGGTCGGACGGATAACGATATCAAGAACTATTGGAACACCAGACTCAAGAAGAAGCTCCTAGGGAAATGCAAGGAGTCTCACACATCGCGCATCTCACCAGCTATTATTAAAAATGTCAATGAAGATTTTGATGGCCTCAAGGAAGTACCCGATTCAGTGGCGTCACAGAGAGGCTTAGACTCCTTGAGCTTATCTGCTTTAGAAAGAATACAACTCCATATACAACTTCAGTGTCTCCAAGACACTTGTTCATTTTTCAATCCCCTCGCGATATTTCACGGGCGAAGAAATCAACCCTTATGTGATACCAATCTCCCTACAACCGAAAACCACTTGTCAGAAGGATTAGAGTCTCTTGGTGCAAGTCCGTTAGATCAAACCCAAGCAAATATTGGAGTATCGGATCATAACCAGAATTCCTTTAATGGGTTTTCTTCTTCTCGTTATGTCAGTCACACTGAGAGTACTTGCATCTCTCAGGATGCGGTTCAGAGCTTCAAATCAATTGATGATTTTGCCACACAGCTCCAAGACATGCTAAATTATAATTATCAGCAGGCTCTTGGTTTTGATTGCTTGAAGGAAATACCCGGTACCGACACAGGGATCATGTGGTGGGGAGACGATTCTGATCAAAGCGCCATCATCTCTTGCGTTTCTTCTGGCGTTCTGCACCCCGAGAGCTTCCCATTACAAGATTTTCGAATGGACCAGTATGGTCTTCTGTAAGCTTATTGTCTTATGCAGCTTTGTGAATGGAGGAAGACTGCAAATCTATGAATAACGCTATCTTGGTACCAAACACCTAATAGAACTAATTATGAAGACACTGTTGGTTTCGTAATCGTTTTCAGCTGCGTCTTGAGTTGAATACTGATGTTCAGATGAGGAAAGATTAAGCAATGACGACCGTGATCGTGATGGTATAAGCTCTCTCAGGAAAAAAAAAGGAAATTGGCATCTTATGCAGTTTCTCGACTGCAGCGGCATTGCTGATAAAAACTTGGATATGAACTCAATGTCACCTTTTATTTTGTTCTACATGGAAGGTATGTTTGCCTTAATGTATTCTATTCTTATCGTCATAAGCAAACGTTTTCTTTACTCATGTGCTAAGACATGATTGTGATAAAAAGTTCGATCTCGCACGGTGCTTCCTCCAAAATCCAAGCAGAAAGGTTCAAAGAATAAAAGGAAGTTGCACTCTCTGAGTGAGTTTCAGTCTTAAACGCATTTGGGGAATTGGCGCTTACTGCTAACCAAGAATATCAAAGATATATTTATAATTCATACGTTACAGCTCTCATCCTGCCACTAATTCTTTTCATATCCTTCTGTCAACGTTTTACCTCCTACCATTAATTTATTGTGATTGTTTCGATTTTCTGTTATAGAAAATCAAATAACTATGAAGGTTCACGGATACTTCTGCTAATGAGTCCATCCGTCAATGTCAATTACTCAAAACAAGGGAATGCCAGCGCCTGTTTCTTCAATGTTGATGTTTATTTAACCATCTTCTTTAACTGAAACACCCGATAATCGAAGGGCCTTGCTGCTGCTATGAACGGCCAGTGAGGAGAATTTCGTTGGTCTCTTGGGAAAACTCATGCCCCGCATACTTCATAGTCAGCATTAGGTCGCTAGGATATGACAATGATCTCACCGCCTGAGTGCAGCTTTGTCAAACAACAAATAAGAAAAACTGAATGGGCTTTTCTCACAACCATAAATATGTCGAGTTTAGTATTCACAAAAGTTTTGCTTTAGGAAAGTTTTACGTTGGCAGGCTTACGACGGCAATTGATTAATTTCCGTCGAGGATATCATGTGTAAGCTGTATGTGGTCAAGGGCTAACCTATAGAAGTAAGCATGTCATAACAGTTTTTGTTTTCAATTAGTAGAAATATTTTCTTACTCCAAATAAGAATGATCGAAGGAACCGTCGCGAAGGACACTACTGCCCCAGGGGAGATTACCCACGACCTGCCTTAATACCCAGAGCCCAGTTTAAATTTTCCAAAGCTAGAAATTTTACTAAAAAGGAGAAAATGAAGAGAGAGAGAGAGAGAGAAAGAGAGAGAGAGAGAGAGAGAGAGAGAGAGAGAGAGAGAGAGAGAGAGAGAGAGAGAGAGAGGTTCAACACCAAGGAAATTCCAAGACTATTTGTAGTAGCAAGCCAAGGGTGGCCATGGCATTACTATCCGGGAAATTTTACTGAACAATCTACGTTTACTGAACTGGTAATGAAATTAAGGAGCCCAACTAACTAATAATCAAGAAATGTTGGAGGCACTCATGGTCTGCCATTTAATTTGACGGGGCTCTCTTCTTTGGAAGAAAGAAATTCAAATAAGAGTAAGGTTGAACATAAAGGACGACCTTAAAGTTAAAGCATGCATACTCGTAGTAAACGACATTTGCTAATTGGAGATTATTACCGTCGACAATATCCTGCCATGCATAGTGATAAATTTTGACTACTCTTACAAACAATTTCAAGTAGTAATTCCCTTTACCTTTGCCTTACTTTTATCTTACACCAGCAATCCATATGTATTAATCCTCGGTGCACTAGTTGGACTGCTATGATTCGTTCTAGGAGGGCTCTTCGTTTTATTTTAGAGAACTATAATCCTTTGCCCGATTTATCTTCATCAAGTTTTCTTGACAGTTCTTGATACTGAAATTCCGGAAAAGCCATAATGCAAGAAGAGGTTATATATGTTGAACTTAGTGGCTTGTGCCATAAAGAGCTTTTACAGCTTTACACCTTGTTCTTTAGCCATTGCCATCTTCTTTATTGTCCGTTGCCTTTGTTCTTCTGCAATCTGGAATGACCCTTTTCGTTCATGGGGTGAAATATTTCCCCCCTTTTTGCCACGGCAAATATTTGTTAGTGCAAAAGAACAAACTTTAGGAAAAAAGGGAAAATATGGAGAACGTTAGTGCATGGAAAAGGCTAGGGACCGTGCGGATCCAGGAAGACCTGTTCCAGTACCATTTTAGGATTTGCTGAGATCAGGCCTGGATCTGGGTCCTATTAAGCTTATAACGAGGAAAGTTGGATCTGGGTCCTATGGAGCTTGTAATGAGGAAAGTTGATCGTAACCCACATTCTATAAGGGAAACCTAAACGCTACCCGGACCATACGCCACAAAATATTCTTAGAGGTTTACATTTTTGTCTTGAAAATTTAGTGGATCTTGATCGATACTCGGATCAAATATGGGTTGGTTAGAATTTTTTATCGCGTGACCAGATCCTGCTCCATATGATAGTGAGGCCTGAACCAAACAGCTCTTATCGATAACCCTGACCTTAACAGTTCGAAATTGGTCATATTCGTGTTGACTGTTTACATTTTAACAATGATAGAAAACAAAGAAAAGCTTCCATTATATGTAAAGAATGTGGTTGACATTCTTGAAAACTGTCGTAAATGGTTTGTATTGACTTCATATATTGGAACATGTATACTGTTGTGCAAGTTCGTTTCAGAAGCACATATGCATAAAGTAAAAATAAGTTCACACAAATCACAGAATTCAAGCCACAGAAATGATCTTTAAAATTCGTGTTGCGAACATGTTCGGTTTCGTCCTGAATTAGAAATCAATGAACTAGGCAATGCAAAAGAGATCCTTGTCATGCAATCAGGTAAGGAAGTTATGGAAAAACACACCAAGAACCATGCATCACTCGGCCAAATATTGGGGAAGCTGCATACTGACGAATTTTATATATCATTTCCGTTTAGCGGCTAATCAAAGGAGCCGCATGCATGTTTGTGTTCGATTTTGGGTATTCTATGACAAGCAGCTAGTTTGATCAAAACTAGACGGATAAATATGGACATTGCTTAATTAGAGAGGCCATTTCAATTTATTTTTCATAAATTGTCTTATCTCACACTGAAAGCCTTTTGTTCCAAAATCAACAACGCTAGTAGTTGATGAAGCCAACGTTTCGCACTAATAAACTCCGCCAGTCACGATCTTCATTACGGCCTTCATGTTGGCGGAGGAGCTCCCATCGGGCCCCACAGCTTCGTTGGCTCCCGTCTTCCAGTGGGCCGACCTTTCCCTTAATTCGCCACGTAACACCAACTGTATGGCATCTTCTATGGACTTGTTGGTGCAGGTCCCACCCAAAATCGCCACCCCGACATAAAAAACGTGATCCACCAAACGGGTATTCAGGCTCTGGTCACCGAAGAACGGCCGGCAGGTCATGGGCACGCCACCGGAGATCGCCTCCAGGACCGAATTCCAGCCACAGTGAGTCAAGAAAGTCCCGGTGGAGGCATGCTGGAGTATCGCCTGCTGCGGTGCCCAGGGGACTACGAGTCCGCGCGTCTTGACCCGAGCCGTAAAACCAACGGGAAGATCAGCATGCTTCTGGGGCTTCAGTGACCATATGAAGGGAACTCCCGAAGACTCGAGTCCCTCAGCTAAGGATACGAGCTCTTGTCTCGGCATCCGAAAATCTGCGACAGTGCCGAAGCTCACATAGACAACGGAGCTCGGCCCATGCGAATCGAGGAACTGAATGCAACCATAGTCGTCATCCGGAGGCAAGGGAGGCGGTGACGCTAGGAGGTGAAGCTGGCCGACGGTAGCTCAAGCGAGAATGGCTCCAGGGACTCGAACGTGTTGAAGATCACCGCCTCCGAGCGCGACGCGACACGGGCCATGTTGTGGAGAAGGATGGAGAAAACAGAATCCAGGCGGCCAAACAGTATGCCGTCTTGTAGGTCTTGGAGTCTAAGGAATTCTAAGCCAGGGACGCAGTGAACGGGCGTCTCTCTGTTTTCCGGTGTCACTGCATGCGCAGTAGGAACAGCCAAGCCAACCACCAGAAACAGTTAAAGATGGATCGGATATATAATCCAAATCCAACTGCCATAATTAGAGTTACTTTCCATGGACATGCATGTATGTGCGTGTGTGTGTGAGAGAGAGAGAGCACCGACCCTGTTGCACGCCCATTGTGTCTCGGAGGATATCCGTGTAAATGTGAGTGGAGAACGCAGAGGAACCGGAGGTCCAGAAAGACACGAGTGGTACGCGCAGCTCGTCCGCAATGTCGTGGGCGAAGTCCAGGAAGGAGTCCGCGATCACACTGGTGAGGTCTGGTAGGCCGGTCAGGGATCGCCGGAGCTCTGCTGGAGCCGACCCCATGAAGTGCTCGATGTCCTCCTGCGGCCTCTCTGGAGAGAACACGAACCCTTCTGGCAGTCCGTCCGGGACGACGCTGAAGCATAGGTTGGGCGGCACGCCGTCCCCCTTCGAGCCGATGCTCTCGAGGGAAGCGGAGGTGGTGAAGAAGGTGAAGGAAACCTCCGGCGCCGCTCCGGCGAGTTGTCTCCCAAGAGAGAGAAGCGGCGCGCGTGCGTGCCGAAGGGGAACGCTAGTAACGCTACGTGAGCTCCTCTCTGTATTTCCCAATTTTCCATTCTTCTTTTTCCTTCTCTCGCTCGCTGGCCTCCAGCTGACTGGCTTCCTTTCGGGGACTTAAAAAGTGAAGGAAAGGTCAGTGAGCAGGACACTAAATTACGAGAGTGGTAACCGGTCGTGTCTATTTGTTTCTCCCCACAAAATGGAAGAAAAGAAATATCTAAATTATTGTGCATTTTTTAACTACCACACAGTTATCGTAATGAACAATGGCAAGCGCAATACCTCAACTGGCGACGGGATCGACTCACAGGTTGAACATTAGGAGTTCTATACACCGGATGCAACTTTAACCTTAGCGAAAGTAACTTCTCCAATGATCTTGCCCACCTGGTATTTGCTGATGATGCTGGGCGAATCCATTCTTGCTGCACAAAGAGTTGTTTTCAGACAAGGTGATCAACGGCTACTCCCATTGCCCTGCCACATACATCGTGTTATATATGTATACGATCTTCGGCGATAACATTCAGATATGATTTTGGCTCTTGTTCCGTATGCATGCCATTCGCCATATTCGTGGCTCGCGACGTACGAGGGATTCCACTCTTTTCTATACATACAGAAAGATTTCTAGCTTGCGAGTTGACCAGTAGTTATTAAGGACGTACAAGGACTGCTAGGTTTGAGCTGCCCCTCCTTTCACTGGAATGAACGGTATGTCTTGGCCGTTTCATTAGTGCATTGACACAGTCAAGATTTCACGTGATCTTGGGCGTTCAGATAAACGCATTGAACCAGTGGTGGTGGTTGGCGCGTGCAAACACACTATTTGCATTTTGACTATTATGCCCTTGTCTCTTCTCCCCTAACTGGGCGGGCACTGACTGAAGCAAAGGATTGGTTCTAGATTCTGGATCCAAATGTTGATCCAGATCTTAAAATAGCAATATAAGATGCCCTTGACAATTTTGTTGGATGCGGTACAAGCTCCAAGCCAACGACACAATTATCAGATGTAAATATTCTATTACCTGCGACAATGGGTGGACAGAGCTCCATTTCTCCATGCATAGGGGCAAGGATCCGTCCTAGAGCTACAGGTTTAAAGGCCATCATGCATTTATTAAACAGCAAGTATTGCAGCAAACTAACTGCTTTTGAGAAAATGCAGAACATCTACTTGCAATTCATTCACCTTCAACGCTACCAAGTTAAGATTTCACACAAAAAAACATGCAACAGAGTGTTGAAGGTATTAATTATCTTTAAAAGAAGAAGGTTCATCTACTTTTTCTACTACAGTTCATCAAGCTAAATCAAGTCCCATATCAAAGTCTTGACAAAGCAACAACACTACAAAGTCTTCGTGAATTCAAGTAGGATCCACTCACAATCTTATAGGCTCGAATCCGGCCATTCTCAGTTAATGTCTTAACTGCCAGTTGCGTCTTTCTTGTTATGATTGGCTTCAGAATAGAACTTCTGATGCCACTCACCAGTCCTTAAAAACAAACTCCTTCACCATCCTCACCTCTTATACCAGGAATCCAACCCACCTCGGGTCGCTAGATTTAGCGTGGAAGTCAAGACAAACTAGTTTCAAGTTACCCGTAGAAAGTTTTAGATTTTGTTATCTTTATTAAAATAAAATGGTTTTATTTGAAAAAGTACATCTCTTGAGAAAGCCCTTCTTCCCACGTTTCATAGGTATACGGTATTGGAACCGAAAGTGACCATCCACAATAACTTAAAGACTCCTCTAATTGGAAATAATAAAGTATCAATTGAGATGAAGGTTTCCTTCGATTCCATCAACTGATAAACCTATTGTTTCATTGGAATCGAACGCGCAATGGAAGGTAGCTACTTTCCCATTCTCCCATACAAAAGACGCTCAGGATAACACCTGCATCACTGTAAACTGCGCCATGAATAGCCTTCAGTTCACAGTCTGCAGTCCATAAGATACAGTATCACACTGTGTCTCCTAGTGCACCAAGACCATCAAGATCTGGCTTCACTCTTATCTCCTTCTTAAGGAAATTATCACCAGCATAGAATGTAGATGCACTATGCGCCTGAGTTAATCCATCCCACACATTTGCCAATATCAGCTTGGGGATCCAGAATTTTTGGTTTCTTTTATGGGTGAGCATCCAACACTGTTTAAGTAAGAAACCTAAGGAAAGAGAGTTGGAGATTAAAGCTTGTTGAAATCAAATAGTTAATTCAGTTCGAATTGAGAGCAGCACAGAAACCTTATTTCATATGGTCCCATTTCTTTCCAAAAATACAGAAAAAGGCACTAAAGAACAGGAGAACCACTGGACGTAAGCTACGTAAGAGATTTAGCAGATTCTTCACTAGATTCAGATATAAACAAGATTGCCCTCTAGAATTTGCAATAGAATGATAAAATCAGATAGACCACCTCGAAGAGGAACTTTATCCATCTATTACACAACCATGGTAGCAGAAACCATTCAAGCAGATATGTTGGAGTACCAAGTCTGCTTCAATGAATTCAACATGTCTAAGGATACCAAAGCTCAATACTGTTGCAAGGAATGAACTGATCTATCATGCAATAGTATTATTGTTTATGTTTGTCAGTAGTAGTCTGCATAGGTGAGTCATGTGGATCCAAATGGATCAATATCTGATCCATTTGGGTACCATATTTAGTTAGTAGTTAGTGTGTCTAATCAAGGGCAGATCGGTTTTTAAAGTTAGAAGTATGTATAAAAGTTACCCTAAGTGTAATTACGTTTACTTAAGTAATAAATAAAAGCAAGAGAGGGTGGCAGCCATGGGTGCGCCGAATCCCTGCGTGCAAGGTATCTTTATTTGATGTTGTATTTTACCAAGGTATGTTATTAAATTCAACATGGTATCAGAACCTATAAGGCTGTAAAATCTACGTTTTTTTTAAAGAAAGTGGATTATTGAAGGATAAGTAATCATCATTATTTTTAGTTTGGAAGAAGCAATATTTGTTTCTTTGTTGAAGACGATCAGTCTTGGTGACAAGATAGAGCCTCTTGATTGCGGGTTTCAGAAGTGGAGTATTGATTGGTTATTAATTCATATTAAAGAAAAAAATTTATCATATTAACACTCACGCATAGCCCTGGTGGACGCTTGTTTAAATTTGTTTTTTTTTATTCTTTTTTCTGTTCAACATGGAAGTTGAAGTCTGCACAGTGACATAGTAAGGGATTGATATTCAAGTACGAGCATAGTGGTTGTTCACCTGCACATCAAAAAGCAAGACTAAATAAGTAAGTAGATAAAAACAAGATGGTAGAGGAATGTCACAATAACTCCTTAGATAAATGTGAAGTTTTTCAGATTACAAATACGAAGTTAGATGGGAAAAACTATCTTCAATGGGCTCAATCTATTGAACTTGCTGTCATGACAAGGGGGCGTTGGGACTATCTTACTGGAGATATTCCCCAACCACCACAGACAGATCCACTTTATGTCAGATGGCATAGGGAAAATACACTTGTAAGTGCTTGGCTCCTACAATCTGGGAGTACGTTCATGTTTTTGGAGACTACCAAAGATATTTGGTTTGCAGCTCAAGATGCATATAATCAGAGGAAGAATATAGCAAAGAATTATGATCTCATTGAGAAGATTAGAAAATGTAGACAGGGTGGAAGATCACTCAATGAGTATTATGCAGAACTCAGAGGTCTATGGAAAGAACTACAATTTTATTCCAAGACAAAATATCAAGAGTATACACATGAGTGAAACAAGGAGTTCGAAGAATGAAAAGTATTTGACCTTTTGTAGGGTATCTCTCTAGAATATGAAGCTATTAAAAATAATATACTCAGTATAGAAGAGCTTCCGTCTCTAAGTACAGTGTACTCTCTTCTACTTCGAGAAGAAGACAAGAAACATTTAGAAAAAGAAACTAAGCCTAATTCAGAGACAACTGCATTTGTAGGAAGGAATCCATCTACTCCCTCATTCTCTCGTGGTAGAGGAGGATATGATCGTGACAAGAGAAGATCATCAGTCACTTCAGAAGAAAGGGATAAACTGACTTGTTCTCACTGTGGTAAATAAAGACATACGAAAGAGACATGCTGGGAACTCATAGGTAAACCCTCGTATTACCAGAATAGGCCTAATAAGGCTTACTTTAGCAGTGATCAAAGTGGAAAACAAGCTACAGAAAGTAATGCAGATTTACTGACAGACATGAAAAAAGAAATTGAGATGCTTAAGGCTCGTTTGGATGATTCTGCCTCCACTTCTACTGGCATGTCCCTTCTCATTTATGGTTCAGGATAATGTAACTATTTCTCATTTCAAGATATGGGTCATTGATTCTGAGGTTACGGATCATATGGTGTGTAAAAGAGAGTTCTTTGATGATTATCAGTTGACTCAAGGTAAAATTAGTATTAAGCTGACCGATGGATCCTATATTCTTATTGTTGGAAGAGGAAGTATCACTACACCTTTTAGAGTATTGAAGAATGTTTTACATGTTCCTAATATTTCAGTTAACTTATTATCAGTATTTGCTATGACTAAAGACTTCAAATGTAGAGTGATCTTCGACTCATCTGGATATTTCTTTCAGGAACTGAGGACGGGGAAGATCTTTGGTCAGGGTAACATATCAAGAGGCCTTTATGTCTATGAGGAAGCCAGAGAAACAACATTTCAGTCAACATTTGTTACAAAGAAGCAGAAAGAAGACCTACCTCTATGGCACCAGAGATTAGGCCATTTAACTTTATCAAATATTAGAATCCTATTGCCTAAATTTTTTCCTTTTAATAATTTGCAGTTGAGTTGTGAAACTTCTCGGAAGGCAAAACACCATCGTATTTCATTTTCCTTGAACGAAGAAAAATCTTTCATACCTTTTGAGCTTGTTCATTCTGATATTTGGGGTCCCTCCTCTATTACTTCTTTACATGGTCATAGATACTTTATTTCATTCATTGATGATTGTACTTGGTTCACTGTCATATATCTCACGAAAACTAAAGAGGGAGTGAGAAATATTATTCCTATATATTGTCAGTTTGTGCATACATAATTTCATAGCTCCATTAAAATATTTCGGAGTGATAATGGAGGGGAATTCATGTTCCAATCACTCAACTCATATTTCTCAGACCGGAGAATTTTACACCAGACTTCATGTCCTTATTCACTACAACAAAATGGAGCGTCTGAAAGGAAAAATCGACATATTTTGGAAGTGGCTAGAACTCTTTTGATTGGTTATAATGTTCCAAAATTCTATTGAGAAAAAACAGTCTTAATTACAGTTTTTCTCATAAACTGTATGCCTAGCAGGGTATTAAATGGCAATACTCCATTTCGTTCCTTATATCCAACTCAGAAATCGTTTCATCTATCTCCAAAAGTGTTTGGGTGCACTTGTTTTGTTCATGTACAGAGTAGGTTGAGAGAGAAATTAGATGATAGGGTTGTTAAGTGTATCCTCTTAAGGTATTCATCTACTTAAAAAGGGTATAAATGTTATGATCCTGCAAAAAGAAGATCATATGTTACAATGGATGCTACATTTCATGAAGATATACCTTTTTATGGAAAATTAGAGAATCAAGCGTCTGCCATCCACTCACCTAATGTGATCCCTCTCTTACCTAGTCGACATCAATTAGATATTGAAGAATAAACAGAAGAGATGTCATCTGTTCCAAGAAAAATGTGGCAGAGTTATACTAGAGGATAGAGAAATTTTTTTGGTCAGGATCAATCTGCTACCCAAGACCAGAATTCTCACCCTGAATCAGATCTGATTCCCTCTCAGATGACTTCTCAAAATTCTACTAATGATCTAGATAATTTGCTTATTGTTTTTCGAAAAGGGAAACGTGAAAAGGCTAAATACGCACTACAAAAGATGATTTCTTATACTAACTATCCCAAAGAGTATCAACTGTTTGTGATGAATGTAGATAATACTTATATTCCCAAGTCATTCGAAGAAGCATCACAATGTTCAGAGTGAAAAGCAACCATGAAAGAAGAAATTTTAGCATTGGAAAAAAACAGAACCTAAGAATTGATACAATTACCACCAGATAGGAAAACAGTCGGTTGCAAATGAGTATATTCTGTGAAGTATAAGGCTGATCGAATATAGAAAGATATAAAGCTAGACTAGTGGCCAAAGGTTATAGTCAATCATATGATATTGGTTATACAGAAACATTTGTACCAGTAGCAAAAATGAATACAATCAGAATTATTCTAAGTGTGATAGTTAATTATCGATGGGATTTATGGCAGCTCGACGTGAAGAATGCCTTCCTTCAAGGAGATCTCATGGAAGATATTTACATGGATTTACCTCTTGAGTATCACCAAGAAGAGAAAAGGAACACAATATGCAAATTACGGAAGTCTATCTATGAGTTGAAACAATCTCCAATAGCATGGTTTCAGAAGTTTAGTGATGGTATTATTGGTTTGGGTTTCAAACAATGTATCAGTGATCATACACTGTTCATCTACCAAGGTATGAAAAATATTATATTATTAGTGTATGTTGATGATATCATTATCACTGGGGATGATACAGAAGGTATTGTTGATTTAAAGAAGAAACTACATGCTCTATTTGACTTAAAAGATTTAGGCGGGCTTCACTACTTCTTGGGAATCAAATTTGTATATAATAAGGATTGTTTATTTCTAAGTCAAAGAAAATATATCTTGGACTTGCTGAAAGACACAAAAATGAAAGATTGCCGAATATGATCTACTCCCATTGAAGTTACAAGAGAAGACAAAGAAGCCACATCTGAACCATATGAAGGCAGATATCAGCGATTGGTGGGCAAGCTTATCTATCTCACTATTACCAGACCAGACATCAACTTTGCAATCAGTTATGTTAGTAGGTGGATGCATTCCCCTTCTAAGCATCATATGAGTATGGTCTTCCATATCATTCGATATCTGAAATCGTCTATCTCTTATGGTTTATGGTATACTCCTTATTCATCTATTGATCTTGAGATTTATTCTGATGCTGATTGGGCTGGCTCTAAGAGTGATAGGAAGTCTACCTCAGATTATATAGTATGTCTAGGAGGCAATGTGGTATCTTGGCAGAGTAAAAATAATCTGTAGTGACTAGGTAAAGTGGAGAAGCAGAATACCGGGAAATTGTACTAGGCATGTGTGAAGGACTATGGATTTTATCACTGTTGGAAGAAATTGGTTTGCAGAAGATGGTTCCAGTCAATTTTCTTACAGATAGTAAAACAGCCATGCAGATAGCATCTAATCCAGTTTTTCATGAGAGAACCAAGCACATTGAGGTTGATTGCCACTTTATTAGAAAAAAGGTCTCACAGGAAATCTTCAACATTCTTCATGTTCGGTTTGAGGATCAACTAGCATATATTCTTACCAAACCAGTTTCTATATATGGCTTAAAGAATACTCTCAACAAGTTGGGTATTTCAAGCCTTCAAGACCTAACTTGAGGGAGCGTGTTGTAAGAAATGAACTGATCTATCGTATAATAGTGTTATTGTTTATGTTTGTCAATACTAGTATGCATAGGTGAGTCATGTAGATCCAAATAGATCTTAGTAGTTAGTGTGTCTAATCAGGGGCAGATCGGTCTTTCAAGTTAGAAGTCCGTATAAAAGCTGCCCTAAGTGTAATTAGGTTTACTTAATTAATGAATAAAAGCAAGAGGGTGGTAGCCATGGGTGCGCCAAATCCCTGCGTGCAAGGTATCTTTATTTGAGGCTGTATTTTACTAAGGTATGTGATTAAATTTAACAAGTACAGTCCCTCGGGCAAGCAACCGAAAATCAAGAAAAACAGGGAAGTCTTCCAAAAAATTGGCACATGCCTTGAGCATAATGAGAAAGAAGAACGCAGTAAACCTTGTACTTGAAGATTTCACAAAATACAAAAAAAAGGAAGGACTTGAGCTGATTCACCACAAACACTAAGTTAAGAGACAAATGCATGTCAGAGAATGTTGCAACTCACCATCCTTAAAACATGACAGTTATCTGGTTTCTCTATTACAGATCATCAAGCTACACGGAGTCCAAGAAATTCTAAACCTGAAGAAGAAACAACATTACAAAGCCTCGTGAATTCAGGTAAGGAGCATTTATTTGTGCAACTCGCAGCGCTACAGGTTCAAATCCTTTATCAATTGATGCCTTAACTGCATCTATCACCAGCTGTGTCTTTTTTGTGATACTAGGTCATTTGGAACTAGGCTTCAGACCAGAATCTCTGATGCCACTGACCAGTTCTGCGAACTCCTTCACTATTCTCACCTCTTGAGGCAGATCAGTGGTCACATGATGCTGGCTGGGTAAAGGCAACCATCCCATATGCAGATCCTTAAACACTGTGTTGGAAGAGAAAGAAAAGCTCGCCGAGGCCTCCTCAAAAGGAATGAAAAAATTGTGCACGAAAAGAGGTCTCCTCAAAAGGCAACCATCCCATAGGCAGATCAGTGGTCACATGATGCTTCAGACCAGAATCCTTAAACACTGGTTTAGTGTCTCATCTTCACCATTCTCACCCTTTGGTTCCATGAATTGATCAATCCATTTTCATGTTGGAATTGAACCCGCAATGGAATGTAGCTACTTTTTCGTCCTCCCATAGAAAAGAGGCTCCACAAGCTAGGATAACCCCCTCATCATTATAAATTGTGCCACGAAGAGCCGTGACGGTCTTGGGCAGTTCATAGTCTACCGCCCATAAGATACCTCGGATACAGTACCACCCTGCATCTCCTAGAGCACCAAGAGCATCAAGATCTGGCTTCACCCTTATGTCATTCTTAAGAAAGTGATCGCCAGCACTGAACGTAAATGCACTGCGCACCTGCCAGGGCCGATATTTGCCCAGAGTCAGCTTCGGAACCACCATTATTCACATAAGGAAACCAAGCAAATAGAATCAGATATTCAAACTCATTGGCAACAACAGTTAATTAGTCTAAATGAGAGCAGCATGGCAATTATACCCCGTATGGCCCTCTTTTTCCAAAAAACAAAGAAGACGAGACACTAAACCACAGAAGAACCAATTTGACATATACAACGAAAGAGATTTAACTGCCTTCTTCATATCCATGTTGTGTAAATAAAATTGGCCTCTAGAATTTGCAATAGGATTATAATTCAAGTGGCAGAGGGGCCATAACCAGAAGGAACCGACAGGATTAATCCATATGAGTGGTCCATCCAATTTACATAAACATGGTAGCATAAACAATTCAAGAAGTTGCTTTAACAAAAAATTGGGGTGGCATTTCCAGACAGAGATTGTTAGGGGAATTTAAGGAAAAACTGATTGTCGGTAGATGATGAGGCCAAAGTCCAACTGCCTTCTTCTTTTATAGACAGGGTAACTCATCAACTACAAACTTTAATGTGAAGGTGAAAAGGATGTCTTCAAGAGAGTACACCTGATGGTTCTATTGATGTTCACTGCACTAAAGCCCAACGCAATCAAATGAATATAGTCTGCCGCATAGATCTAGAATATAGCAAGAGTTTTTTCTTCTTCTAAACAAATGTAACAAATGAATATAGTTTAATGCGAGAGACAAGTTTAGTCTGCCAGAACGCATCAAGAACAGGTTCACATCACCAACTCCTAATACTCTTCTTAATGCTGCAGATGTGATAATTTAAAGGCGTCACCGGAGGCCACTAACAAATTTAATAATGGAATTCAATTGTTAAATGTCCACATGCATTGTCTTAAACTCTTAGGTGTAGAGGGTAAAGAGAATCAACAAACTGAACGTTCAAACCAATTTTTCGAGTATGAGTGCACAAATATCTCATGATGTCAGCTTGATGGACTAACCAAATCCACCCTCTAGATAATTTGTGAAATAAACACATGCTATCGGTAGGTGCTCCTAAAGTGTATGGCATGATACAAATGCTTCATAATGTTTCTTCATTACGGTGTAGATGGCATGATCCAGTGAAACAAAATGAGAGGCTGATGCTACAAATTGTGTTGCAAGTGCACAACAATTCACCACGAAAGAGGCAGGCATTTCTACACCTCAAGTCACACGTTGACTTCATCTCTTATGGAAGGACCTAGATAAAGTTGCCATGATGTAGTAATTGGTCTAAGACTTGACCGATTTTCACCCTGCACCACAGTGTCCTGCTGCTGATGCTATTAAGAAACCGAGAAAGGTGGAGTTAGTAAGAACTATAGAACTCCAGTTTCGTGGTGGCTACACCAAGCATCGTAAAGACTGCAATACCAACAAAACTACAGACCAAATATGTATAATGACAGAACTGCGAGAGATGCAAAGGGGGAAGCATTCACTGCTTTTATGATACATCCTTCCTTTCCATCTCGTTTGGTTGGAGTGAAAAAGTTCAGTAACCACCATAAAACAGAAGCAGATAACTAAAAAGATGTAAGAAGGGTAAGGTGGCATCACCCATTTGAGCTCCCCAAAGAGTGAGGAATTAAAAAGGCGATCCCGCATCTGGGCCGTCCGCGGGTGGTGCATCCACATGGTGGAGTCCATCACCCCGGCGGACTCGCACGCGCCCAGCATCTCGTCGAGATCTCCCGCGTTGAGCGCGGCGGGCTTCTCCAGCAGCACGTGCTTTCCCCTTCTGGCCGCCTCCACCACCCATCGATGGTGGAGAGACGTCGGCAGCGGGATGTACACCGCGTCTACTATCCGATCATCCAGCAGCTCCTCGTAGGAGGCGTAGATGCTCGCGTCCTCCGGAAACCGTTCTCGGACGCGAAGGCCCGGGCTTTCTCCACGCTCCGGCTAGCCAAAGAAGCGAGTCTGGCGTTAGGAGCGAGACGTATCGCCCTCGATAGCTTCCTCGCTATATTGGCGCACCCCATGATGCCGAATCGTACCGTCTTCGCTTCCCCTTCCGCCATTCTCTCTCTCTCTCTCAACAGGTTGCTTTTGGTTGTGCAGTGACGGAACGACCAAGAGTGAAGGGGAGCGTAGAAGGCTCGTTCGTGATTTAATTCTAGTATCACCAACATATCAGAACAGCCTAACTTAATACTATTGCCAAAGAGGTACTTTTTTCTTTTGTTATATGGTTCTGTGTGTGTTGGGCAGTCTACTAACACATGCATCAGAAATAAAAAGTGATACAGGTTGATAAATCAAGTTATGAAAGAAAAGTTTAGATGACATCAAGGTCACATTTAATTTGAAAATGGTGAAAAACAACCAAATGAAACTTTAATAAAACAAAGCGTAAAAGATTATTCGATATTCCACTTACGAAAGGCGACAGAGGGATGAGAAAAAAAAGTGTAAAAAAAACTATGCTACTGACCCTATCTAGTGTGGAACAAGACTGGATGGGTATTGTTGGTTTACCTACCTTAATTTGTAAACCTTTTTTTGTATTTATGAAAGATCTTTACCCCTGTAGTGGGCCGATCAGGCTCAAGTTGGATACCCGCGGTTTACACTGAAGAAAAAAATAACCAATAGATGGAAGGTTAGGTAACACTAACTACGTGACAAAGGCAGGACAGGAGGATTTTATTAGTAACTCTCTTTTGATATTACATAATTTATTGTATATTTTATTGGTTGTGTGCTTGTCTTGTGTTTGTTTTTTTTATATGGGGTAGCCGCCACGAGACGGGTCGGCATTAAGACGAAAACGTCGTATCTTTTTTTGGGTCGTCTATCCACTAAATGGGATCAAGGATTAAACTATTAATTATATATGGGTACGAAAACTAATCAGCATTCTCTAGTGCTAAAAGCATTAACAATCTCTTGAAAACCCCTTTTACATGATTCTCCAAATTTGAAAACACAATCGCCATAACCTGCTATGAAAGTGGACAAGCGAAAAGGACTAGAGACACCTTAAGAAAAATACTAGATGAACATTTATGGTTGCGGTTTTCAATCATGAAAAAAATACAAACTTCTCTTTGATGAGATTTATTTCTATATTATTACCACTATCATTATTATTATTAGGCTTAGAGCATATATTATTTTCTTAAACATGGGTTGTAAGTTGAGTTTGAAATATATATATATATACACACACACACACTTGAGCATACTTGTGGAATAATGACTCTGGGTGGTACATTACTTCAGTCGTAATCGAGGTTTCTAGTGGGTTGTTCCTCTAAGCAGAGATGGCTTGTGGGCAAGGCATCTAAGGCAAACCACCTTCGGCAGCCGAATTTTAAATTAATCACAGTATCAATTTTGTTAAGGCCTCAAAATTTTTAGGTCATACTTGTTATAGGCACCCAAAATTTAGAAACTTCACTTTAGGCCTCAACTTGTGTTGTCAGTTGAACCATCCCAGCCTATAAGGGTTTTTTGCCTTCCATAGCAGATCGTTCAAAGTAAGGATTGCCTGCCTTCTCGGAGGACGTTTGATATTGATCGAATCGGAAGATTGAAATCAAACCGATCTATATATTCATTTCTCTCGCAACGTCAAAATTACAAGAATCAAGCCTTTTGTAACGGAGTATTGGTATGAATAGCACTTATCAAGATGAAGAATAGCCCCGGTAGAGATGTCTTGTTTCCGTATATGCAACTGCATTCTCTGAGCTGTGGAGTTTTATAGGGATATGATCAGCATACATGGCCATTCTTTAACTAGCAAGCTTTATTGGAAGTCACAAACTTAATTACCTTTCATTGTTTGCAGTACTTTCTGTTGTATGGCTTGCTGCTGCAGGGAAATTGTAAGTATCAGCTGAATCTCCGGGTTTACATTTGAGCACACTAGACAAGCTTCTGCATAACTGAGAATGAAATGAGGATCATATGAGTACGTCTACATAAACATATACTATACGAAACTCGATCTGCTTGATCTATTGGATATGGATACAACAAGGGTGCGGATACTATTAGCTGGGACGAACGTAGATTTGTTTGTTCTGTTTTATGGTTTCTGCTAAATTTTGTTAAAATATGACCAATTGGTACTTTGAAGATTATTGGATATAAAAACCAAGCTTTGTTTTGAGATTTTTGCCATCTTAGGAATAGTGTAAAGTCATATTTCATATATGCATGCATACATTCGCACATGCGAGTGCGCACACCAGACACTCCCCCAATTTTTGAAGTTCATGTTTTTTCTGATTGACAAGATGGGTTTCCCTACCAAATGCATGCTCTTTGGTATTGAAATCATGACCTTGAACTCCAAAGATTTTCTTAGAGTGGCCCCTTATGACACACTTTATTTGAAGTTTCCTAACCATATCTTTGCACACACACCTTTATATGCACACTACAATGCATGGCCATACGCATATGGCATAGCCGTCAAGGTTGCTCACTTTTGAATGCATTCTTGAAGCGGCCTACCAAACTGAACTGCATGAATATCTGAATTGTACCTCCTTATACTCCATCGTTGCATCGACATCCAGGTTTGATATTTCTACCATGCAATCTGTTGGAGTGACCTCAACGATCTGATGATAATATTTTGTTTTTATATAAGTTAGAAAAAAGAGTAAATCTAAGTATCCTGAGTTGCACAAATTGCGTCCATTTTTCTTACCTCAGCTGATAAGGTGAAATAAGATTTGCTCTTTGTCATCCTTTTGGGCTCATGTAGTTTGATCTGGAATTTACATAAGAGATAGCTAGGCTGTAAAAGAAGTTGGGGGCATTTGATAAACAAGAAGGTGGCTATGGGATGATTAACTAAGAATCTAAACACGAGAGAGAGAGAGAGAGAGAATACTTTCGAACGGTTCATCCTCCGAGCAGAGAGCATGACATCCTTTGCAGCAGCCTCAATCTTTTCTATCGTCTCACCTATGGAATGCCTAGACCCGAACCGTCTTATTCTTGTTTCATCAACCTAAACAATACAAGGAATCAAGTTATAGCCTGACCGCCATTTGTTAATTTAAGGGAGAAACTAATGAATAGCACTTTCAGTACCTTTTCTTTGAAAAGGCCTGATAAATCAAGGTCATCTGACATAGCAATCAGCTTGAAGGAGCATCCACATCATCCAAACTTATGATTTCATCTTCCTCTGTTCCCACTGGAGGCTCGTAATGTGCTTGAAACCATTCATCCTCCATGATCTCTGTTACTGTCAGTCTCTATAGTAAGAAGCAGATGATTATTTCTTGAAAAGGTAACCGAGTCTGATGAACGAAAGCCATATCTCATTGGCAAGTCCAAGACAGACCAAGAACACGATTAACTTGTTTACCTTTTTGGGGTTTGGAACGAGTATCTTGGAGATCAGTTTCCTCTGAGAAGCAGAAAACCAATGGGGAAACACATAGTCTCCTTCGCCTATCTGTTAATGGAATATACCAAATTTATCATATCCAACTTATGGGCACTGTCGTTGAATTAAAATGTACACAAGTTCCAATTTTACCTTCCTATAAAGATTGCATAAGTTACAATCTTCAAAAGGAAGATAGCCGGCTAGGAGTTCATAAAGAATCACCCCGCATGACCAAACATCTGCTGCTGCTCCGTCGTAAGTTTTGTCTACAATTACCTGAGAATCAGATTCCATGTTACTTTATCTAATATTAAAGGCGTTTAGATTGAGAAACTTTTTCTTCTTCCTTTCTCTTATTACCTGGTTTATGGTTCCACAAAACTGTTCGCTGTTATGGAATAAAGAATAAATTGAGAATATGGATTAGTGGAGAAAAGTTTCCAGTGGTACCTCTGGGGCAACGTAGCTTGGAGATCCACAAGATGTAGAGAGTAGGCTATGAGGCTGCACAAAAACCAGATGATAAGAAGCCTTGTGTGGGGGGTGGCAAAGGCCCGGGTGGACCTGGATGTGACCCCAACGTAATATGCACGTATAAAATGTATTTTGATATATGTTATATATGTATACCATATATTTATAACTATGCCCTAGTAAGGGATCGCCCTTACATGGCCGGTCCCAAGCCCGGATAAAAGAAGAGGGTTGCATTAGGCTTCCGACTAAAACTTTGTCGGACTTATCTACAATGGATTCTACAAATTATGAGCATTATATTGGGGTGTTTCCTTTTAGTCATGCATGGTAGAGTCCGAATGCAGTAAAAAGTAAGTAAGGATCTCTACAATTTCGCATGGATGTAGTGAATCAGTTTTAGAGAGGGTTCTTAAATCATGGATGAGTGTGTGTAAAGAAGTTAGTCTCGTTACGTTGTCATCCGAATGTAATGAACAAGTTACAGTAAAAGTGTTCGTATTTTGAGCATGGACAGATATAGGGTAAGGGAGCTAGTTCTAGATAATAAGATTCGTATTGATACTTTGAATATCATAACATTGACCGGCAAGTTAATGGAGGTGGTAGATACTATGATTCAAAGAAAGATTTACATTCTATGTTTATAAGAGACAAAGTAGTTGCGAGAAAAAGCAAAGAAGATTGAGAATACAAGTTTTAAACTATGATACGAAGGAAAGGAAAAAGCTCAAAATGGAGATGATATTATTATAAATAAAGATTTAAAGGATAATGTAATATACATACAATGACACGGTGACCAAATTATGATAGTGAAATTAGTATTAGAAGTAGAGGCTTTGAATATAGTTTGTGCTTATGCACCCAAAGTAAGATTAGAAAAAAGTATAAAGAAGGCTTTTTGGGAGGAGTTAGATAAAGTAATTAAAAGAATTTCACAAAGAGAGATGATTTGTTTAGGAGGAGACTTAAATGGACATGTCAGTAAATATGCATTAGGATATCAAGATATTCATAGAAACTATAGTTTTGGGGATATAAATGAGGACGATAGAGAGATTTAAAATTCTGCCATGGGTTTTGATCTCTCTATAGCCAATACCATTTTAAAAAATGAGATAAATATTTAATTACTTATAAGAGTGACTTGTCACAAATACATATTTAAAAAGTGAACAAAGAAGAATAGATTTCATAAAGTTATTGAGAGTAGACGGTGAAACCTCAAATGTCAGAAAGAAGATATATTTAAACAGAAAGTTCTTTAATGAGATGCTTGGAATTATATAGGTATACCTTCTTATACGTGAAACAATATTGCTATACATATTAGGGTAGTAGCAAAAGATGTGTTAGGTGAATCTAAAGGAGGCATACTCGCATAAAAAGAAGCTTGGTGGTGGAGTGAAGTGGTGTAAGATAAAATCAAGACAAAGAAAACATATTATAAATTACATTATACAAAAAAGATTGGAACTTGGGAGGCTTATCAAAAAACAAAGAAAGAAGTGAAAAAAGCCGTTAGTACAACAAAAGCCAAAATTTGAGAGGATTTATATAAAAATCTTAACTTAAAAGAAGGTGAAAGAGATATTTTTATGATAGTTAAGGTTAATATAAGAAAACTAATGATCTTAGTTTTGTTAGATGCATCAAAGATGAGGATGAGAAGATTCTAGTAGTAAATGATGATATAAAAAATAGATAAGCTTTTTAATAAAAATAGATATGGTAGTGTTAACTTAGGAGAAAGACCCAAATCAGAAAAGTATATAAACTATAATTTCTATCGGTGTATTAAAAAAATGAAGTCAAAGTGGCTGTTAAATTTATGAAGGTTGGTTAATCTGTAGGGCCAAACAATATTCCTATAGAAGTATGAAAAATTCTACGAGAGATTGGGCTAACTTGACTCATAAAACTATTTAATAAAATATAGAGAACCCAAAAGATACTCAAGAAATGGAGAGAGTATACTTATACCCATATATAAGAACAAAAAAGACATTCAAAATTGCATGAATTATCAATATATCAATTTAGTGAGTTATACTATGAAATTATGGGAAAGAATTATCGAATGTAGCTTAAGACAAATATCAAGTATAATATAGAATCAATTCGGATTCATGCCTGTTAGATCTACTATTGAAGTGATTCACCTATTGAGACGTCTTATGCAACATTTTAGAGCAAAAAAGAAGAACCTTTACCTAATATTTATTGATATAAAAAAAACTTATAATAGTATATCAAGAGATGTTCTTTGGAGAACCTTGGAAAAGACAGGTATCCCATTGACATACATAAAACTTATAAGAGATAAATACGATGGTGTAAAAACATGCATGAAAACTCATGAAGGGATGACATACTATTTAAAGTTAAGATTGGGTTATATCAGGGATCAACTTTAAGTTCATATTTATTTATATTGGTGATTGATAAGTTAATAAAATATATTCAAGATAAAATACCTTTGTGTATGTTATTTGGAGATGAAATTGCCTTAGTGGATGAGTCTAAGGAAAAAGTTAATAGAAATGTAGAACTATGGAGAGAAATATTAGAAAATAAAGGCTTCCGACTTAGTAAAACAAAGACAAAATATATGAAATGTAAGTTTGATCATTTGAGTACTTTAAAAGACATAGAAATTAAGATTGACACATATTGCATCCCTCACAAGAAAAATTTTAAGTATCTAGGGTTAATTTTTCAAAGTGATGAAAAATTGATGGAGATGTTACGCATAAAATTAATGTCGGTTGGTTAAAATGGAGAGGGGCATCAAGTAATTTATGCAATAAAAATATACGATTAAAGTTGAAAGGTAAATATTATAAAGCAGCAATTAGGCCTGTTATGTTTTATGGTTATGTGTGTTGCACAATTAATATGTATAAAAGATGTTTGTAACATAAATGAAGATATTGAGATGGAAAAACAGTTATACAAGAAAAGATTATATACATAATGAAGTTATTAGAAACAAATTGGCAATAGCACCAATAGAGTATACAATCAAAGAAAATGATTTAAGATGGTTTGAACGTGTAGAAATATTACTGAAGAATGGTCTTATAAAAAGATATGAAAAACTTAGATTGTAAAAATTTTAAAAAAGGAAGAAAAAGAAACAATAAAGAACCCATAGAAAGTCTCATCACCCGGATTGTCCGCGTTTTGCCTTATGGTCATGCCCAAAATGGCCACTCTAGCAGCCTTATCCTAATGAAAATAAATAGCATTCTTCCTTTCCTCACCTTTCTTAATACACTAAGTCCAAAATCAGAAACCTTCAAGTCTCCTTTCCGATCCAGAAGCAGGTTGTCTGGCTGCAGAAGAGAAAAGCGTGAAGGCCACACCAAATGGTGCGAGTCTCAGCACGGTTTCAGCCTATGGTTTATTTTGGAAGGACAAAAAACTTTGCTTAATTTCTTTATACCTTGAGATCTCTGTGACACACACCTCGCCTGTGGCAATACTCTACAGCATCTATCAGCTGCTGGAAATATTTCCTGGCTACCTCCTCCGATAATCGCTTCTCGTAAGCCTGGAGAAGCAATGGTTGGATTTGGTAAATCCTCATTGTCTTAGCTTTCAAATTTTGATTAAATGTGAAGTACAAAATCACACAATCTTGTCCGACAGCTGCCCCCCAGCAACGTACTCCATCACGAGATAGATCTTTGTCTTTGTTGCTATGACCTGCTTAAACCAATACCAAAGATTAAAATTCAAGGCGATTGCTTGATTTGATCAATAAGGAGTGAGAGAGAGAGAGCAACCAACCTCATAAATCCTTACGATGTTAGGATGGTGCAGGAGCTTCATTGTCTTGATCTCTCTCTTCACCTACAAATCGAGATTAATTAAGAAGGAGCTCTTGTATGGAAATCATTTGATGCCCAATAGACGGTGCAAGGATTAAGAATAAATAGAGACCTGAAGTTTCAGCTTGGTCTCCATGATCCTCTGCTTATCAATGATTTTGACAGCGACCTTCTCGCCTTTCTCCATATTAACTGCAACTTTAACCTTAGCAAAAGTTCCTTCTCCAATGATCTTGCCCAGCTGGTATTTGCCGATGATGCTGGACAAACCCATTCTTGTGGCACAGAGTTATTTTCAGCTCATTGCCCTGCCACATACATCGTATTATATATGTATACGATCTTCGGCGATAACATTCATATATGATTGTGGCTCTTGTTCCGTATGCATGCCATCAGCCATATTTCGTGGCTCGCGACGTACGAGGGATTCCACTCTTTTTGTAAATACAGAAAGATTTCTAGATTGCGAGTTGACCAGTAGTTATTAAGGACGTACAGGGAATGGTAGGTTTGAGCTGCCCTTCCTTTTCACTCAATGGTAGGTTTGAGCTGCTTTCTCTCTGTATTTACATATTTATTTATTTCCTTGTACTTTTGAGATGGCAAATGGTTGCAAGATATAATAAACCTTCTTTTTTCTTCCTCTCTCTTCTATGATGTTATAAACTTGTTTTTCTTCTCTTTCTCTTTCACTCTCTCTTTATATATATATATATATATATATATATATATAGAGAGAGAGAGAGAGAGGGGAGGTAGAGAGAGATGACGTCCATATGAAGAGAACTCGAATTCGTATGTATTTTTTGATAAATATTGTTTATTTGACGAGGTAGTTTGATGCGTTTTGCATTGTGATCTTATAAAATTTAGTCCATACGCTGGAGAGAGAGAGAGAGAAAGAGAGAGAGAGGCGTCTCTGAATATATGTGGCTACGACGCAGGACTCCTTGAATAAAAACGTGGATGGCTGAGCAGCATATCATTTTCATGGCAAGCTGGTGGCTGGTGAGGCAATGACCTTGCTCTTTCTTGTTTTCCTCGTACATTTACTATCTGCCTTTGATGATGAATCCTTCACCAATGTTAGTGGACAACCTCATTCGAAGTACACCTTCTACCATGAGAAACGTATCTGCTGTGCTCGTCCCTCAACAAAGCTCCCTACCTAAAAGGGAACATGTTGTACCTTACATTAAATCAGTAAATACACATCTTCTGGCGCCTCACCTGAAAACCTACCCGATATGATAACAAATCAATAGAGTTGGTGAACGAGCAGAATGAACCAAGTAGCGACTATTCATGCGTCCTCTATCTGTGAACTCAAAATCTCGTTTGTGTTTGGCTCCTTAGCTCATCTGGGCTGAGCCCAATATGAACCAACATATACATGGCAAGTTAGGCGAACAACACCAGCTGCTCGTTGAAATTGGAAAACTAAATTTTAGATATGAATTCTTTATTAAAAATGTTTAAACAGTTTTAAAAATGTTTTATTTACTCTATAAAAGCTTCTGACCTGTAGAGGTTGATTGAAAACAAGGGATTTGTTTCTTCTACCAGCAGTGTACATATCCTCTCTTTTTTTGTGGGTACAGGTTGAGCCCATAACCAGGTGAGTCATTGCTCCTTGTAACTATAATATTTTCTAAAAACTGAGAGTTATCGGACTAAGGTGTTGGTTTTGGACCTGTTATCTTTAACGTACTGATTTGAGTTTAGTAAAGAGAGTATTCATCTTATTCTAAACCTCTGACCTAATGTTCCAATTAAGAGGGACACCGGCTTTCATTTGTTTTCTCTCTCTTGAATGTAATTTGGTTGGAGTTCAGTCTGAGAAAACTCCAGCTGAATCCAAACCCCAGTCTGAATCGGATAAAGACGACAATACTGGATCTGAACCGGATTTGACCCATTGGCATCCTAAGACGTTAGAACCTGTCACCGTCCTCCCACCGGACTTGCTGATCATGGTCCTTGGGAGTGCCTGGTGATGGCAATGAAGGTCATCAGTGAGACCCGGCTTGGTTCTACCGGCAATCCCTTTCATGTCGTTCCTCCCTTGTGCGCAGCACCGTACTTGCCTCTCTCACACCACACGTGCACATACACACATGGTCAGTTGAGAGCAAGGTGAAGAAGCGAAGAAGACGATGTTCACAGGGGAGAATCTCTCTCCTCAGTTTATTTGAAATCAAGTGGGGATGAATAATGTTTACAATGGAAAATGGGTTTATATACCCAGACTCAAATGCGACCTAATAGATACGTATCTTAATGATCCACTCCGTACAAAGGACCCAAACCAAATACACTAGGAACCGGGTCTTTTGGCCTGTTATTACATGGATCTGGACTCAACTGAACATGTCCTAATGCGCGTTCATATCCGTTTATTACAATGACTTCAAACCAAAAGCAAAGAGTCCTAAAACGAAATCCTAACTGTAGAGAGAAAACCTCCTTTTCAATAAAACTTAGTAGGGAAGCGTGAACCTAGTCCTAAAGCACTCGACCTTCCGGCCAAGTGCGGCGCGGGCATAACATTTCTCTCCCAGCCAAGGGGGACCTTGTCGTGGCGCAGGCGTTATGCCGTGGCGCACGACACGGGCGTTACGCCTAGCGCCTGTCCGTTACAAGTGCGCAGGCTGGTGCACGGTGCTGTAGGGGAGCCGAACCATCCATAGGAGCTCAAGGGTCACCCAAGGACGTTACAGTTGGACCAGATGGGGGCTTTATAAGAGGCACGAGGACCACTTGGAGAAGGCTAGTCCCCGGATGAGAGTGGAGCTTCATTGGCCTGTGAGAGAGGAATATCCGCGCGAGCTTGTGGGCGTATTGTCGTGTGGTTGGGCGGGAGGATTCTCTGCTAGGGCCTTCGTGAAGGTCCTTAACTAGCTAAGGCACGGGTGCGTGAGTCCAAGTCGTGTGGGTGTGGATGGTCCACCGTTGTATGAAGCCGGTTGTAACCATTTGGCATTGAATAAAAGTAAGTGTGTCTGCTTCTCTTCTTAAGTCTCTTGTATTGGTTTCCAATGGAGCACGAACGTGTGGGAAGTGCATCGTGGAAGAGGAGGTTTCGTTGGGCGTTGGTGTGCGGCTGAGCCAAGATCGTGCAACAACCTGGTGCACGCCAAAGGGGGAGGCTGAAAGGGCCTTGGAGGGGGTTCTTGCCATCACAGGTAGGGAATTTCAAAAAAATTAAAATTTGAGATTCAACCCGTGACAGTTTGATATCAGAGTCTCGTTGTTTAATTCAATGCCTTTTGATTTATAAAATCGATCAAACATACATTTGGTATCGAATCGAAAGTGTACAGAAAAATCTGCTAGAAAATTTTTGCAGATTTTCCGATTCGATTGTGGACCACTTAAGTTAGCTGAAACGAAGGAGAATCTATTTCAATCCAACGAGATTCTAGCCAAGTGTGATAGAATACACTCACTTGGGAAAAATCACAGAGGAAGTCACTCGGAAATCGTTGCTAAAGAGGACTGAAAAACCAGAAAATTCAAAAACAGAACTTCTGCGGTAATTTGTGAAGAACGGGTTGGTGTTGGAAAATTTTGGACTAACAAAGTTGTTTGTAGTGCCAAAATATCAAGTGCAGGGTTAGGAGCACACGGGACAATAGTGTCTTGTCGGAAATTTGAAGAATTCCGCCGGAAAAATCCATTTTCGGGAGTTGTAGCCGACTGTTATAGAAATTGCAGAAATGGATTTTCGTGATTTTGCGTTGCTGGTTTGAAGGGGCAAATCTGGTCTGAATTGGCTGACAATTGGTGTGTGTACTCTCTGTACATCCGATAAGTTCACAGTTGGTTAGAATTTTATAATCAGTGTCTGTAAGTGCTTGAAATCTTGTCTGTAACTGGGTCAAAAACCAGCTGTGCAGAGTCTGTTTTTCTGCAACAGTTAGGTTCGGGTCCTTGGTTTTTTGTTTCTTTTGGGTTTGTTGTACCCCGACCTTATGTCTGTGTCCTATAATAAGTCCAACACAAGACAAACATGGGAAAGAACAGAAGAGGAGCAGTGGAAGATGCCGGTTCCTCCCATTGAACGGAAGCTGAAGACGTCTTGGTGTAAATTCTGCAAAGACTTGATTCGATGCAAGTCACCCAGGCCGAGATGCAGCAAAACCAAGATTCCATGAAGGAAAGTCAAGCACAACTAGTCGTGCAAGTGGCCCGTTTGCAGAAACAACCTATGCATGCTTTCACCGAGCAGGAGGTTCGACAAGAGGAATACAACCCGTGTTCTTCAATAGGCTTGCGTGAAACAGCACGCGATTCTAACCTTACATGTCTAAAATTGCGAATTCCAGAACCGTCGCCATTCGAGGGAGTTTGAGACAAAAAATTGTTGGAGAATTTTCTGTGGGATTTAGAGAGATACATAAGTGTATCTCAGGTGGTTGAGCACAGCAAGGTGCTAGTTGTCTCGCTATTTCTGAAGGACGATACGAAGGTTTGGTGGCATACAAGGGAAGTAGCAGTCGTCAATGGAGGTGTCGCTCTCCCAGTGAGTTGGGAGGAGTTTCGTAGTGAGTTGAGGAGTCAATTCACACCTATGAATCATAATCGAAGGACCCGAGAGCTTCTTGCAAAGTTGAAACACACCGGTACTCTTCACGAGTATGTGTAGGAATTTAGCTCCTTACTGTTAGAGGTACAGGATATGATGGAAGTTGATCAACTCTTCTACTTTAAGCAAGGCTTGAAACCTTGGGCTCAAGTTGAGCTGAGAAGGAGGAATCCATCGTGTATGTTGGATGCGATTTCAGTTGTGAAGAGTTTCGTCGACCTTAGGGGTACGTGAGAGGAGAGTTGCGAGTCACCTAAAGGGAGGAAGAATGACAAATTAACTAAGTACCGCAATAATAACGGTAAAGAGTTAGAGAAGAGAGTGGAAGTACCCTCTTCAGGGGGCAAGGGAGTGGGGTCGTGCTACATATGCACCGGGCCACATCTCATGCGAGATTGCCCTAAGAAGGCGAAGTTAGCCACCTTAGAAGTGAGGGAGCAGATTCGGGTCGAGGAAGTGACCGATGCGCCAGGGGATGAGGTGATCCAGGTTGCGTAGTTCCAGCTCCTCAACACCATAAGCTGTGAGGGTCCAAACAAAACCCGGAACTTCGTGAAGGTATAGATGGGCCAACATATCATTCGAGTACTGATCGACTCGGGGGCGAGTCATTCGTTGATTGCGCTACAAGTTGCCAAAACAATGGGATTGAAGGTGACCATCCACAATACAGCTTAAACTAGTAAATACAACCACAACTTCCATTGATGGAATGGCACGAGGGTGCAAACTGAGTGTTGGACCGTGGAAGGACGTAATGGATATAGCTATTGTAGTCATAGACATGTACCCAATAAAATTGGGGTGTGATTTCCTGATAGCTGCACGGGCTATGGTAGAGCCACACCTTCGAGGGTTGATCATCATACACGAAGGTCAGCCAGGGTTCGTGTCGTGCGTGGATCCAAAGAAGGCACCTGTTACATTGACATGCGCTTCTTTATGCTTGACAAGTGAGAGGTTGGCAGTAGGGCGGGAGTCATAAACGGCGAAAGGACATCTCGTGAAGGTGGGACTAAGAGCCAAGTCAGGGTTGAGCAAGGGCAGGAGCATCAGAGAAACCCCCTCAAGAAAGGAGGTTTTCAGGCAGGTGAAGGCATCAGAAGCAAGGTACCAGCGCTAGCGCCGAGGCCTAGCGCCACCCACCGTGCGTTGTAGTTGGCACCAGGGTCTGGCCACAGGGAGTGGGCGACTAGTGCCACGACAGGGTCATGGCAGGTGAACAGCAGTGCGCTGAGGTCGTGCCGCAGGAGGCGGATGGCCAGCACCAGACAGGGGTTAAAGGGAGGTTTCATCTGGGGGAAGTTCGTGGATATGTGCCAGCACCGAGAGTCGAGCGAGGCGAAAGATCAGACGGCCAGGGGTACAGCAGCATTCAGTGGCAGGCGTGGCGGAAGATGTAGTGGAGCGGCGCCCTGGCGCGTGGCACGGTACCCTGGCGTGCGATGAGGGCGTTACGCCTGGCGCTTGTCCGTTATAAGTGCGCAGGCTCGCGCACGGTGCTGTAGGGGAGCCGAACCGTCCATGGGAGCTCAAGGGCCACCCAAAGACGTTATAGCTGGACCAAATGGGGGCTTTATAAGAGGTACGAGGGCCACTTGGAGAAGGCTAGTTCCCGGATGAGAGTAGAGCTTCATTGGCCTGTGAGAGAGGAAGATCTGCGCGAGCTTGTGGGCGCATTGTCATGTGGCTGGGCGGGAGGATTCTCTGCTAGGGCCTTGGTGAAGGTCCTTAACTAGCTAAGGCACAAGTGCGTGAGTCGAAGTCGTGTGGGTGTGGATGGTCCACCATTGTATGGAGCCGGTTGTAACCATTTAGCATTGAATAAAAATAAGTGTGTCTGCTTCTCTTCCTAAGTCTCTTGTATTGGTTTCCAAGGGAGCACGGATGTGTGGGAAGTGCATCGTGGAAGAGGAGGTTCCGTTGGGCGTTGGTGTGCGACTGAGCCAAGATCGTGCAGTAGCCTGGTGCACGCCAAAGGGGGAGGCTGAAAGGACCTCGGAGGGGGTTCTTGCCATCACAGGTAGGGAATTTAAAAAAAATTAAAATTTGAGATTCGACTCGTGACACCCTCCTAGGTCCCGTGGTAGCAACTCTATCGCGTGCACATCTCCCCCAATCGAGACCTCGCTCACTCCACCCTCCGTTGGACTCCAGTGCCTCGTGCAGAGTCCATGTCTTGGATTGGTTGGCCAGCCTCGTTCCATTATGCCCAACGACACGCTCTCGATTCCCATGGACAAAATCAAATTGTGCACGGATCTGAGACTAGAACCCCTGCTTGCATCCATATTTACTTCCGAGCTTTAAGGACATCCCTAGGAAGGCTACAACCCTTCCAATCGATTGTTTGAAATCAGATTTGCAATTATATAGCAGGATCGTGCAAGAAAGACTCACCCAATTAAATTCAGCCAACCGGTAGCCGATGGACTCCAATCCTTCTCCGATGGCTTTTCACCACCACCAATCCGGCATTTATTCTTTGATACCAAACTGTCACTGTCCTCCCACCAGAGTTATGACCGCGGTCCTTGGGAGCACCCATTCATGGCAATGAAGGCCACCAGCTCCCTTGAGACTGATGTGATTCTACCAATGTCACACTCGCTCGGGTCACGACCATGACCAGGCCCAAGACAATGCCACGTGGTCGTTTCTGGCGCGGGCGTGAAGGTGACCAGTAGTTTTGCAATAATTTATTCCGTAATGTTCCAATTTCAGCACAAAGTTGTCCTCATCTCTTTCTCGTCACATTGCAGCTTCCCACTATTACCACCTGGGAGATCTTTTGACAAATGAGGAGAAAACGATCCAAAGAAGAGTGAGACAGGTGATGGAAAAACAGAAAGCGCCTGTAATGGCTGCGTAGTATGGTAGTAGTAGTCTTCTTTCATGAATATATACATATATATATATATATGATTTTCTTTTTCTGTTCTCTAAGTTATTGGTCGATTATGTTGAACTTGATACGCTGATATCCGGTGCTGTGTAAGCACCTTTGTCTATTTATGTTAAACTGCTAGTTATATTTGTTTAAATGGGAGGAACCGTTATGCCTGCAGTACTGGGAAAAGGCCGAATTTCCTTTTGAAAAGATTCCTGAACTTGGTATGCTGAAGGTTGCCGGGGGAACAATAAAGGTGCCATAACTTGTTACAGTTGGATTCATTTTGTGGCAAAGATTTTTATGTTGTTGATTATATAATCCTTTATGGTATTCAGGGATATGGGTGTCCGGGACTTTCAATTATTGGAAGTACCATAGCGACTGCAGAAATCGCGAGAGTTAGATGCAAGCTGTTGTACATTTATATTGGTGCATTCCTCATTTGCCATGCTCACAATTGGCAAGTATTATGGTAGACGAAGCCTATCTTGATTTTCAAGAAGTTGAATTAGGAAGATACTGGAGCAGAGATATCTTTCCAACATCTGATGATCTCAAGATCATTCATGTCAGGAGGAAAACAAGTTGCACTCGCTCTATTTCAACCGTAGATGTCCACACTTTTTAAATGCAATATTGTGTGAGTTAACCATGATGGTAGAAATAATAGGAGATGCAGTTAAAGCAAGAAGGATGCCCTGTGTTCTTTTTTTTCTTTTGCGTTTGGATTGAAAGCCTCGGTATCTATGTAAACTATATTGTGAATTAACAAAATTTGCTGCTTTGTACTCGTTCTTTTATGAATTTCTGAATCTTGGACGTGCAATTATTGTGCATGTTGGCTTCTATTGGTTCCTCATCTTCATGTTGGAAGGTGGTACTCTTCAGTCACCATTTAAATCTTTTATGGTCATCTTTGGTTGTCAGTCGTTTTTCAGCTATTCCCTACTTATTTATGCATTTGCCTCGATTTGATCTATACTACAACGTTTGTTCGGCTCACCACGTTTATCTTAACCATCTATCGGGTTGATGGTCGGTCAGGACTTTTGAGCTGATTTGCTTGGCGACTTCTTTGAGTTTCTTCATTAGTCTAAAGAAGTTTGTTTACAAGTGCGTGCTGATTCCTGGTCTGTAATCTGCCTCTGCTGGCAGCTATTTTTTTGAGAATTTGCAGTTCAAAGAAACTCATTTACTAACGAAAGCTTTTTCTGAACCTTGTTCCAACTAATGTCCTCAGCGTTTCAATACAAAAGATCAGTAAGTCTATTATTCTATGAGCATGGTACTGGTATGGTTTAAATTTAGCTTTCCTCATGAAAGATCCAATAGAATCTGGATCTGGGTCTGGTACCGACGTCCTATATGGGTCCCAGACATGGACAGACCTGGATTTCAGCTTGGCAACCTCCACCTGACCAACAGATATCCAACCGGCCCTACCTCAAATAGTTGTGGGGTGGGTTTTATGTGTCTTGGGGAGTGGCTCAAGGTTGTTGGGCTTTAGGATTAACATTTTTTAAACCGTCATGCGGTACTTGTAGTTTTCTTTTGGTACAAGAGGAGCCGAAGCCATGGAGTTAGAGTTGTTCATGGGGTGGGGGCTGTCCCCTTTAAGAATCCATCCCCGCAATTCTCAGTGGGGAACCGTCCCAGCAAAGCACCGGAATTGGGGAGGGGGGATTTATCAGGGGCGAAGCTTGAGAGGCGCGGTAGCAAGCTACTGTAAATGGCACCCTCTCCATATCATATATTAATCTAATAAAAAATATAATATCTGATCTTAGCCAAAGGCTTAAAAAAGATATGCTTAGTTAGATTGCCTTACATCCCTTTTATAGTGACCGTGGACCCCCTCATTCTCCCCTTCTTGGCGACATGGTGATAAACTTTCTTTCCATCAAAAGGGTGGTGCCAGAGTAGGGTCCTGCTGTCCCGCCCTTATCCCTGATTAAGCCTTCCGAATCCGCCTCGTTTGGGGCAGGCCCCCATGGGGAGTGGGGGATCCCTGCTCCGTGAACATCCTTACGTGGAGTGTTACATTCCTCATCGAGCAGACGTCTAACAGATCGACCTGCAGAACAGCCACTACAACGAGTGGCGGATCTACATAGAAGGGTGAGGAGCACCCACCCACCCCCGAAATTTCTGAAATTTGACTGTAAAACCTACATTTTACAGTTCAATACATGGTTGAGATACATTTTAGCCATGCTTCGCCCCTCCTATGAAATACATACTTCACCCCCCACCCCCACCCCCACCCCCCTAACACTATTTTCTAAATCCGCTACTGACTACAACAGAAGGTGCATCCTCGCAGATATGCAGGCACAGTCCAAGCTCATCTCCAGGCCGAGCTTAGTCATAGCGTCAGCTTCTCGATTGTTTTCACCTGATGAATTTGGCTTTAACGCTCCGGTTCTTGCCAACTGTATAAGATCCATCAAAATGTTCTTTTGTCTCATCATTGTTTACGGTGGCCTTATTCATAGTTTTAATAAATAATTAATTTAAAACAAATATTTCTACTTAACCCTGACCCCAAAATCCTTTTCTTTTTCACTTAAATGAAACTTGATATGCCACTGCTTTTTCTTAGCAGAATCATATAATTAGATGTATTTGTTGTCTCATGCTAATTAGTTGCTTTTCTTTAAGTAGATAACGGGTAATCTACACGCAGCGCTCTCATAATTGCACATCCAACGTGCTTCTACAGACTTTATTGAATGCGGTGCAAATCCGCCCCATTGCCTTGCGCACCTGGATTAATATTGCACCAAGTTGGATGCATTGACACCCCAACGGTGATACTTTTTAATCACAAGGACTGCTATGTTGTGCTGAGGAAAAAGAGGAACAATTTTGTAAAATGCCATAAGAGAAGGTGCATTCAGTTACACACCGACGAGTGATAATTTTTTGTACTTATCTCTTTTACAGATAATATGTTGTGGTGTCGTCCAAATCTGAAATACCAAACTTCGGTTCGATTCTTTATGCCTACATTCACTAAAATTTGGGACCTAAACTCATCTGATACAAAGCAAATGTGCATATGCATCCTCACCATATTAAAACTTTAGGTTTGATATTGTTATGTGGATATGAAATATTTCTAATATCCATAGAAAATGGATATAGACTGGATATAAAAAATATATATGCACTGGTGCACCAAGTTTGCACTACCCGATCAAAGAGATTAGATGGTTCAAAAAGTAAAAGGTTGTTTTGAGAATTTCAACCATCTATTTTAGGAGAGAGGTCAGTTGAAAAGCAAAAAAATACACATATAAATCAAGTATACTTGCTAAAAGTACCATATGTACGTACTATCTTTTACTTTTGAACTCAACCTCTCTCCTAAAATATATGAATATATACATATATAGCGGCTAACCCAAGATCTTTTCTTTGGTGGAACACACGAGCTATCTCGATATATGTATATACAACACCCATTCTTATTTATTAAATAGATTGAACGCAAAGTACATCAACTTAAAAAAATGTTCATTTTAGCAATCCTTTTATATTTATATATAGAGAGAGAGAAAGAGTATACAAAAGTATATAATCTATAGTCCTCAAGAAAACGGATGTGTATAGATCAATACAAATGCATTCATGCATCCAAGTCCAGGCATGGAGACACCAGTTCGGATTAACATAAGTGCAAGATACGCTAGTATTGAGGACTTTGTAGATTACAGTCGAAAAGATACCTTTTGAATCACTGGTCAAATTTTCTCTCGTGAAGGACTGTATTTAGTTGAGAAAGACATCTTGTATCTTCCAAAATCCAATTTTTAAGAGCTTCAAAAAAGACAAAAGATAATGTTAATGCTCCACAGTAAAAAAAGAGGAAGCCTGCAACGTCAGTCGTCAGTCGAGGGCAGGACTCGTTCTCTCTTTCTATATATATATATATATATATATATATATATAGAGAGAGAGAGAGAGAGAGAGAGAGAGGGAGAGAGAGAATTAAAAGTCCCCACATTCGTCTGGGCACGTCATTGCACATTGTGCAGGTGAGACAGCCTCCTAATGTTCGGTACCAGTTGATGGTTTGTCCATTCCAAACTGCTGGTTTTGGGTTGCCTGGAATTTGGAACCGGAATCAAACCGTTCTAAGGCTGTAACCGGAACCACCCTGGAACCATTTTTTTTTGAAAAGAGAGAAAATGAGCCTTTGAGAGTTGAACTCTCCACCAATCCTAGTTTTATTGATGAGTTTTTTGTTAATAGGGGTTGAAAATCACATGTAACACCTATTTAGTGGCAGTTTGGAACCACTGATTTTGGACCACCATGAACTATAACCAACGCAAGGGGTTTCTGATTCTGGTTACGGTTCTGGTGCTGGTTACCGCTGGTTCCGCTGGTGGTGCGGTCATGTCTAAGTAACCTGCTGGTATATAAATGTAAGTGAAATGGCTTATATATCTTGAGTGTTCTATTTATACAACTAATAGCTACTAAATAGTTTGATCGTTGCCCGTCAGCACTTTCAGTTCATATTTTAATGTCATAAGAAGCACAAACTTCGCAACAAATCGAGTAGAAAAGGCAGATTGTTGTTCCTTCGACGACAAAGAAGCGACACTTCTCAATATCAAGAAGCAAAATTTATGACCTTAAACAATACCTACGGTCCTCAAAGGGGACTATATGACGAATAAAACACTCAACAACTTGCAACATGCTAAATATGATTACAAGTAGTTTTCTTCTTAGTTAACCCACCTGCAATTCTTCCTGATCTCTCCATTGGACCCAGTGAGGGGCTTGATGTCTCCCATCTTGATCATGGCGGCAACGAAGTCGGAGTTAAAGGTGCGTGAACTCTGGCTGTAGGCCTGGACGAGGGCGTCGGTGGATCCCCCATTGAAGAGTTGCTGGTCTGAGTGCAATAGGCCTTTCTTGGCGATTAGGTTCTTGAAGTAGCTGTTGTCGAAGCAGGTGGGGGTCTGTATGTCGAGGGGTGCTAAGTTGTTATCTCCTGAGCCCTGAGTCCTGGGGCAGCCAACCTGCCTAGTCTTTGCAAAGAAGCCATCAATGTTGCTCTCATTGTATATGCGACCCCTGAAGTTGGTGCACCTCGCCAGACCGATGGTATGAGCCCCTGCTCTCAAATTTACGTGCGGTCTGTTAATCCTTCTATTGAGAGAGAGAGAGAGAGAGAGAGAGAGAGAGAGAGAGAGAGAGAGAGAGAGAGAGAGAGAGAGAGAGAGAGAGAGATGGTCTGGATTTTACTTAATTGGCTGGCTCAGCTCAAATTTACATGCGTGCAGTTAACTCAACATAAACGTGAATGGGGCTTGAGTGAACGGACATAAGCACCTTATGTTTATGTGGGTCAGTAAATTTATGATCAGCTTTAATCAAAGTCTTGACTCTAATAAGCATAGAAACTGATCGAAGATAAGATATTCTTGACGCTACAAACGCTATGTCAAGCACATCAATCGTAAGTTCAGCGTCGAGCTGTACCTGATAGAGCAACCATGTCTTTGGCGGAGAGTCCTTGTGCTTGGAAGCTAGATATGAGACGATTGAGGTCAAATGTGGGTGCAGGAATGCTAGTATTGGCAGCAGCCTGGCTAGCCGTCCTCGCGTCCCTTCTTCCTACCTTCACAGCCCAGCTAGGTCCACCCAACTAGTCACAACACCATCATAAGTGGAGTTGCATAGACAGATTGTAAAACACATAGCTCTTCTAATTAAGCTCATAACTAGTTAAATAATAAACTCGGCACTTACGGCAATAATAGAATCTCTAGCACTGATTGCTAATACATCGGCACATGAAACCAACCCGGGACAGGCCTGCTCCACTGCAGCCTTGATCGCGCCTATTACTTCGAATCCTCGTGCAGAATTTCTGTTAGGGGCTGCATTCTTCTCCCCTACAAACGTCGCTGTGTCGTCTAACAAAATCGAGCCGTCACAACCCTGAACACAAATTTGGACACCAATAAGTTTCGAACCCATACAAGTTCCTTCAAATATGAAATCAGATTTAGGTATGTGCCATGTACATTAACAAAGCAGTCATGGAAGAAGAGGCGAACGAGCGACGCGCCCATTCTAGGTTCTCTGGCCACAACTTGCTTGATCTGGGTTCGGACAATGTCGAACACATTGGGGCAGCGCGAGTCATAGAAATTAGTGGAGAGTTGAGCAGAGGAGCTCCCAAGGAAGATGGCCGATGACAAGAAGAAAGTAGCAAACATGGTGGTGGCAGTGGAAGCCATGGCTAGAAAGTTAGAGTAAGCTAACTACGGTGGTGCTTATGGAGCCAGCCAGCCAGCCAAGGGTGGATTTATATGGTGAGTGATGGGTTGAAGGAGCAGACAAAGATTGGTTGGTCAACTTGACTTATTCAGATCAAATGGAACATTTATTGTCTGCACTAGGTTTTCACCAAACCTATAATGGCTGCATATTGACATTGCTCCGCGTTTACACACACTTTTTTTTATTGTCCTTCCCATTTAACATTTTCGTCTTATATTGATTTTATTTAAGTTCTAAATGTGATTTTGTTGCTTCTAAATTTCCTTATACTCAACGGCAAGTGTAGCTCTTTTGCTTTTAGCCACAGGTATTATGTGGCTCAGGCAGGTTCCAGGTTGTCCTGGTGATCAATACCCTAAAAATTTCCCAACTGGACTAAAACGCCTCGAGCCCTGCCTAAGCTGGTCCAGATCCAAGTTTGAGTTTGGGAGGCTAGTCTAGGTCCTATCTGGAACGGTAGATTTGTTGAACACTACTTTTAAGGTCATACAAATTAACTCCACACATACGCTAGCTTTAATTATTCAATTATACTTGTAGGACCATGGTTCCAAGTTGAATGCGGTGGTGATTATCAAATCCTTTAAGTGAGCAAATCACCCGATCTTTTAGAAAGCAACTTTAATTATTCAATTATACTTGTAGGACCATGCATGTTTATGCTAATTTAGTTATAATATCTGTGGTGGAAAGAATTGTCCGGTAATGTCGCAGATTTTTGTAAATGCCACAGTGTCACCAGTTAGCAGATCTACAAACAAATTTCAGGGCGGGTTCAATAGACCATGGAACTGTTTTATATATAATTCACAATTTAGTCCGTGGGCTATAGTTTTTCTGTTAGACTTTCCATTTTTCAGGTGGGAGGGCAGGACAACTCAACTCGGCTCAATGTAGCCCACCGCTGTGTTGTTGTCAGGCCTGTTGTGTCCTAGTGTGTGTGATGAAAGTTTCTTTTTGGATGGTCATATAGTGTGACGAAAATTTTGAGCAGTGAAACAGAAAAAGAAGGCAAAAACTCGAGGGAAATTGAAGGCGAAATATAGCTCCATCAATAAATGAAATTTTATGTTTTCGATAATAAAGTTGCTTTCAAGGAAAACCATTTAAAATTGTAAAGATGTTTATTTCTAATAATTAATAAATAAATACAACGGGGACGATTCTTTGACTAGAAGGAGGATGGTGGGTCTGCATATGTTAGGACCGGGAGTTGTTGAAACTGGCTGTGGTCGGCAGCGTAGACTTCTGACCAAGGAGCTACCCACTCCAACGAAAATCACGTGGCGCACAAGATCGCCATGCATGCACGTAGAGAAAGAGAGAGTTTAAATAATCACCGTCAACTCAAAAGAACAAGTCAAGGCTTCCTTCTCTCTCTCACACACATTATATATATATATATATATATATATATATATATATATATATATATATATATATATATATATATATATATATATGTAGTATGAAAAAATAATCAACTTTGCAGTCGTTGGCCGCATTAATCGCTTGCATGAAGCTTCATCAACTTCTGCGTCTCTCTTAGTTTGACAAAACGGGCAGATAGATAGCAGGCCTAGAGGAAAACCATTCTTACTGACACATCATTTCGGTCGACTGTAGACCATTTCGATGTAACGCTTCAACCGCCCAAAATGATTAGCGATATTCGTGATGGAGTAGAGATTGTTTCTTATAGGGTAAAAGACCGTGTAAGATAAAATGTAGATTTTGGGAGGTCATGGCCTCTAGCAGACCCCTCTTGCCTTCAACTTCTGTAAGTTGCATTAGACCTTAGTTGATTAAATTCATGACTAGCTCGATCTCAACTCAAGCCTATCTTAATCACGTCAGTCTTGGTTACACCTAATCCAAACGATCTTAGCAGGGGAGCTTGAGGTTTGAACATAGCTCAAGCTCGAACCCAAGTCCGAAGATCGAATTAGCTTGATTGAGCTCAAGCTCGAGCGGAGCATTTTCTTAATGAGTCGAGGTTTATATTTAAGCTCGACTACACTCAATTACACCATTATATGGTGGCATGGATTCTAGTTATATTTATTAATCTAAATGTTATGACGTTATGCATGATCGAAGACTATCTCTATACATTTTGTAAAATGCTTAATGATTGGGGGGGTGCTTGAAAGTCTTGCGCTAATCACCAACTACGTAAGCTTGTGAATATTTTAGATAGGGATCTGCCCTGAGTAGGGTAGGGCAGGAAATATTTTGATCTTACCTGACTCGTCTCTTCCAAGACATCCGATAAAAGTGGAACGAACGACACAGAGAATACTTACACAGTTACACTGAAATGACACAAATAAACAATCGGGTCATATTCAGGTTGAGTTTTTTTTTCCTTGAGAGAGTTCATGAAATGACACAACATGAACACGAACTAAAACATGAAATTGCCACAAGGGTTGGGAATAATATAAAGGGCACAAGAACCTGATGCAGACATGACCCCAAAAGGTTCATGTTCTTTTAAGGGTACTGTATTTCATGTTGGGTTTTATGTCTACCAAAAGTATTCGTGTTCAAGTTACCTGTTTACAACACGAGCACAAACATGACATGTATGAACACCTTGAAACACGAAAGTACCACTTCTACCTTGGTTGAAGAAAGAGGAAAAGACAGATTGCGACACGGTCGATGACTGAGCCAGGTCACATTTTGGGCTTGCCACCCGGCAGTAGGTAGCGACTTAAGTGCTTAAGCAAAAGGGATGGAAGCTTCGGTGGTGATTTGCCATGAAAGTTTTATCGTAGCGCCTCAAATTCAGACTTCTAAGAAAAGAATGACTTTGACCGAATTAAGGCATTCCAGTATTTAACCGTGTTGAAGATGCAACCGGAGCCACACCCTTCATTAAAAAACTGAAAATCTTGTTCTTTTTAAGTTAAAAACTCATTTCTTATGCATATAACTGTTAACCCCATGAAGACGGGCACAATGTGTCCAACTATTTGGGTTAGTATGTTTTTTTAATATGTACACATATAAATGTAAGTAATATATATACCAGACTAACAAGCCTATAGGAGAGGTCGACGGTGGCGGAACTACATTGAGCCGAGGTGGGGAAGTGGATGCGCTGCCGGAAATTTGAGCAAGTCAACAACGAAAACATCATAGTGCAGTTGAATCCATACATGAGCGATTGCCGTTTGGTCTGTGAATCGCCTGATACGGCTTCTTCAAGGTGGTTTCGCATAAGAGCAGAAAAAGAATCAGAGAGAGGGATAGGTTTCCAGAATGTGCATATGCATATTCTATTAGATATCTAATTATTTTTAACTCATTTGCTTGATAGCACAATTTTAAGTCTCATGTTCCTTTTAGATATCTCAAGATACTTTTCACAACAACCCAATGTTGCCAACTAGAATTACTTTGATATCAACTCATGATACCAACAACAAAGCTAATATGAGGTCTCATACACAATATAACATACATCAAACTTCCAAAAGTTTGAATATAAGGAACATTAAATTTGACAGTAAGTTTTACTAAGCTTGACCCCTTTGGCAATGGGTGTGCAAGCAAGCAGACTTGCAGTCACTTATTGTAAACTTTTTGAGGATATAATGATTATACCTCTCTTGACTTAAACATAAAAATTTAAATAACCTTTCATAGGTAATCTTTATACCTAAGATATAGGATGCATCTTTCATATCCTTCATTTCAAACATGAAACTTAACCACAATTTGGTTTTGACAATCATATATTCATCATTACTAGTCAATAAGATGTCATTTGCATATAATGATAAATGACAAAGTGGCTTCCACTATTCCAAACATAGACACAGACTAATTAGCCACAAACCCAAGTTCTATGAAAAGTCAATTATCATTGACGAGGTAATTGTTGTAAGATATATAGGGATTTCTTCAACCTATATACCATATCATCGTGACCTTTAATTACATAGCCTTCTCGTTGTTTCATTAAGGTCACCATTCAAAAAAATATATTTTATATATAGTTGATGTAAATCCAAATCATAAAATAGAATAATTATCAAAATTATCCCTATGGCAAAATGTTTTAAAGGAGGGCTCCCTTCCATATTCTATCATATGTAAATCCAAATCATAAAATACAATAATTATCAATTTCTTTCTTTATGAGAAACCTTTTCCAACCAACCTCACTTTAAATTTCTCTATTTAATCATTGACTTTATATTTCTTTTTTAATACCCATTTACAATAAAGTGTCTTCCTTTCCTTTGGCAAAACTTTAAACTCTTAGACTTGATTTTTCTCAATGGATTCAAAATTTTCATCTATTACTTTTACTCAATCTAGGTTTCTCATAATTTAGGTTATCAGTCACCTCATATAAATCTATTGAATAACATATCTCCTAAACTAGGTAAGTGTGATAGTCTTTTAACTAGGATAGAGGAGCTTATGGTTTTTATGATCACTTAATGTTTCAATATGCAAGAGAAGGCTATCAAGTTTTATTTCTATAAATTTAATTAATGATTCATCAAGATCTAAAAGATTACTATCAATATCATCATTACTTATAAGGATGTCATTCTTAGTATCCTATAAGAATTTAACATCCCTACTTTCTATCAACCAAAGTCCTTATAATAAAACCAATATTCTTTTGATCATTTGGGGTATCCTATATAGATTCACATCAACTACCTAATATCTAATTTATCTCTAGATTGATTTAAGATCTTTACTTGTGTTATGAAGCCCTATCTCCATAGATGATTAATGTATAGTTTTCTATCAAACCATAACTCATACGGCATAGTGGATACAACCTTACTGAGAATTTTATTTAAAATATACATGGTTGCATATATTGCTTCACCCCAAAATATTTTTGGTAGAGAAGTATCTCCTAATATGAACCTTGTCATATTTAGAAGGATCATGTTATATCATTCAACTATACCATTTTGGTTAGGTATCCTATGCATTGTATTTTGTCTAGTTATATCATGTTGTTTGTAGTATTTTGAAAACTCATACGAGATGTATTCTGTACTTCTATCGGACCTCAACACTTTAATAGTGCATCTTAATTGATTTTCAACTTCTCACTTATATTCTTTGAATATGTCAGTGCTTTTGATTCATGTCACAAGAAGTACATATATCGATACCTCGAATAGTTATTAATGAACGTTAGGGACCTTATTATAAAAGGTCTACAAATATTTGTGTTAATGATTTCCAGTAAACTCGTGTCTCTCCTTGTTTTCTTGGAAAATAGTTTTTTCATCATTTTTTCTTGAATTCAAGCCTCATATTTGTTAAATGTAGTTTCATCAAATGTAATAATAAGTCAAAGGTTGCTAATTTCTTTATTTATTTAGGCTAATGTATCCTAACCTTCTATATCATGCATTTACTTCAATAAGCATTATACATTCAATATGAGTAGATGATCATTCATTATTCATTGTGTTAAGTTTGAAAAGGTCATGATGAAAATAAAAATATCAATATAAAATATACAATGATGTTTCCCTATTGTCACCTTCTCAAGAAAAAATATGAGCTCAAAACCCTTTTTAACTAGTATAGGCACTATCTCTAAATTGTACCTTATAGATGACATAATTAATACATCAGTTAGTAAAATAGGGTGCCTATTATATCGATCATAAAGGACTCTCAGTGATACTCATTTTCAGCATATCACTCACATACAAGTTAATCGATACTCATTTTTAACATATGACTCAAAATATCCTTCCTACTTCTAACTATCATCTCCTATGTTAAGGCAAAAAGTTAACCCTCTATTAGAAGACCAAGTATCTTATGGACATCTTGAAGTGTGGTTGTCATCTCACCCCATAGCATGTGAAATTTTTGTGTGTAGTTGCAAAAGTTCGATAAAAGCATTCAATAATGCATGATCTATCACCTCATGTAACGAGTATTTTTTGTCCAACCAATCCACTACTATTTGCAATCTAAACCTAATTTTTGAGCCCTACATCCGTCTTGTTTACTAGCCAAGCTTTGCCCATAGTGTAGCATGTGTGGGTTATCATTTTCCATATTTATTGTAAATATAAATTTACATAATAAATTATAATAAAGAGTATTGATATCAAATATAAAATTATATTAAAGTTAGAAATTACATTTTCTTCCCAATCTTATATGTAATGTGACCTTCAAAGCTCATGAGTAATTCTAGTATATCAGGAGATCCCTCATCCTCAATGTCTATAATATCGATCTCAGTATCTAAGGTTGAAATATCATCTTCATAACGTGAAGGGTTGACTTCCTCTTCTCCTCATTGTCGTCTATGGGTATTTTTTATACGATACCATATTACATATCCTAAATGAAGAGGTAACATTACATCCTTGTATTTGTGCCTTATCAAATATATCTATATAGAAAAAAAGTATTTCATGAGGTACAAGCTATCAACTTATGGGAGGCATGCTTGGGGTGCATCTCCCAAACACGTGACACCAGAAAAACCAACAAATCACATGATAAGTCTATTAAAATGAATGAAAAATAAACAATAACACAAAGGCAAAAACATATCTCGATAAATGGATGAATCTCCCTTTAAATCGACTCAAGAAATCAGATTTTCCTTCTTCTTTCCCTTTTTCTTATCATTTTTTTCAAATTTACTATTTCGGTAGATTTCAATCCATTCTTTTATTAGAAATGGTTGTAGATTAAGTACTACATGAGTTGAATGAGGCAAAAAGCAAAGAATAACTGGAAGAATGCGTGAAAATGAGAGCTGGAATACAATTCATGCAAGAAGATAGTATGTCATGTTTTCAGCAAGAAGGGTATTGTCATAATTACTGAAAATAACCACGAGTATTTTGAAAAGATAACAAAGAAAGGGTGCTTGTGTTGTTTCATTTCGTGTTACCGATTCAACTCAAAGGCAACTTGATTCTTTTGAAGCCACTTTGGATCAAGAAACAGCCTTAAAAACCCGACCGATCTGACTCAAGAATTCTGTGTTGGTATCCACCCAAAACTACTTTAAAAGGAGCCAGGTCTCTTTTTAACACCCAAAACTCACTGTGGCTATTAGAAATTAAGTTAAAAGTTCATTGTTTCAATGCAGTTGTCTTGTAAAATTGAAAGATTTGATCATCTAAGTGCATCATACCCACCCCATTAATCGGGTTAACATGGCTTTCTAGCATCTACGTCCAATAGGAGTTGACTAGAAAAGTTGATGCCGACCTGAGTTGAACTGGACATGCATTTCAGTATATGTATGTCAATAAAATTCCTTATACTTAACTACACAAATTCGTACGAAGTGAGTCGAACATTGTCCACACTCAGCTTGTAAAGCTTTGCGAGCCAACCCATGTTAGATATAAGCCCTAATGTGGAAGTTGGTTTTAGGTTAATCAATCATGGATGTGAATTTGAATATCTCACCGAAAACAAGGTCTCTCTTTTCCTTTGTGGGTACGATGGGAATGACAAAGCCAGATGTGCGCCCCGAGTATGGAAGTCATGACCTCCTTGCGAGTATTTTTTTACTCTTAATTATTTAATATATATCTGAGCATGTTTCTAACACAGCCCGTTAAGATACTACTTGCCAACTAACGTGGTTGTTTGAGGGGAAAACCTCCAAATTAACGTGTTGACATGAAATTCCTCTTTATTTACAATGCGATTCGTGTGTTGACGACCCTCCAACCAATACCCTTCCCTTTCAACCTGAAAACCATAAAGTATTGTTGGTTGGGGTGCTCAACTGCTGCCACACGTTCTTCCCTTGTCTTAATCTTATTTGGATTTTCGCTACAAAATTCAAACCGTGTCCAGATCCATAACTGGACCAACTTTCAGTTCAGATCAAACCAAACCCGGATAAATGACCAAGTTGGCTGAGTTGAGCAATATGAAAGGATGTTGGTGGATATCTCATTACGACGGGATTCCATGATACGGCCTAAAGGAAGCCTTTAGGGGGGTGTTTGATTGGGGTGGGTCGTTGATGACCTCCGTAATCAAGTAAAATAAAAGTGGAGTCGTACATACCAAGACCTGCATTTGATTATGCTGAGAGCCTTATGCCTCATAATCAAACAGCCCCCTAAAGGTTCCCCTCAACTAATGAATTCATCGAGTGTTAGAGCAGGAACTATAACCAAGCTGGGTATTTGGAGTTCCTTGATAAATATCAGGGATCGGGTGCATCGGGATCTAGAGATGTCCCGTGATGACCGTACGTACAGGAAAACCTGGATGAGCTCTCATGGTGGTACATTTTGGTTCATCTTTGTTCCGTGTCTTTAGAGTTTACTTGGCTCAACTGCAGGGCACTCTGGACCCACAAAGGGTGCATGTTAGGCTTCAGCCTCCTCCTCTTGTAACAAAAAAAAATCCATGACTTTTGCCTGTCTAACGCAACAAGAAAACATAAAACGGCCAAGCTCGCTGGAGCTGAACCTAGTGTGCAGTGTTTCAGTTTTAGTTTTGGACTATGGGTTGCGGGTCTGAAGCCCAGCAAGGGGAAGAAATCCGATCATTCACGTCCGTAACATTACTGCTTAACTATCACTTGCTGAATTGATCATAGAACAGGTGGTGGCTTTTTCGCCGAATAACGGCACCGGCGGAACTTTCTCCTCTTCCGTACTGTCGCACCGGAAGCCAAGTGCGAGGCCTCCGCACGCCCCCATTCCTCAATATCACACTCTTTCTTTCTCTCTTTTCTTCTTCTTTGCTAGTCGTTTCTCTCTTTCTTTTCCGCTTTCGGTGGAATTGCGGAAGATTTTCTTTCCCGCGGAGATCTCGCGCGCTAAGGTTTCCGATCATCCGTCGAATCGAGCGGCTCCACGGCCATGATTTGCTGATAATGGTGGCTGCGGTCTCCACCATCACCACGCCTTGCACCAGACGACAGAAGCCCCGCCCCTCCGACGACGTCCGGCCGCCGCCTCTTGCCCCCTCCGACCGCGACAATGCCATTCCACGGCGGCGGCCTAAAGGACGCGAGATCAGCTCGCGTTATCTTTCCTCCCTTGATCCTACCACGAATCCTTCTTCCTCTTCCCGTCGATGTCCCTCTCCTGGCACCCGTCCGGCGTCTCCGTCACCGGATCCCCTCACGCCTAAGCGTTCACAGTCCGCAGAGCGGCGCCGGCCAACTACTCCGTCCAGGCCGATTACACCATCAGTTGCCGCCGTTTCCGTAAAGCGTGCGCCGGAAGTTCTCTGGCCGTCGACTCGGAGCTTGTCCGTATCTTTCCAGGGGGAGTCATTCTCGCTCCCGATCGGCCGGAGAGAACGCCCGCCGGCAGCTTCCCGGGTGCCGTATCCGGTGCTCCCCGGCTCAACACGGAAGAGCGGGCCGACAACGGAGCGGAGGAGGCAGCCGGAGAATTCGAAGCCGGTGGTGAATTCTGCTGTCAGGTTTGAGCTGCAACACCGGTGGCCAGGGATTTCGTCCGGGAGGAACGGGCTCACGAGAAGCGTGGACTTCAGTGACAGGCTTGGCCGGGATCCCGTGACTAGGGTTTTGCAACGGTCAGTGGACGAGAGGCGGTCTTCGTTCGACGGTAGGGTGAACTCCGACTCTGGCGGCACGGCAGACACGTCTGACGGCTCCGTTCCGTTGGATCTAGCCTCAGATACGGAAAGCGTTTCCTCCTGCAGCGATTCTGCCGGTGGCGAGCCGGCCTGTATCCTCCGCCGTCCCGTTTGCACCCCGGGGAGGTTCCTGCAAGAGCCGCAGGCCGTTAGGCCACGCCTGCCGCTGGGCTCGGTCTCATCGGCCTTTGATATCAAGCCGGTGAAGCCGCGACCAACTTTCACGAAGAGATCGTCGATTGATGGTCCTGTGTCTTCTCTGGGCACCCTATCGACGCCGCGGTCAACCGCTTCTCCGATTCGAGGCGCCTTCCGCTCCGCGTCTCCGATTAAATTGGGGATCTCCTCGTGTTCGCCGTCACAAGGGATGCCGAGCCCCTTGCGAAGTCGAGCGTCATTGACTCCAGCATTGTCATCGATGAGCTCGATCAAGAGTCGTTCGACTGATTCGCTCTCGTCCATCCTCAGCTTGGCGGATGTTCGGAAGGCGAAGAAAGGCGCTAACCATATCGAGGATGTTCATTCGTTGAGGCTTCTCTACAATCGGCAATCGCAATGGCGGTTTGCGAATGCAAGAGCAGATTGCGCATTGGCGGTGCAGAGAGTGCATGCAGAGGTATAAATTCCCATCGGTAGGCGTTATCGTTTTGCGATTTTTATCTTTCGGGATTTGCGTGCCTGTATGACTGGTTAAATTCCAAATTTCCAACTTGAGTGTTTCTATCGACATTTTGGTTTGGACACATTTTCGCTCCAGGAATTCTATGAATCCTATATTCTTCTTGTCTTCTTTTCTTCTTCTGTGTTCCTGTTACATCTTAGCTTTTACAACTTGGTGTCTGTATCAGAAAATGCTTCCAGATGCATGGATAACCACCTCTCAACTGAGGGATTCTGTCATGTTTGGAAGGATGCAGCTCAATCAACTGAGACAACACGCTAAACTGGCTGCCATACTTGAAGGACAAGTGAGTTTTTGCATCTTGTTTGGTGATCATCTTCATTCATTTATTCATTCGTCTGCAGTTTTCTTATCTCGTTTCCTCTAGTACTTTTTTGAGTTTACTTTATCCTTGCCTTTTCATTGGGGAAGATACCGCGCTAAGTTTATCTGGATAGAGAGCGCACAGCCTTGCAGTGGAGATAAATATGCAAGGATGTGCTAATATGCCCGACTTTAGGTAGTCATAAAATTTTAACGTTCAATCCGTTCAGTGATTTAGAAAAACCTTACATGCATGGAATTTAAACTTGAATTGGTAATGATAAAGGACTATGACATCAAATTTTGAAATGGGGAAAATTTGGTCTCAGTTGCATGTTTGCAACCGTTATATAACACATAACATCTGTGAAAAGATCTCAGTCAAATTGCTTTTCCTATTTTTCTGTGGAAATTTTGATCTTTGGGCTGTTGAACAAAATCGAAATAGAGCATGCAATATCGAATCAAGAATCAGCCAAGGTAGAAAATGGTGGAGGAGGCTTGCAGTCTATGGCTGCTGCAGTACTCTCTCTCCCTCTTTCTTATTTCTGCTAATAGGGTTTAAGCCCTATTATTTTATTATATACAAGACTAAACATTACTAAACTACAAATATAAACAAACCAAACTATTCTAACAAAGATAAAATTTTGCATATTTCCTTCTAACACTCCCCTTCAAGTTGAGAGGAAAATATTGAAGACTCAACTTGCTTAGTATACGTTGAAGAACTCCTTTTGGTACTGCCTTGGTGAGTATATCCACAACTTGATCACATGACTTCACATAGTTGAATTGAATTTTTCCATTGGTAACCTTTTCACGAATAAAGTGACAATTTATTTATGTGTTTGGTTCTATGATGTTGACCAGATTTGAAGCAATCTGAATTGCTTTATTATCACTAAATTTCAACCTTTGTATGTCAATGCTTGGAGTAGAGTATAGCAAGTCCTGGAGTAGATTTCAAATATCATAGTATTTTATACACCGCCTGGTCCATGTGATATCTTGTTGGTTGATGCATAAATTTGCTTACAATGCCAACCGTATATGATATGTTAGGACGTGTAATGGTTAAATAGATGAGATTTTCAACTAGTCATTGATACCTTCCTCGCTCATTTAGTGTTCTCCCTGTATGTATCTTCTAATTTTATCAAAAATTTTATATTTCTTGACTATATTCTTCTTTCGAGAATAATCATCTTCAATGACTTTCCAATTTTTTTGAGGAGAATTAAGATGCATAAAAGTGTGGGCTCACATAGGGAACCATAGATTGAAGAATCGAAGACGACCAAGGCATTCTCTTCGCCACTTTGAGAAAAGACCAGAAGTCTGTGCAGGTTTAAAACACTCTTTTCTGACATATTCTAATTTGTCATGCCCTTCAAGGGTTAACTCTACGCATCTGGCCGAATGTTCATAATTTTTTTCGTCGAATCAAATGTTTGTTAGTTGAGGATGCTCTATCTTCTCTTGTTTCTCTCCAAATATGTCTCCTACAACCTTCTCCATGTTTTAGATTGTGTGTAGACAACCTCGGGATGCAGGAAAATTGCCTTGAGATACGTGCATACTGCATATCATCACGAAAAACGTGCATGTTCAATACGTGATACCTACGATTTCTGTACCTCTAATTTTCTGCACCTTTTCTTGAATCCTAAGGTTCCAATATTCAAAAGACCGTAAGAATCTCTTTTGGGTTTTTTCCGCTTCAGGTCCACACACAAATTGCGATTAGGCAAATCAAAATAGAAATAGAAATAGATCATGCAATATATCAGCCAAGGTAGAAAATGGTGGAGGCGGCTATGGCTGCCGCAGCACTATCTCTCTCCCCCTTTCTTATTTCTGCAAATAGGGTTTAAGCCCTGTTAGTTTATTATATATAAGACTAAACATTACTAAACTACCCCTAATAAGTGACTTGAATATAAAGCTACCATTAAATTCAACTACAAACAAACAAACCAAACCATTCTAATAAAGATAAAATTTTCATATTTCCTTCTAACATGAGCTTCAGGACAATGGTGTTCATGGTTGACAAAAGCTTGAGTTGAAGATATCAAATTCAAACTGTCTGCAGTTTCTCATTCACTGTCTTCCATGCTTATTATATTATGCATTATCAATCTGTTACATGTCATCTTTTATCACACTTTTGAACAAGTATTTCAACTTTTTAGGTGCACTTTGAGATTTGAAGGTGTCGTTGATGTGCTTTTACTAGTGTTTTGAAAATTCCTAGCTATGAGGCTCCACGCAATCTCAAATAAGACCGTGAACTTTATAGCACACTTGTATCGGATTATTTATTTTAAATTTACCTTTTAGTACTGTTTAGGCACATGATAGGGCTCTGTGGAAAACAAAGAATCCATGTAGCCGACCCTGTCTACTATGGGAAAAGGCTTAATTGTTGTTGTACTTTTTAGTACTGTGTAGAACTTCTAGGTTCTATTTGTCAATGCATTGGTGTTTTCTTGAAGTTAAGACACATTGTTCTATTGATTAGATGTCCTACATCGAAGAGTGGGCCATGCTGGATAGAGACCATTCCTCCTCTTTATTAGGTACTATTGAAGCACTCGAGGCCAGCACTCTCCGCCTTCCCATCATTGGTGGTGCAAGGGTTTGTTCCATCTTTGTTAGGATCCCCATCATTTTAACTATTGCTTTAGCTACAACCTAACAATTACTTGCTAATATTAATAGGCTGATGCCCGAAGTGTGAAGGAAGCTCTTGGTTCAGCTGTTGATGTGATGCAGACCATCGGATCTTCCATCCTTTATCTACTTTCCAAGGTTAAATTCTTTTTTCTCATAATCTATTTATGCATTTTGTGAAACTAATCCCTAGCCATGGGCTCTCTCTGTCTCTCCCTTTTTGGCAATTGTTTTGTTTAGAATAGTTGATTATTTAGCCTAACTCCGCCCATGTAAGGGATCACTCTTGCATGGCCGGTCCCAAGCTCGGATAAAGGAGGAGGGTTGCGTTAGGCTTCCAACAGCCAGCGTAAAACTTTGTCAGATTTACCATGGATTCTAAAAAAACAAAGAATCCATGTAGCCGACCCCATCTAGTATGGGAAAAGGCATAGTAGTTGTTGTTGTAGTTGATCATTTAGCCTTAAGAAGGTATTGATGATAGGAATACTTTGTCATATAATGACACTTCTTATATCTCTAAGCTCCTAATAACACGAAAAACTTACAGTTGTATAATGGGATCTACCTAAATTGATTGATTTGGATTGGTTGTGGAAGTGGCCACCCCAATCAATGTTGTATGTATCAATACACCACCTGTATCATAGAGGCTCATTGATGCGGTGTGGTAATGGTATGCATCGATACATATACTGACCTTTTTAAAAGGAAATATGTAAATAAAAAATGATATGATACATCTATGATAAACTGAGCAATATACTTATGGTATGGGTACAATAAACCTTGTATCCTACAATATGGTACAATACACTCCCATATATTATGATACGGTGCCATTCATGATTCAGGTTTGTATTGTCTTGAAAAAGTCATTGTATCTATATGTATTGTGCGATACTCATGATACTTTACAACATTGACCTCATGGTACATTTGTTAAACTTTATTTTGCACTCTTCCTTTAGCTTTTATTTTACTTGATTATTTGGGGATTAGTGGGACATCTATACAAAGGTCAGAGGAGATTTTTAGCATCAGGGAAAGGCTACGGTTTATTTTCTTAATTGGCTCCTCGAATTGGTGATTGACTTCTAATAGTAATTATATGTAGTGAAATTAGGTGCCTGATGAGAAACAAAGAACTTCTTAACTACAACAACAAGAACAACTAATCCTTTTCCATACTAGTTGGGGTCGGCTATATGGATTCTTTGATTCCACATAGCCCTATCATGTGCCATGCTAGTAGTTAATATAAACTAGATCATTCTTTATTGTTTCTTTCCAATACTTTTGTGGTTGTCCTCTTCTTCTTTTAACATTTGTACAATCTTGCTTTTCATATCTTCTTGTTGGAGCATCCTTTGGTATCTTTCTAAATGTCCACACCATCTTAAACTATTTTCCCTCATTTTATCCTCTATTAGTGCTACTCCCAATTTATTTTTAATAACCTCATTATGAAAACAATATTTCCTTTGGTGACCACTCATCCATCTCAACATCTATATTCCTACTATAAACATCTTTTATATATGTTGATGATTAATCATTAACGGCTCAACACTCATAACCATAAAACATAGGAGGTCTAATTGCTGCTTTATAATATTTATCTTTCAACTTTAATGGTATCAGATAGAATACCTTATACCCCTCTCCATTTTAACCAATTGGCATTAATTTTATGCATAAAATCTCTATCAATTTTTCCAGCACTATGAATAATTGACCTAGGTATTTAAAACTTTCTTGTAAGGGATGCAATTGTAATGAAGGCGATGCTTCAATATAATTACAGAGGATTGATGAACGGATAGCTTCACAATGTAACAATCACGAAGCCTTAGAAAAAAGCTATAACCGAGAGCAACAAGTGCATACGAACAAGATAACAAACACAAAATAAACTTTAATAAATAATCTTTATTCACTAGCCACAAAAGGCTTAAATTTACAATGGTTTATAAGAGTATTTATAGAGAAAAGGAGTGAAAGAGAGTGAAGAAGTAAGGGGAGGAAAGAGAGGGGGACTGGCCAGTCCCCAACAGCTATGATACTAGCCGTTGGGGACCAGGGCCCCCAACGGCTAGTGGCCCATTTTCCTAACACCCTCCTCAAACTGACAGCTCCATGACTTGAAGTTTGCCAATTAAAGATTAAAACTGAGGGGCAAGTAAGGACTTGGTGAACACATCTGTAAGTTGATATTCTGATTTTACAAATTGTAGTGTCAAGTTGCCTTATAGATGCTCTTCACGAACATAGTGACAATCCATCTCTATATGCTTTGTGCGCTCATGAAAGGTATGGTTGTTGGCTATATACATAGCACTTTTGTTGTCGCAGAACATTATTCGAGAAGCTTCCAATTGTATGCCTAAGTCTTGAAGTAGTTGTTGCAACTAAGTTAGTTCTGTAATAGTGTTTTCCATTGCACGATACTCTGCTTCAGTGGACGAAAGAGACACCTTTTGTTGTTTCTTACATCTCCATGAAATGAGTGAGTGATCAAGGAATATGCAATATTCGGTAGTAGAGTGCCTGTCATTCACATCACCACCCCAATCAACATCAGTATATGCAAGCAACTAAAATAACGAGGAGGAAGATACAAATACTCCCTTAGTTGAGGTTTGGCGAATATAACGAACAATCCTCATAACAGCACTCATATGCACTGAGGTGGGTGCATGCTGAAACCGACTTACAATATGAACAACATTAGCAATATCAGGCTATGTTATGGTGAGATATGTGAGTGCTCCAACCATCTGTCTATAAGGTGTGTGATCACTCAAAAGTTCACCATCAACTAGGCGCATCTTCTGGTTGATTACTTCTGGTGTCTCAACAACTTTATCATCTCTAATACTTGATCTAAGAATAACATCATTAATAAACTTAGTTTGTGATAAAAAGAAACCTCTATCATCACGAGTTACCTCAATGCCAAGAAAATAGGAAAGTTGACCAAGATCCTTCATTTCAAACACATTATCAAGTTCTTGCTTGATTTGTTGGATACCTGTGTCATCACTACTTATAATAATTATATCGACGTAGAGCAAAAGGATAACAATACATGCAGAGGATTTTCTTATAAACAGGGTTGTGTCAGTATAACAGATAGTAAAGCCATGCAATGTCATGAATTCAGTCATTCTATTAAACCAAGCCTTGAGAGCTTGTTTGAGACCATATAAAGCTCTTTTGAGCTTTAAAACTTGGTTTCTAGGAAGATTGAGTCTAGGAGGAGGCTCCATATATACTTCTTCCTTCAACCAACCATTCAAAAAAGCATTTTTAACATCTAACTGATATATATTCCAACGATGAATGGCACATACTGCTATAAGTGTTCTAACAATTGTCATTCTAGCTACATGAGCAAATGTCTCTTCATAATCGATTCCATATTCTTGAAAATAACTCTTGGCAACTAATTTAGCTTTATAACGATCTAATGAGCCATCATCATTAGTCTTGATTTTATAAACCCACCTACAACCTATAGTCTTTTTGTTTGATGGTCTAGAGACTATATCCCTAAATAAAGCATCCAACTCTTCATTCATTGCATGAGTCCATTCTTGTGATAATTGAGTTTTTTTAAAGGTTCTAGGTTCCTTTATAGCTGAAATATTTGTTACTAAAGCTTTATGTCTTGGTGAAAAACTATCATATGAGACAAATCTTTCAGGAGGTCTAGAATCATGATTTGACCTTCTACGAATAAGCATAGATCTCCTATTGTAATGTTGATCAAAGGGAGTAATAGAATGTCTGGTAATCATAAGTTCATCAAGATCATTTTCTTCATGAATTACCTCTTCATCTAAAATATCATTCAAGAATGAGTAGGAGGAATCATTAATAGAGCTATCATCATCCATGATTTTAAAAACATATTCATTTTCGAAAAATCTAACATCTCGAGATACATAAAGCTTATCATTTTTACAATCATAACACCTATATCCCTTTTTGGTTATTCAGTATCCTAGAAAGACACATTCTATGGCCCGAGATTATAATTTATCATCTTTGTCAGTATAAACAAAGCATTTACATCCGAAAACACGCAATCTGGAATAATTAGGAGAAACTTTAAAAAGTTTCTCTATAGGAGACATATTTTATAAAACCGAAGAGGGCATCCGATTAATTAAATAGACTGCAGTCATAATAGCTTCTGCCCAAAAATCCAAAATATGTCTATGCTTTCGTTCGGAAACACCATTTTGTTGAGGAGGCTTAGAACAAGAAGTTTGATGTGTAATCCCAAACTTATTGAGATGGTTTTCAAAATCCTTTGACATAAACTCTCCTCCTGAATCCGATCTAAAAATTTTGATTTTGGAATCAAATTGATTATTTACAAGGTTATGAAAAATAACAAAATTTTGAAAGACATTGGATTTTGCTTTTAAAAGATATACCCATGTATACGTAGTAAAGTCGTCTACAAAAATAGCATAATAGGAAATACCTCCTTTAGACAAAACAGGTACCGAACCCCATACATCCGAATGAATTATTTCGACGAGTCTTGTTGTAATATGTGTTTTGTTTGGAAATGGGACACGTTGCATTTTACAAAGAACACAATCTTTGCAAGAAAAAGATTCCTTAAATTTTATTCCAAGAGGACATTGATACAATTTTTGAGCATTAAGATGTCCAAGTCTTTTGTGCCATAAAAGGGCATTATTTGTCAAAACATTAACATATCCTATACTATGCAAATAGTCCATAATGTAAAGTCTGCCCTCTTTATGGCCACACCCAATCACCTTCTTCGAGAGGCAGTCCTGTACAATCCATCCGGTGGATGAAAAGGTTATAACACAATTTTTATCAAAAATTTGAGATACGGAAAGTAAGTTTAAATTTAGTTTTGGAACAACATTAATTTTGAAAACTTTGAAATTCTTGTTTTGGAAGTCACCAACTTTATCAACATTTAATTGTGTACCATCCGCCGTATAAACACATGATAAGGGTTTTTGAACACATGATTTTAAGATATGTTTATTACAGGTCATATGAAATGAAGCACCCGAATCAAGAATCTAAGAGATCATACCTTGAGTTTCTTTTGTTGAAGAGGAGCAAGCCACACCAACCGTTGCTTTTTCCTTCATTTGGGCTTTAAGTTGCTTCAATTTTTGTTCTGCAAGAATGGAAGATGAAGCATGTTCTTCTACTACGGCCACCTTCTTTTTCAATTTTGAGCAATTCGACCTTATATGCCCGACTTCTCTACAATGATGGTAAATGATGTATTTTCTTCCTTCTTCACTTTTGAAATGAGGAGGTCGGTAAACCTTCATATTTGCTCCGAGTTTTGATGCAGCCAAGGCGGTGTCTTTTTAAAGTCTTGCTTCATTCATTCTTGTTTCCGCCATTTGAAGATGGGTAAGAATCTCTTCTTTTGTAAGAAAATGTTTTCTATGAATGAGCGATGATCTTACCCCCTTCAAATTCTTCCCGAAGACTTCTTAGAAATTGATATACAAAGTCCTCATTATCTTCACATTGTTTCTCACTAAGACATTGTGTACATTTCTTTTTGTAACCATACAATTGATTCCAAACATTGGAAAATTCCCTAAAAAATTCGTTTACCCCTTTATCTCCTTGTTTAAGTGAGACCAATTTGTCTCTTAATGCATCTTATGAGCCACATCGCTTTGAACATGGGATTTTTTTAAATATTCTCATGCTTCTTTAGCGTTGGTGAAATCGGCCAAAGTGTCCCTAGTATGCTCGTTTACATTATTCATAAGCACCCATAGGATTGTTCTGTGGCTTCCTTCATATTCCTCATTTTGTTCAAGTGTGGCATTGATAGAGGGTTCTACCTTCGAACCACTTACATAACCCCATAATTTTTTGAAATACAAGTAGTTTTCTATAGATTGGGCCCATGTTTTATAGTTCGAAGATGTTAGACGAAAATTGGAACCCCCTTTATCATCCATATTTCAAAGAGAAAGAAACTAAAGAGGTAAACTTACAAAATACGATCGGCACACTTCTCAAGGCGATATAATACTCCCACGATCGAAAAATGGCTTTGATATCATGTAATGAAGGCAATGCTTTAATATAATTGCGAAAGATTGATGAACGAATAACTTTACAATGTGACAATCACGAAGCCTTAGAAAAAGGCTATAACCGAGAGCAACAAGTGCATACGAACAAGATAACGAACACAAAATAAAGTTAAATAAATAATCTTTATTCACTAGCTACAAAAGGCTTCAATTTATAATGGTTTACAAGAGTATTTATAGAGAAAAGGAGTGAAAGAGAGTGAAGAAGGGGAGGAAAGTGTACTAGCCGTTGGGGACCAGGGCCCCCAACGGCTAGTGGCCCATTTTCCTAACAGCAATGTGTGCAAATCTTAATTTTTATGTCCTCTAAAATACCCTAACGATCAAACTTAGATTCCATATATTCTATCTTTGTTCTACTAAGTCAGAACCTTTACTTTCTAATGTTTCTCTCTATAATTCTAATTTCCTATTAACTTTTTTCTTAGACTCATCCGCTAACACAATTTCATACATAAATAACATACACCAAGGTACTTCATCTTGAATATGTTTTGTTAACTCATCAATGACCAATATAAATAAATATGGACTTAAAGTTGATCCCAGATGTAACCCAATATTAACTTCAAAGGAGTTTGTCATTCCTTCAAAGTCCTCATACATGTTTTTGCACCATTTATGTATATCAATGAGATATCTCTCTTTTCAAGGTTCTAACATCTCTTGGTACCCTATTATAAGCTTTTTCTAGATAAATAAATGTCATATGAATGTTATTTTTTTCTAAAATGTTTTATAAGACGTCTCAATAGGTGAATTGCTTTAATAGTAGGTTTACCGGGCATAAATCCAAATTGGTTTTTTGTTGTACTTGATATTTGTCTTAACCTACATTTGATAATTCTTTCCCATAATTTCATAGTATGGCTCATTAACTTGATTCCTCGATAATTCGGTTCTAAATGTTTTTCTTGTTCTTATATATGGGTATAAGACTACTTGCTCTCTATTCCTTGCATCTTTTGGGTTCTTCATATTTCATTACTAAAAGTCGATGTTGAGTATTTAAACTTTTTCCTGGAATTACCTTGCAATCTTTACAACATAATCTATCTTTTTTCTTAGAAATAAAATAATCAATTTGTGTTTGTGACAAGCTACTCTTATAAGTAATTAAATGTTCATCTCGTTTTTTAAAAATTATATTGGCTATAAAGACCCCATCTAGTATGGCTCCGTCTAGTATGAGAAAGAGCTTAATTGTTGTTGTTTATATTCTAAGTCACACAAACACTTCTAAGGGGTGGAGTGTCGACCTCGACACTGGTGCGACACCGACACCGTGTCAGTGTGGCATGGCAAAAAAATATTTGCAATTTTTTTTTGTAACTCACAGATAAATGGGTCCGGATAATGAAGATTGATTTGTGTATTATGATGAAATTAGTAGTTGTTTACCATTTATATGTTTTGCTTTAATATAAAGTTGTGTACTTGCTATTGTAGCTGTATACAATATTAGCTTGAATGATTTTGGGTGCGAACAATTGGTTTCTTATTACTCAATCTGATTGGATTCTTGACTCTATAAGAATAAGTTTTGTCACCAAACACATTTAAAGACGAGGAACATTGTCAGATCAATAGAACAGAAGAGTATGATATCACTAGTGGATCCTAGCACAAATACTAGTATATGTTATATCCTAGAAAAGATCTCGAAACTCTTTGAATCCATAACTTGGATATTTTGCAGCTCGTAAAATCATTGTAAGTTTCAGATCATTATGAGGGAACTTGCTAATTGATACCTACGTGCACCCAAAATTAGCAAATACTAGTTGTATTATGATTGATTTATGTAGCTTGAATATTATATATAATATATAATATTATATACCTTAGTCGTGTCGCCATACCCAAAATTTTTGAAATTTGCCGTATCCCGCACCTGTGTGACTTAGTTTATATTGGCTATAAAGAGGTCAAAAGACATAGCAAAATTTAAAATCTCCCTATTCTCCTCATTTATGTTCTCAAAATTATAGTTTTCATGAATTGAATACCTTGCTAATGCCTCTTTACGAACATATCCCACTTAAGTCTTGTGCCAAACAAATCATCTCCCTTTATGAAATTCTTAACTATGACTTTATTTTTTGCTTCACAATGAATAAACGGTTTATAATTTATTAACATGGTCATTGCCCTTTTTTCTCAATCTCTTGTTGATCTTGGTGCATAACTTAGTGATCATGGCCCTTAGTAGGTCTACACTTACACCTACATGAGAAAATATACCTGGTTCCCCAAGATCAGCATCTTCGTTTTGCCCTTCTGAAGATGTCTCCGGTTAGTCTTTCTTTGAATAGGTGTAAGTGAGACTGTTTGACTTAGGCGTAACATAAAGTGGTATTGCTTATCATATATGCTTTTGATGGTTGGAACATCAAAACTCCAATGCCTTGAATGGTTGAAAAGATTGCAAGGGACTTTTGTGTGGGACTCAAACTAACCCACATATTGGGAAATATGAATCACCTGTATGTTTTTCCGAGACACTTGAGAACGGAAGTTGAACTTGGCCTGTCATATGTGCATATGATGGAGATCACTAGGTGACAGGAGATTGCTGGTTTATAGTGATTTTGTTGTTGATATCTGTTAATTGAGAAAGTGAGGTGGTTTGAGAAATTTAATAGTGAAACAGTGAAGACTTCAAAGAGGCTAAAGAAGACCTCAAAAAGGTTTGAAGCAAAGTATAAAACATTAACTTGCTCTTTTTTGGAGTTAAACTGCATATGTGCAAAAGATAGAGTGCAAAGGTAGCCAAGTATGAATCAGTCATCAATTTTGCTTTGAAACGGAATGCGTGATGTCTTTGCAATCAAGCATCAAGGTTAATGTGTTGGTTCTACTTGTTTCTGTTTGGAGACTTTAATTTTTAAACATGTCATCCAAGTATGACCAATTCATGCCTACACCTTAGGAATCCTGTTTACTTTGCTACAGAAATTGGGTCTATTCTCTCGGTGCTGACAGTGATTCAGGACTGTGATGGTGATCACATTCGGCAAACTCTGATATTTAGGCAGAAGCATCGTTATCAGAATAAGACTGGAAGTGATACCATGTTAAATAAGCACATCAGAATGACTATCATTAGCTAACAACAACAACTAAGCCTTTTCCCATACTAGACGGGGTCGGCTACATGGATTCTTTGTTTCCACAGATCCCTATCGTGTGTCATGTTAGCAGTTAACTCACAATAAGCTAGATCATTATTTATTGTTTCTTTCCAACACTTTTGTGGTCGTCCTCTACCTCTTTTAATACTTTCCAAATTTAGTTTTTTATACCTTCTTACAGGTTCTTCTTTTGATCTTCTTTCTATATGTCCAAACCATCTTAAACGACATTCTCTCATTGTATCCTCTATTGGTGCCACTCCTAATTTGTTTCTAATAATCTCATTATGTATACGGTCTTTTCTTGTATGACCACTCATCATCTCAACATCTTCATTTCTGTCACAGACATCTTTGGTACATGTTGATGATTAACTGCCCAGCACTCAGAACCATAAAACATGGCAGGCCTAATTGCTGCTCTATAATATTTACCTTTTAACTTTAATGGTATCTTCTTATCACAAAGAATACCTGATGCTCCTCTCCATTTTAACCAACCAACATTAATTCTATGCGTAACATCTCCATCAATTCTTCCATCACTCTGAAAAATTGATCCTAGGTATTTAAAACTTTCCTTTTGAGGGATGCAATGTGTGCCAATTTTAATTTCTATGTCCTCTAAGGTAACCAAATGATCAAACTTACATTCCATATATTATGTCTTTGTTCTACTAAGTCGGAGGCCTTTGCTTTCTAACGTTTCTCTCCATAGTTCCAATTTTCTATTAACTTTTTCCTTAGACTCCTCCACTAATACAATGTCATCTGCAAATAACATACACCAAGGTACTTCATCTTGAATATGTTTTGTTAACTCATCAATCACCATTATAAATAAGTACGGACTTAAAGTTGATCTTTGATGTAACCAGTGTTGTCCATATCGCACCATATCGTACGATACGGTGTGATATGTATCATATTGTGGGAAGCCACGATACGGGCGATAGGCCCAATTTTTTTTTTTTCAATTTTTTTTTTCAACTTTTTTTTGCATGTTTCTGCCCTCTTCTCCTCTCTTCACTTCACTTTAAGGCATCCTCCAATATGCTTATAATTTGGGTTTATAATTTCATTTATTACAACAACAACAACAACTAAGCCTTTTCCCATACTAGACGGGGTCGGCTATATAATTTCATTTATTAAATAAGAATAATGTATGAACAAATAAAAATTATGATAAATTCATTTTCCTTTGTGTTACAACTTTTAGGTATATTTCTGCTACCAGTTTGTAATTGCATGAGATCGCAAAAATTAAAAACATTTGGTTCTCTCGGTTCATTGAGTGGGGATTTCACAACTTCACTATTTAAGGGTTCACCTTACATGACTTCCATTGAGTTGAACATGATCAACGTGTGTGAGGCTGTAGACGCAGGTGTTTACAGAGGCTTAACTCAATTTGTGAAGTGAGAAATGGAGCTCAAAGCATTAATTAAAAAGCTAGTCTCCAGAAGAGAAAAATGAGATATCATCAAGTAATAATATCACATCATTGAGGTGTCATAGACTCAATAATCAAAGAAATGGAGCTCATTGTTTTGCTCACATATGAAAATTAGCAAATATGACAACTACATGTACAAAGATAGCAGTTTGTTAATTTTGATATATTAGATGAGTGGATTATGAAATATAACGAAAAAAATACACTCCTAACCGAAGAAGACATTGCATGAATTAATTTGAAGTGCAACAACATCACGAAGGAGATGAAGATTTTCATTTTAAAATTAAAGGTGATGAGAAACTTTGAATCTTCATCAAGGAGAAGATGAAGATTATTTAGTAAATGATCCTGATACAAATTTATAATATGTAAAATGTAAATGTATTTCATTTTTTGATTCAAAATATGTAATTTTGGATGTAATTTTTCAATGTTGAATGTTCAATTTGTGCTAAACTTTGCATTATATGAATTTAAAGCAATTACCAGAATTTTTCAGAATTTTTTTGATTTTTTTTCGGATTTGGCTAACTCTCCTAAGCTAATACTAACATCTTTATTTTCATTAAAAAGCTTATAAAAATAGTTTTTCCATTTATTTCTTATATCATCATTTGCCACTAGAATTTTTTCATCCTCTTCTTTGATGCATCTAACATAATTAAGATCTTTAGTTTTCTTATCTCTAGCCCTAGCTATCCTAAAAATATCTCTTTTACCCTCTTTTGAGTTGAGTTTTTTATATAAATCCTCCCACATTTTAGCTTTTGTTTCACTCACGGTATTTTTCGCTTCTTTCTTTGCTTTCTTATAAGCCTCTAAAGTTTCACTAATTTTCTTAGCATAATGTAATTTGTAACATGCCCTCTTTGCCTTGATTTTGTTTTGCACTACTTCACTCCACCACCAAGCTTCTTTTTGTGTCGGTACACCTCCCTTAGATACACCTAACACATCTTTTGCCACTTTTCTAATATGTATAGCCATATTGTTCCACATATCATAGGGTGTACCAACATAATTCCAAACATCTCCTTGAAGGACTTTCTGTTTAAATATATCTTCTTTCTCGCTTTTGAGGTTCCACCATTTAGTCCGAATAGCTCGATGCACTCTTTTCTTCTTTGTCCATTTTTTTATTTGTAAATTCATAACTAAAAGTCGATGTTGGGTGGTTAAGCTTTCTCCTGGAATTACCTTGCAATCTTTACAACACGCTCTATCTTTTTTTCTACAAATAAAGTAATCAATTTGTGTTTGTGATAAGCCACTCTTATAAGTAATTGAACGTTCATCTCATTTTTTGAAGATTGTATTGACTATAAAGAGATCAAATGCCATAGCAAAATTTAAAATCTCCTTACCTTCCTCATTTATATCCCTAAAACCAAAGTTTTCATGAATACCATGATATCCTAATGCCTCTTTACCGACATGTCAATTTAAGTCTCCTCCTAAACAAATCATCTCCCTTTGTGGAATCTTTTGAATCACCTTATCTAACTCTTCCCAAAAAGTTGTCTTTATACTATCTTCTAGTCCTACTTGGGGTGCGTAAGCACAAACTATATTCAAAATCTATGCTCCTAACACTAATTTCAACATCATGATTCGGTCACCATATTGTTGTGTGTCTACTACACTATCCTTTAAATCTTTATTTATGATAATACCAATTCCATTTCGAGCCTTTTCTTTATGAGTACCATAATTTAAAACTTGTATCTTCTATCTCCTTTGCTTTTTCTCCAACCCATTTTGTCTCTTATAAACATAAAATATGAATCTTTCTCCGAATCATAGTATCTACCACCTCCATTAGCTTATCGGATAATGTTCCGATATTCCAAGAACCAATACGAATCTTATTATCTAGGACTAGCTTCCTTATCCCCTGCATCTGTCCATAATCAAAATGCGGAGACCCTCTCTGCAAATTATTCACTACATTTGGGCGGCAATGTAGCTGGACTAACTTCTTTATCCACACCCGTGCATGATGTGGGAACCCTCTCTACAATTGATTCACTACATTCGGGCGAAAATGTAGTGGCCCTTGCTTACTTATTACTGTGTTCGATCTCTACAGCACGTCGCTAGGCGGGGACACCCCAAAGCATTGCTCATAATTTTTGTAATCCATGTTATAAAATCCGACGAAGTTTTAGGCTGGCTGTCGGAAGCCTAATGTTTTAATATATCATTCGCTACATTATGCGTATGTTTTATCTGGTCAAACTATTATTTTCACTTCTCTGCGTTTCATAAATGCATGAACTCGGATGCTCCATGTATTTTTCATACCAACTCAGCTATGTTAGCATATTTCTACCGATAGACTTGAACTCGCCTCAGCAAAGACATTAGTTTCACTTTCACCTTTTAACGAGGATGCTGTACTTCTGATATGCTTGGCTCTTCTGACATCAATCTGATTTTTCAGGTGGAAGGGATGAACAATGTGGTCTCCCAGTTAGCTGATGCAACTGTTCAAGAGATTGCTTTGCTTAATGAATGCAAGGGCCTTCTATCAACAGTAGCAGCCCTTCAAGTATGTATTTCCCCTTCGTTCTTATATATTCCTTCCGTATAACTTGGTATGTCACTAACGCATTCCTGATTAAGTAGGTGGAAGAGAGTAGTCTAAGAACGCACCTTTTACAACTAAAACAAGTTCATGATGCCTCACGTAACATGACATGAGATTTTTGTTGTTGTGACGGTTTACTGAAAGCTTCTTTTCGTTCGAAGAATTTACGACAGAGGGAAGGTTATTGATTTGTTTGGAGTGGAAGTTGTGCATTTTGTTCAGAGTTGGTTTATTTAGGTACGGCTCCTTCCCTGAAGGATCTAACTCGCGGTGTCAACCGAGTCCTGTATTTGTTCTCTATTTTATCTTTTCATCTTTCGGTGTGTACACATACTCTAGCAAAATCTGATGTAAATATGATAATTCCTCATCCGTTTCTCCGGGGTGATGATGTTCAGAAAGTACATGAAGATCTAACAGTTTAAGGATGGATGCTCAACGTATACAGAATTTTCTTAATGTTTTCCTGTAGAAACTAGGAGATTGTCATCAAACTATACCGAAACCAACTCTTATCTGACACTAAGTGGGTAGGCTAAGTGGGTTTTTCGTGACTGGTGCTGTGTTGTGTCGTTTATCATTAACTTAAAAAAATGCAAGATCAAGTTTAATCGCGAGTTATGTATGTGCTACAGTGATGCCATTAGATTATCATGTTTGTCAGGGTTGAGTTTTATGCGTTCCAATTTTTAACACACCGAGTTGGTACTTGCAGTCTCCAGATTTCCCCTATATTTTATGTAAACCGATATTCACAATATCTTCCCGCTTTCTATGATCTTGTTCTTTTTTATCTAAAGATGGGTATGGCCTCAAACAGATGAGGGACTATGGAGAATTCATTCCACATACCCTACTTATGTGGGAGAGGGCCTGGGTTTGTTTTTGTATGATGAGTGGTACAGTACCACTAATTTGAGTTACCTTGGTGTGTGGACTTTGCCTTTTGGGGCTTGCCAGATGCGGTTTGGTAGCCAAGCTGCAATAACAGATGAGAAAGAACATGACAAATCATGTGTAAGCTATTCAGGTGGTTTATCCTTCCAACCGAGTTCAGTGCCGGGGACGCCTAACAAAACCCAAGTATCTAGCTAAGCTAAGCTTCTTCCTTTCTTTTGGAATCCATTGAAAGCTCACTAGGTCAAATCGATTTGCATTCATCTACATTGAATGTCGGTCAGTGCTGCACCATGCATGGGAAACGCTAGGTCTTCCATCGGAAATCAGATTTGCACAGCTGAAATCATGAAGCAGCTCCCCCCACCATACCCATCCTCTCCATACCTTCACTGCTAAGCTAGGACAGGTAACATTCTAGGAAGTTCTTGGGTTACACCCTTTAGCCAGCCCGACGTAGCTTAGGAAAGGGCTTGGTTAAGTTCAAGGTTCTTGATAGATGATCCTAATAACATTTTTCTTGTCTTTGTCTTCAATAAATCTTGTCTTTAAAGGAGATATCCAACTTATTTGAGTACTTATGTCCTCATTGACAACCAAGGATGTCCTAGGTTGCTTGCATTCCATTGCCACGGAAACATTTTCCCTCATGAATATGGCCCTGTGAAAGCTGTCGAATAGGCAGGCAGTCCACTGCATCTCATTTATCAGATGAATATTAACCTCGGTTCTACTCTTGGGCTCTCCCATGAGACGACTCATAATTTGTGCTTGAACGAGCGGACTTCTCAAGCTTGATTCAAAGATGAGTTTTGCTCCAAAGAGTTATTTGGCCGCCGTACACAAAGGTCTTTCCTTTTGTCATGTCTATGATCATATCGAAGATTGCTAGTCTTTGCGTGATCTTCACAATGCACTCCGTCGTCTACCTGCTTCACACTTCTCACAAACAATTGCCAATGAACATTTACGTATTGCCCTCCACTTTAATTTCTTTTCCTTTATTGTCCCTTACGTAAGAGATTGAGTTAGAACCCAGCAAAGACTAAGGAAATTTGTCTAAAAGAGTTGGACCCAAATAGAAATGACATGCCCTTTTTGATTTTTCTAATTTCAAGAAACTAATTGTTTGATACAGCATCTGCACAGGCGCCAGCATTTATCACGTTTGAATAATGTGTTTGTGGCTCATTTGGCGACGAAAAGCAGCACACTTTTCAAAGAATAGCCAGATGCTGGCCTAAATGTGATTTCTTGCAATTTGTAAATCTGAGTAAAAATATATAAAAGAAACAATGTTTTGCATATTCCATAATAGGCTTTTTGCTCTAAATACGTATTTTAAACACTGACAATTTCATCATCTTAAAGATTCTACAATACTAGTCTTTTGTCATTCACTCGTGCATATGTGTATGACCAATGCTTGGTTGATTCTAAGTAGTTCGGTACACCTTCTCGAAGGTGAGTCTTGTGATCGGAGAAAACCAGCATGGAAGAGCTTTACCCAATGAGCTCGTGCCGGACAAGTTGAGGTCCTTGTGAGCTTCTAGGTATAGGTAGCTTAGACAAAAGGAGAGATTATGTGTATGTGTGTGCACGTGCACGTGCATGTGTACGTACAACTTATGTTTTGAGGATAGGAGATGGATCTTAGAGCGAATCTAGAAATTGGTGTGAGGTGGGGTGAACATCCCATGAAACTGTTTAAGGTGGGACGAACTATGTGTTATAATCATGAATTTAACTACTAGCTATAGTTTTTGGAATTGGCATTTCAAATTTCAGGTGGGGCGCTATGGATCCGCCAGGAACCCTAAGAATTGACTCAATGTTTTTTGACCAAGATAAATCTTTTTATAAGGATTGAATAATCACTGATTGGAGGCTTGCAAAGATCCATCTACGAATGGAAATCACGCAATTTGTAAGCCAAACTCGACGAAAGCCATTGTGCAGATAATACCTATATGATTGGACTTGAAAAGTCGGTACTATTTCTTTTTAAGTGAAATGTAGTGGAGTCTGTATGGAGCACGAGGGAGCACACCTCTCTTAGCTTTCAAAGAATGACTTGAAGCCACTGGTTCGAGACTTCTAGTTCCAATTCTGGTTTGGTTTCCCAATAGGTTTAACCAGAACCCAACCATGGATTCCCAGTTTCAGTTCGGCTCTGGGTCCAGTTCTGGATTGTTTGAGGAACGGTCCTAGTCCCGTTTAACCGGTTGGAAACTAGCCACCTCTAACCTAAGTTTGCCAATAAAAAAAGGAAATTCGTGACATTGAAAATGATATCAGACATGATCTTGGGGTTCTCAAATACGAGAGAATGTTTACTGCTTATCCATCTATTAGGCTTTCCACCAAAGCAACATGTAACGAGATGAATCGCATACAGTCCCAGCTGGTTTTTAAAAACCCTAATTATGCCCACTGTTTTCTTTCCTTAGTCTCCGTTGATGAAGAATAAGCAACCATTATAAAAACGCTGATCTAGACTGTGATTGGCCATATAAAAGGGCCACTATGGCTTTGCAATTGATTGAATCCATGGCCACTACCACAATCACGCTACACCAATGCCTCTCCCTCTCTCTCTCTCCACCGTCTTTATGCAAGTGGAGGGGAGGCCATACGCTAGAAACGAAGACGCAAGATGCTTTACAATCTAAAAGCACTTTTGACGTATACTCCCTATGTTTGTATAGGTTTTTCAGGTTGGGCTGGCCTTTTCTTCTTGAGGGTTTTAGAACAATACGGCTACCTTGCAAGAATTTGGAGAGAGAGAGAGAGAGAGAGAGACTGAACTCAAAGACAAACCCTTTACCTACCTGACTCAAAACCCAACCTGGAATGAACCCATTAATCCCGAATAGAGGAAGATTACTAAACATTATAACTAAACATAAGGTAGATTTATCAATGTTTGTAGAGTTAATGGGTTGAAACGAAACCCTTAGGGTCAAATAGAACTAAACATTATAACCAAACATTATAAAATAAGGTTAGATTCAAGTAGAAACGAATTCTATGACCGGCACGAACTAAAACTTGGTAATTCAACGAGGGGCACACAAAAAAACTTGAAATACAGATAATTCAAATCCCAAAATAAGATAAAGAAAAAGACTCCAAGCCCTCTTCTTTCTTGGCATCCATTTGGCTCCCAAGCCGGTTACCATATTAATCAATATCACTTTTTTTTCGACAAAGATAGTCAACTTGATGATGGATGAATCCGTAGGAGTAAAAACTTGCCCAAATCAAGTACAACCACACATTCAAAGATTGTTCAAAAAACATAAGCAAACAATAATAAGAAAAGAGAACTTATCGGTGCGAGTCATTCTTACAAACTTACCTTAGAGAAATGAGTGCTTTGCTACAAAATACGTGCAGGTACATCCACTTTTCTTATAAGATAAAATGCACACACAACTGGAAACCACATACCTTTCTTCAGGCTATTCTCGACCATGCCTCAATCGCTTTAATCAGAGAAAAAAGAGAGCAGGGAACAACCACAACCGCAGATTCCACTGCTAGCAGAGGAAGATGCAAAGAGCAAAGGCGGGAGGAGAGAGTGTGTGATTAGTTAAAAAATAGGGATTAGAGTGGCATAATCCCTTATTTATAGATTGCATAGTGGATCACAAATCTCGAATCCAATCCAACCGACGTACTTTTATTTCCCGTAATTGTTCCCATATAAACACATTTATCGTTAGATTAAAAGCTTTTCATGCAAAAGATATACTGAAGACAATTTTCAAACCCAAATTGAAGCCTAAGCCCAACCCTATGCATGCGTGTATAGTCTAACATGTCCTTACCAAGCTCTTGAACTAAGGTTCATGAGTTTCCAATTATATAAAAAGATATGTGAGTTTGTCTCATTTTTCAATATGCAATTAAAATGTGTTTTCTCTTCATCTTCACATATACAAGTCCTTCATACGTGACTTTTATACTTTAGGACTTTCACATATATGCATCAAATGAATATTAAGGGATACAAAATATAAATTAAATGTTATTAGTGCACATGGGCTTGAAGTGTATAGTGCCTTACCAAATAACCCATCATAATAGGCTTTTAGTAATGGTTTCCTCTTATTTAAATTGTTACCTTAGTTATCCAATATTACTCTTATAAGAACTAGATAAACATATGCCTCGAACCTAAACCTTAGGTGTAAAGATGTCTATTAGTAACAACATAAAAGTTATAGCGTAGAGGTGATGCATTAATGGTAATACATTAATATCCTATATTATGATTGACTTCAAGGAACAACTCAATTCTCCTACTACAACCTCACAATGTCAACCACTTAGCTGATCATCTCGAAGGATGTACGGCTAGCATCTTGTCTTATGACTTGATCTCATTTAAAGAATAATCTCTTACTAAACTTTCAGTCATAGTATTTTAGGTTTACATGGCATAAACATATAGATACTAAAAGTATCACATAATACAAAGTATCATCATATTCATCGAACAACTTGTTACTACCACATTAAATATATTTTGTAAGATCTTTACTCAGTTAGTTTAGGTTGTAGCTGCTTTTGAATAACTCAAGGGTTTGAATCTCATACCTAACCTAGATTTCTCAATTAGGACTATTGATAAACCCTTAGTCAAATGATCGACTTTATTATCTTTAGATCCAACAAAATCTATAGCTATAACTCCATCAAACATAAAATCATTTATAAGCTTTAGTTTAACTTTGTGTGTCTCATTTGATTTTAGTTGTACCTAAAACCACTGATCTTAACAATTATAGTCATGCTATCATAGTGAATTGAAATTGCAGAAAACAACCTTTTTACCATAGATAAACTAAAAATATTTTGCTCTAATCCAATCTTATGCAAAGCACAAGGTTTTGTAAGAGAAATAGTTTCCTTCACATAGTGAATTACTTTATCTAGAACTTCTCAATGAGTTTTATTTACACAACTAGTGTATCTACCCAAATTACAGATGGTAAAAGCAATATCCGACAGTGTAGTTAGATATATCAAACTATCAATAATCTAAGAATATCATAGTTGAGATAAATGAATACAACTCTTGTTCTTATATAAAGCCTTAGATAAATTATATAAGGTATTAACAAGTCTACAATTTGTATATTCAAATCTCTCTAAAACTTTCTCAACGTAGCGAGAAAAATAGATTACTATACCATCACTAAACTTTGTGATTTTAACCCATTAAATCACATCAACTATACTCATATCTTTCATCTCAAACTTACTATATAAGAATAACTTAGTATGTTTTATTATTTTTATATCGAAACAAAACAATAATGTATCATCTACATACATGCACATAATGATGAATGCATTATTAACTGACCTAGAGTAGACACACTTATCAAAATTATTAAAAAACAAAGTCAAAATATGATATCACACAATTAAACTTTTCATGCCATTGTTTAGGAGTTTGTTTCAAACCATATAATGATTTAACCAACTTACATACCTAAGAATCATTTCCATAAACCACAAATCCCTCTAATTAATATATATAAATTTCTTCATTGAGGTCACTATGTAGAAAAGTAGTTTTCACATCTATATGATAGATTGTGAAGTCAAATACGAAGGCTATTACAATAAGGACTCAGACTGTGGTCATCCAAAAATTTAGAGAATATGTATTTAAATAATTTATTCTTTCTTTTTGTGTGTACCCCTTGCAACTAACCATCCTTAACATTGGAAGTCATAAAATCACTTCCAAAGTCATTTGATATCTTATGCCGTTTACTTCTCATTAGTTCAGTTATTTTATCAAAGACATCTCATTTGAAAATAGCAATTTCAAGGTCACCCCCATATTTTTCATCATTTACACATGGTCTAGAATGAAACCAATAGTACGGTTAAAATATCTAAAAGATACACTTTGGGGAACTTCATTATTCATTGGAAAACATTATCAAATAAGATAGGATCACGGAGTTCAATTATCATATTCACATCTATGCCAAATATATTAGATCTACAACAACAACTAAGCCTTTTCCCATACTAGACGGGGTCGGCTACATGGATTCTTTGTTTCCACAGATCCCTATCTTGTGCCATGTTAGCAGTTAACTCCCAATAAGCTAGATCGTTCTTTATTGTTTCTTTCCAACACTTTTGTGGTCGTCCTCTACCTCTTTTAATACTTTCCAAATTTAGTTTTTCTAACCTTCTTAAAGGTTCTTCTTTTGATCTTCTTTCCATATGTCCAAACCATCTTAAACGATGTTCTCTCATTTTATCCTCTATTGGTGTCACTCCTACTTTGTTTCTAATAACCTCATTATGTATACGGTCTTTTATTGTATGACCACTCATCCATCTCAACATCTTCATTTCTGTCACAGACATCTTTTGTACATGTTGATGATTAACTGACCAACACTCAGAACCATAAAACATGGCAGGCCTAATTGCTGCTCTATAATATTTAGCTTTTAATTTTAATGGTATCTTCTTATCACAAAGAATACCTGATGCTCCTCTTCATTTTAACCAACTAGCATTAATTTTATGCGTAACATCTCCATCAATTCTTCCATCACTCTAAAAAATTGACCCTAGGTATTTAAAACTTTCCTTCTGAGGAATGCAATATGTGCCTGTTTTAATTCCTATGTCCTCTGAAGTAACCAAATGATCAAACTTACATTCCATATATTCTGTCTTTGTTCTACTAAGTCGAAGGCCTTTGCTTTCTAATGTTTCTCTCTATAGTTCCAATTTTCTATTAACTTTTTCCTTAGACTCCTCCACTAATACAATGTCATCTGCAAATAACATACACCAAGGTACTTCATCTTGAATATGTTTTGTTAACTCATCAATCACCATTATAAATAAATAAGGACTTAAAGTTGATCCTTTATGTAACCCAATATTAACTTCAAAGAAGTCTGTATTCCTTCATGAGTCCTCACACATGTTTTTGCACCATCATATATATCTCTAATAAGGTTAATGTTTGTTCTATTGACCACAAAAGATCAATTAACATTATTCTGAGTCCTCACAACATCATCTTTGATGCCAAATACATCTGATCTACTGACAAAAAATTTGTACAATACCACACATGTTCTATTCTCTAGGTAGATAACCTAGAACTTTGAAATAAAACATTAACCATATCATATAATGTTCTATTCTTCCGTTTATCCCATTAAATTGCACAGAATACAGAACAATAACCTCATTTATGATATTATTGTTTTGACAAGGTATACTCTTCTCCCCTATCAAACCTTAATCATTTAAGTACCCTCTCAATTTGAGATTGGCTTCATTCCTAAAGATTTGAAATAAGTAAATATAATAATATCTATTACAATCATCAATAAACGTGATAAAATATCTTTTGTTATCCCTAATTGTTATTCCATTGAATCCATAAATGTCATTGTGCACAAAATTCAAAATTTTGGATTTTCTGTCAACCGTGTGAAAAGGTTTCCTAGTTTGGTTCACTTATACGCAAATATACATTTATATTTTCTATCTATGAAAGTCTTAGTAACAAGATTTAAATTCATCATCTTTTTATAAAATCAAAATTTACATTACCCAACCTAACATGTCATACATAAGATGATTCAATATTATTCATTTAAGAAGAAGAAACAAAAGTAAATATTTTATTATCATTAAAATTCATAAAAGAATCAACAATTGGTTTTATATAAATAAAAAAAAATCCTCTATATCACATAAATAGCCCTTCCTAAATAAACACCTTATACTAAGTCGTATAAATATACATTTATTATATTTGTAATCTAACCTTAAACCGTCTCTAACTAACATAAGTCCACATACATTTCGCTCTTGACTTTAGTAGTCAAATGATCCCCTAAGGTCACAGTTTTGCCACAGATGATCTGATAAGATACAAATACAGATTGGTAAGCACAAACGCGCATATTAGCCCCAATGTCTATAATCTAATACTCTGGCTCATGAATAGAAATGAGGTTTTAAGAGATAGATACTTATAATTAGTCGACACAGTGATCACCATTTAGCACCATAGTTTCTTAAGCAGTTGTATGTTTCTTAGCTTTCTTTGAGAGATAGTCCATAGTTCAATGTCCAACCTGACCACAAAGTCAATTCAATTTGTTCTTGAGTTTCTTTTAGATCTTTGCCTTTCGTTTGTGCTTTGCTTTTTTCCTTTAAAATTACTAGGTTGTTTCCTTTCTGTCTGTCAGATTTATCCTAAGGGTATTATAAGTATAATGAGTTTTTGATTTTATGTTCTTCTATCGCTATATCTACCATAAGGTCTTATCTTATCTTTCTTATGCTTGAGATATCACAAAAAGCCTTTTAAGACTTAATAAACTTTTTCAATGATAGAGATAAAAATAAACTTTATCTCGGCTTCCTTCAAACTATGACATGAAAACTGAAACTCATGCGCATGTTTGGTCATAAATTCCTCCTCTATCATTTGATAGATTAGAAACTTTGCTACATAATACTTTTAAATATTGATTCCTTCAGTATTGTATTTCCAATCCAAGACAACCTGCAAATCTTTTATTGTCGTAGAAGAGGAAGAACCGTAAACGTCAATCGAATGATTTTAGTGTCCTTTCACTCAACAATTTTATTTAAGCTTTTAGAGTCGGTATCATTTGATAGAGGACAATCTGACTCGATAAATGAATGCAACCCTAACATGGTTAACCAAATTTTCATATGCTACAAACAAAGTTTAAAGTAGAGATCAAAAAACTTTTCTACCATAAAGGTTAAATTGACCTTCTGTCGAAGAGTAGCAAATGAAGACATTTACACAGATGATACTGATTTCTCTAAAATTGATGGATGAATATGTAGGATTACATGTGTAAAAAACCAATATACAACAATTATAAACATTCTTAAATCACAAACAATCGCAGATCGAAAGATTACCATAAACAAATCACACAAATAATATAAGAAAACAATAATTAGAAAAGAAAACTTATTTGTACAAGTCGTCCTTACAAAGTTATCTTAAACAAATCAACACCTCGCTACAAAGTAGGTTCACTTTCCTCTCCAAAATAAAACATACAAATAAACTGAAAGCCTTGTTCCAGGTCATCCTCGAGCATGCCTTAATCACCTTTACCAAAGAAAAAGGGGGACAAATAACATCCACAACCACTCAATCTACCACGAGTAGAGAATGAAGACGAGAGGCGAGAGTGCTTAATAAAAAGTATAAATCAAGTAACTCTTATCACTTATTTATAGATTACGTGGTGAATCACGAATAATCTTGAATTCAATCCAACCAACACACCTCTTTGTACTATAATTATTCTCACGTAAACACATTAGCGTTAGTTAAAAAGTTTTTTTGTATAAAAAGATGTACCGAAGATAATTACCAAACACAACCCGATACGCATGTGAATGATATAACATATCTACCTTAAGCTCTTTAAACTAAGGTTCATGTCTCATTCTTTGATACAAGACTAACCTTTGTCTTACAAGTTTCTCACATGTGACTTTTACACTAAGACTTTCATATATATCAATAATATATCAAAAATACATCAAATAAATATTAATATATATGAATCATGAATTAAATATTATTAATACACATAAATTTAATCAACCCAATCTTAATTAACATTAAATCCAATAATCCCTTATATAAAGTATCCCACTAAACCAACAATATTATACTTAAATAATGATACCTTACAATTTGAACCGTTTTCTTGGTTTTTGATGACACGATTTCAAGGACAAGTTCTAAAGCGCAAAGGGCAATTTGAAGGACAAAGTTCTAACGCCCAAAGGGCACTTATTTTCTGTCGCTTCCACAGCGTTACTATAGGTACGTCAACGTTATTGTTTTCTTCGTGATACTTGTATTCCTATTAAGCGGTAAATATTGTCGTGGATGAGACATGCGGCACCCTCATTTTAAGATCTTTCGTACGTTGGTCCATCCAAGGCCCGACCACGTATGACCCGGGATTTGCTGTCCATACCCAAACACAAGAAAAGAGGCTGACTGGGTGGAAATCCCCGTCGAGGTCGTCCTTCGTGTGATGCCATGGAGCAGAATGCATCGGTTCGCTCGTAGAATTGCGCCGCCCAGATACGCGCCCCAGAGAGAGAGAGAGAGAGAGAGCGAAGGGTTAGCTATAGTTTAGATTACTCTACTCTAGACCGGCGACATTCAGCGCCCTTGGAGCCGATCGAGATAGCGATTTTCAACCAAGGGGATAAAAAGGTGTATGTACGTACTCCCAGAAGCGGAGAACAGGGCGATATGCGGCGTTAGCCCTGCAACCGATGCCCATGGGTACGGGGTGCGACCCTACTACACCCGACGTCCAGGCTCTAACTCCGCAGCAAGGCCCCTTCCAGGACCCACCGCCCACAGATGACAACTTACCTCTCTCTCTCAAAAGTTTATATTATTGCTTGCCATTTTTTGGAAGGGAGTGTTCATGCATCCACCTCTCCTTATATTCCTCAGATCTTCACCTTCTTCAACATGGCAATATTCAGCCAATATCGTCCTCTCAAGGTATTTATGCCGCCTTTATGAAATTTTGTGGCAGACATAAATCGACAGAAAATATGGGGGAAAAATGGATCTACGAAGAACCCGTTCAGAAAAAAGGCAATTTATTGTCCTCTCGGTAAGCTACACCGGAAAGAAGTCCGACGGAATCGACTCTTTCACGATAACGAGAGATCCTCCGACGGAGCGGACGCATATCGCAAACTCTTCGTAATAAAAAAAATCCCGGGAAACTGGCGAGTACCGGAAAATACGGGAGATCGAGCAGGAAGAACGGAATGAGAAATGAAAAAGAGAAACGCGACAATCGACTTATACGAACAGGTTAAGAGTCTTCCGGCGGGAAACGAGGTCAGGCCCGTTGCTGTCCTCGCTGATGACGGAACCCTCCGAATTCAACGACGGACTCGAAAACCGCCGCTTCTCCAGCCAGGGGCTCGCAGCATAGCGAGAACCAAGGGGCAGATCTAACTGCCCCCTACGCATCCATCGCTCCTCCGCTTCCGGCGTGGTTGAAGCAGCGACTTTACGCTTGATCGGTGAGATCAATATCTCAGCGACGTCATGTGCGTCACTAGAGCTCCGCGCTGTCGCCAGGCAACCTACCGCAACCTCATCCAAGGGTTGCAGATCGCCGCCACGGAGCACCGTCTCCACTGCCGCCTGACAGACGTGCCAATTTCCGCTCCATAGCAGCCCAACCGCTCCGTTCACCGGATTAACAGTCCTGCCGGCGGCTTCGTAGAGAAGTGACTTAAACAACGCTGCACAAGGCCGCCGAAAGGCAATCAGAACAAAAAGTAACAAAAAACAAAAAGAATACTTCCTTGTGTCTTAAGCCACATAAGGAACGGAAGGAAAAAGCATACGGATTTGCTCCTATAGTTTTCAGAGTGACGAGTCTACCGGGCTTCTGATTCTCCGGTACGCCGGAGAGGAAGGACATGAGGCCGGCTCGGCCAAAGAACTTCGCTACGAAAACGGTGGCATGGCCTTGAGATTCAGGCGTCTCGAGCCACTGCAAGGAGGAGCGGAGGATGCAGGAGTCACTGCATCCCTTACGCAGAACTCGGCACCCGTTGCAGCTCATTTTCAGTGATATTCCGGCCTTTTCGACGTAGGGATACACTCATGCGACGACGCACCTCCGTTCCTTCACCGCTCGGAAGACGACCAGTTTCTTTCCTTGGTCTCGAAGCAAATCGGAAAGAGAGGGAATGGGGCGCGTTTGCAGAGAGCCGCGTTCTCTTTTAATGAGGAAGAGCGGGGCCCATTTTAAACCGCGGTTAATGGATAGCGATAACCACGGTTAGAGTTCCGAGCTCCTGGGGTGCGGCTCCGAGTTTCCGCTTCTTCGTCTTTTGGCTTTCTCCACCGTGGATTTGCCTTTTGAGATTCTGTACCGTTGGATTTCACCGCTCTTTAACTAAAAAAGTATCGATGCGGCAACGGCATACGATTACGAGATACGAATTGAACTAAGTATCCCTTTACGTAGCAGGAAGACTCAGGAAATTACCTTTTCCTCCTTCCATCTACAATGCATGATCATAAGAAATACTTTGTCTGAGACTAAACCAGTATGTATACGCGGAATTTTTCTCATTTGGTACAATGGGGAGGCTCACGAAATTACCTTTTCCTCCTCCCATTCAAAAATGCATGATCATAAGAAATACTGTCTGAGACTAAACCAGTATGTATACACGGGATTTTTCTCATTTGGTAAAATGGGGAGGCCCAAAGACAGATGCATGCCCAGGGTATCAAACTCACGACCTTCAATTTATTGGGTTGACTTCATAACCACGTGAGCAATCTATACGTAGTATTTTACTATTGAAGATTGGAGTATCCACGGATCCAACCATTGCAGTATCCATGTTCAATCTGAATTTTGTCACTATTAAAATATGTAGAGATATATTTTTTTTACAATCCGAATTTTGTCAAATTTTTAGCCTAAGAAGTTGTAGTAGAATGTGGAACCATACTCATTCTTTCTGGGTTTTTTTTCAAGCAAGCAGCTTCCATTATTATTAACTGGGATTGGCTACATGGATTCTTTCTTACCATTGTGCTCGATCATGTGTCATCTTGGCATTTACCTCCATAAAAACAAATATCATTCTCCATCATTTCCTTCCAACACCTTTTGAGGCCATCTGACATGTAACTACTGCTGAATTCAGAAAGAGCGCAAGGCATGATATGTTAATTTATATTTGCAGTACCGCACAGAATTTCTTTTCTTTCAATCATTTATATTTCATTATACTGCCTTACATTATTTATTTGACAGCTCTCCAACTGTATGACATTCAAAGCTAGGAACAAGAGTTCCGATCGTCCCGTAACAACAAAATCAATCACATGAATCATGGCTTCTGCAAAAACAGACGCCAGAGGAATTGAGAGAAAGCTGTCGTCACTTACATTGAGGTAGGCAGCAATGCTGTTTCACGTAGCAGGAAACCATGGACCGACGATGCTGCCATTTACGTGGCCATTGCTGTGAATCCCAGTTCCATTGGGTAGAATCGTAGACGAAAGTCCAACAGTCATAGGGGCAGCAGCTGGATACAGACCTAGTGAAAGAGGAAGAGAGTGGCTTGTCGCAAGGGGATTGCTGCCTCCCTTCCGCTGTTGTTGAAGCGCGTGTATCTGACGGAGTCCTTCCTCATGGATCCGCGTCAAAGTCTCCAGCTCTTGCATTGAGAGAGCTTCCAATCCAGCACCATAAAGGGGAGCATGGCGAGACATTTCTTCCTGCAGTGAGGCTTCAAGGGTATGGATATATCGCTGCGCGTGCAAACCAAGCAGTAAATACAACCAGCAGAACATTGAACACGACCTGATATATATATATATATATATATATATATATATATATATATATATATATATATATATATATATATATATATATATATAGAGAGAGAGAGAGAGAGAGAGAGAGAACCTGGCACGTGTTGAGTTTTGATTCCATTCCATCAATATAAGCTTCACATCTAGCAATTTGCTCTTCCTTTTCTCTCTTTTCTCCCTCAGTTTGCCCGACGGTTTTTGTCAATCTCCGGACTTCATCTTCAAGTGACTGCCTAACTTCCTCCCTAGTGACGGTCTCAGTAGCAAACCGCTTTAATTCCTCATCAAACCTTTTTCGTGCAGATTCAGCATTCTTCAGCCGTTCAGCCAGTGCATTCTTTTCCTTAACTACTCTCTGAAGCATTGCAATGCGAATTCAGTAAAACTAAAGCATAATAAGTAAATCATACAATACAAAACGCAATTACAAATTTGATATATGAAATCGTGACATGGCTACTTCAACAAAGCTCTATCGAAACACAAATTAGGAATTTCAAGCTAATTTGGTGAGATCTTTCTGAATCAGATTAAACTTTGCACTCTAGAAGTAAGATATAGCCCTTTAAGTATAGGCTACCCATTGAAGTTATGCATAGCGCTACAAATGACGAGCTTGCAAGTTTTGTCCATCAAGTCACTAATCTCGCTCTCCAAGAGTCCACCATCATATCTACTGGCCTTTATAAGCTGAGTGGCGAGATAACCACATCCACTTATGAGCTACATTGAGATTCGCGGAGTCCTGGAAGGGATCATCCTGTCCATAAATTTTGTTATGAATACACGCCTCATAGGGGTCTGCCTAGTCCCGCTTGCCTTTCAAAACAAAGGAAAATCCCATTAGTTGTGGGAGACAGGAAACAGGGTATTCAGAACATCCCTCAGTCCATCTTCCTTCAGGATCAGGGTGTAGGATTGAATGATGCAGCTCCTTTCAAGTAGTAGCATCGTCGTGGAGTTCCTGGATATATGACGAATTTGAAATTCACTTGAAGCCTTGTTGGAACCCAGGATATGGCGTCTTCCATCCATAAAGTGCACCCACACAGCTCACTGAAATTCTGCTTGAAGACCATCAGCCTCTTCCACCCACAAAGTGCACACACTGACTCACTGAAATCATCTATGTGAAAAGAAGCCTCCACATGCTATTGTTGAGATTGAGATATAAACATAGGTTCCAGTGGGTGCCACCCTGCACTCTTGTGGACAAATTAGTTCACGAACTATTTTGGGCTCTGGTGAAGGTAGAATATCCTTCAAACACAAGGCTCTCACCTACAGAAGCAAACAAACAACCACAACAACAACTAAGCCTTTTCCCATTATAGACGGGGTCGGCTACATGGATTCTTTGTTTCCACAGATCCCTATCGTGTGCCATGTTAGCAGTTAACTCCCAATAAGCTAGATCATTCTTTATTGTTTCTTTCCAACACTTTTGTGGTCATCCTCTACCTCTTTTAATACTTTCCAAATTTAGCTTTTCTAACCTTCTTACAGGTTCTTCTTTTGATCTTCTTTTGATCTTCTTTCTATATGTCCAAACCATCTTAAACGATGTTCTCTCATTTTATCCTCTATTGGTGTCACTCCTAATTTGTTTCTAATAACCTCATTATGTATATGGTCTTTTCTTGTATGACCACTCATCCATCTCAACATCTTCATTTCTATCACAGACATCTTTTGTACATGTTGATGATTAACTGCTCAACACTCAGAACCATAAAACATGGCAGGCCTAATTGCTGCTCTATAATATTTACCTTTCAATTTTAATGGTATCTTCTTATCACAAAGAATACCTGATGCTTCTCTCCATTTTAACCAACCAGCATTAATTCTATGTGTAACATCTCCATCAATTCTTCCATCACCCTGAAAAATTGACCCTTGGTATTTAAAACTTTCCTTTTGGAGAATGCAATGTATGCCAATTTTAATTTCTATGTCCTCAGAAGTAACCAAATGATCAAACTTACATTCCATATATTCTGTCTTTGTTCTACTAAGTCGGAGGCCTTTGCTTTCTAATGTTTCTCTCCATAGTTCTAATTTTCTATTAACTTTTTTCTTAGACTTCTCCACTAATACAATGTCATCTACAAATAACATACACCAAGGTACTTCATCTTGAATATGTTTTGTTAACTCATCCATCACCATTATAAATAAGTATGGACTTAAAGTTGATCCTTGATGTAACCCAATATTAACTTCAAAGAAGTCTATCATTCCTTCATGAGTCCTCACACATGTTTTTGCACCATCATACATGTCTCTTATAAGGTTAATATATGTCAATGGGATACCTCTTTTTTCCAAAGTTCTCCAAAGAACCTCCCTCGGTACCCTATCATAAGTTTTTTCTAGATCAATAAATATCATGTGAAGGTCTTTCTTTTTTGCTCTAAAATGTTCCATAAGACGTCTCAAAAGGTGAATCACTTCAATAGTAGATCTGCCTGGCATGAATCCAAATTGGTTCTCTGTTGTACTTGATACTTGTCTTAACCTACGTTCGATAATTCTTTCCCATAATTTCATAGTATGACTCATTAACTTGATACCTCGATAATTCGCACAATTTTGAATGTCTCCCTTGTTCTTATATATGGGTATAAGTGTACTTGCTCTCCATTCCTCGGGCATCTTTTGGTTTTTCCATATTTCATTAAATAGTCTTTAGAGCCAAGTGATTCCTATTTCTCCTAGTATTTTCCAAACTTCTATAGGAATATTATCTGGTCATACCGATTTACCACCCTTCATATGTTTAAGAGCCTCTTTGACTTCATTCTTTTGAATACGTCGGTAGAAATTGTGGTTTATATACTTTTTTGACTTGGCTAAATCTCCTAAACTAATACTAACATCTATATTTTCATTAAAAAGATTATAAAAATAGTTTTTCCATCTATTTCTTATATCATCATTTGTCACTAGAATTTTTTCATCCTCGTCTTTTATGCATTTAACATAATTAAGATCTTTAGTTTTCTTATCTCTAGCCCTAGCTATCCTAAAAATATCTCTTTCACCCTCTTTTGAGTTGAGTTTTTTATATAACTCCTCCCAAATCTTAGCTTTTGCTTCACTAATGGCCTTTTTCGCTTCCTTCTTTGCTTTCTTATAAGCTTCTAAAGTTTCACTAGTTTTCTTAGCATAATGTAATTTGTAGCATGCCTTCTTTGCCTTGATTTTATTTAGTACTACTTCACTCCACCACCAAGCTTCTTTTGTGCCGGTACACCTCCCTTAGATACCCCTAACACATCTTTCGCCACTTTCCTAATATGTATAGCCATATTGTTCCACATATCCCAAGGTGTACCAACATAATTCTAAACATCTCCTTGAAGGACTTTCTGTTTAAATATATCTTCTTTCTCGCTTTTGAGGTTCCACCATTTAGTCTGAATAGCTCGATGAACTCTTTTCTTCTTTGTCCATTTTTTTATTTGTAAATCCATAACTAAAAGTCGATGTTGGGTGGTTAAGCTTTCTCCTGGAATTACCTTACAATCTTTACAACATGCTCTATCTTTTTTTCTACAAATAAAGTAATCAATTTGTGTTTGTGATAAGCCACTCTTATAAGTAATTAAATGTTCATCTCGTTTTGTGAAGATTGTATTGACTATAAAGAGATCAAATGCCATAGCAAAATTTAAAATCTCCCTACCTTCCTCGTTTATATCCCCAAAACCAAAGTTTCCATGAATCCCTTGATATCCTAATGCCTCTTTACCGACATGTCCATTTAAATCTCCTCCTAAACAAATCAACTCACCTACAGAAGCAATATTTCATATTCTTGGCCACGAGGCAAATTGGATGAAGAAGCAAGTGTTGGCATCTTCTACTTTGACTTCATCTTGCATCCTCCAAAATGCTATGTCCATCAGACTCCAATCCATGATATATACCCTAGTGAGTAATAATACATCTTTGCAGATTCCTTCCATACCGACACAGTCTTAAAGCTGCCAGGATCCATTTGAATGCCTTACTCTACCAACTGGGACCATTTCTCTGAGTTCTGGCATTGTAGTCCACCATTTATCACAGAATCTTCTCCTCATCCTCTGAGACCCCATCAACAGCCAATTGCATTATGGTCCAATGCATTGTGAGGATAGTTGCAGGCCAGTGAATCCACGAATAAATTGATCAGGGGTACCAATAAGAGGAAAAGACCTATAGCTCATCAATGGATGTTCAGATCTAATGACAATTATGGACAAGTAGCGCCATACGCCTCAGTCCTTGATTTTCTTGAATGGGTCCAAAACTTGGACCCAACCCCTGGAATTGATCTACTCTCACACTTTGCATACTTAAATAGATATTCTTGGTACAACCATACATAATAATGGACCTTCACTCTTCTGACAATCATGTTTGTCTTTCTTGTTGTCATCCTGCCTGAAGACAATTCTCTTCTTCATTTATTCTCATTTTCTTTGAGAGAGAATGCAACAGAAAAGGAACAGCTGATGGTAGTTGATAGAATTATAGAAGACAACAAGGTGGATTAGCAGTTTAAACCACTAACAGCGGTGGAGGGATGAGTGACAAAAAAATGGCGATGAGAGTAACGGCATGGGAGAACAAAAAGAAAGAAATGGAGACAATGACAATGATGTGGCGAACACCATTTAATATGTCCTTGCTGGTACCTATATATCGCTCTCACAGTGATAATCTTTTATGGAATGATTATTACAGCCAGTAAATGTTCCTTGCCCCTCATGGTCCAGCTCGGTTCTACTTGATGAGCTTGTAGGTGTTTTGTTTGTGATCTATACATACTGAAGTGAGTTGGTTCAGTGAGATAGACAAGCTGAACATGAACAAAGCATGTTAGTTCAAGATCGGTTGTATTAGCTCGTTTAATTAAATATATAAAAGATTTTTGTATATGCTAGAAAAACATGTTAATCAACTAACCCAGTGGGCATAATGTAATTAAGTGATCACATGTTTCAATTTTACTGGAAACTTGTATGAATTAATTTTCTCTTAATTTTCAAGAATGCAATTAAATCTTTCAAACTTATAAGTGAAAAAATTACATTTTAACTTTCAAGAGATGTTTGTGTTCAGCCTGTCTAAATCGGCCTCTGTTCAGTTCATGTTAGGATCTTCTCAACGAACTACCTAGCTGAACATAAGCAAGATCTAGAATTGATGAACAGGTCATGAACATAGCCTGTTTTTTTTTGTTCGGCTTGCTTTCCAGCACTAATGATTACATTATGAAATTAACCCTAAAAGGAACTTGACAAGCTAACAATAATTTTTGGACGAAAATTGAAGGAAAGAGACATGAATTTTCTCCATATTCCTGTTCCTTCACATCACAAAGTCCATAAGATTAGATTCTACTAATTGCACTTTATGGGACAAACTGATGAGAACCGTGGGAAAGACAAGGCACATTGCAGTTTCTTGGATACAGCTAAGGCTACTCCAATAGAAGGGCACACACATGTATGAAAATGTGAAGGCTAATAACGTCCAGGAAAGTCCATAGCTTCTAGCCTCTAGAAAAATTAGGGCCACGTTTTAGAAAGCCAAAATTGTTGTGTTTGATCTGTCACCTGAATGTCAAGATCTGAGCCATATACTTTATATAGAAAAAGCTTCACAATCTCTAATAACTAAACTAGTAGATATCAAACCTATCATTTCAAATATTCAAAGATCAAAAAATAAGACATTAAGCTTCCATCCAACATTACCTTTAACTCGTCCCTCTTGCGGGATTTCAACTGTGAAAGTTGCATCTCTGCATCATGAAGACGGTCTTGAAGGACCTTCTTCTCGGCAAAGAGCTTTGCAATTTCATCCTCCCTTTCTGATCGGATCCACTCAAGTTGGCTTTCTGCTTCCTGAATCTATACCTTGAGACGATTGTTTGTGGCCCTCAGATTCACTCAGCTTTTGTGATATAACAGCTTTTTCCCTAGCCATATTAGAAATCTCAGTTTTGCTTTCTTCACGAACACGAATAATTTCCTCTTCACTTGCACATAACTGATGCCATAGTGCTGCTCGATCAACATTTGCAAGTTCAGCAACCTCACGCATCATACCAATCAAAACAGGCCTAACAATCTCTTGCTCCTCACAGACCAAAGTAACCAAGATATCCAAATCTGAAATCTATTTCATGATCATTATCTGTAGTGCTGGTGGTACGGTCAACAAGCCTCTTCAGCATCCTCCCCGATAAGATTCATTGGCATACCATCTAAACAATATCGTGTAGAGCAACTTCACAAATTCTTTCACACATGGGTCCCTGGAGAGGGCTAAAGTTTCAGCAAGACCAAGAACTGAAGTAAAATCATCCCTTTGAACTCCCAAATGCTCACTGGCATCTCCCTCTGCTCCACCATCTGCATGTTGAAAATTTTCACAAACATATCTGACATTATTATTCAATCTTGGGAAAGGCGACTTTCCAATACCAGTGCTACAGACTGAGCACCTATTGCACCTCGGCTACAGCTCTCTCAAATGTTTGAGAAGCTTCAACAGCAAGACAAGGAATAGATAACATCTCAAACAGTATATAAATATCAGAAAAATGACGACAGCACTTTGAAAAGCCTGCTCATCAATCACATGCAGTCCAGTAGGAGCAGTGCCATGTTCACCAAATAAGAAAATCCCACATGGCAGAGCTGAGCAACTGTCACCATAATCGTTCCATCACAATCAATGTCCCTAAGTATGGTTTCAGCAACATCCCCCAACTATTTATAGTCTTACTCAAAAGTCAAGTACACAAGGTGACACCTCAAGACCTAGATTCTTCAGCCCTGACACGAACAGACCTAACCTACATAAAGGGTAAAAAAATAATGTTATAGATGCTTCATAAAACATTTGGGAAAGATGACACAAGTATATTAAAGAAACATAAGGTGCAATTTCCAACTATCTTCTGCTTACTGCTTCAGGTAGGTGTTGACATTGAGATGCCGCTTTGAATATAAAATCTATTGTGGCAGTAAGGGGTTCATCATTTGAGTCTGTCAAAAGTTCAACTGACTGAAACAGAATGCGTTCCCACACTTCACTACCACACTCCAGTTGACTAAGAGCCCCAAAACCTAAGAAATAAAAATGCCATCAATAGAAGAAAACAGTGCAACCAAACTCAGCATCATTTTGGAAGGGGTGGAAATGCAGCCAAAGTATATCTAAAATTGAAGATTGTGATCCCCGGACATTAAATGTATACGATAAAACAATTCGGATAAGGCATTGTGGAAAAGAATAATAGTCTATCTCACAGGAATTAAGTAAAGCAGGTTCTGCATCTGGCTTTTGAAGTCGCTCAAGAAGTGCACACGCAGCCAGTGGGTGTTCTGAATGCTCAACCAATTTGGGTACTAGAGCAACTAGGTCTGCTTGCAATGCTTAGGAGCCTTGTCCAATACAAGAGCAATTTTCTGTGCAGACTGAGGTCGCCGTCTTGGCTCTGGACAGCCTTAAGTGGAACAGCCCCATCCAAAGCTCTTAGGAGTTTACAATCAAACCTAAGAGCTCCTCAGACTGCTCTGGCCACTTGGTCTGAAGTTCCAAATTCACACAATTAAAACCACAGATATATCTAACGAAAATCACCTCTTATGAATACAAATTTGTACCTTTGACCGAAAGGATGTATTTTCTGAACCAGTGGCAGACGTTTCTGGTGGACAAATAGCCTGTCCAGGAAGAGCTTTTACCTGAATAACATTAACATTTAAATCAGAGCTCTGTACAGCAGATGTACTACTGCTATCTTCAGTAACAGAATCCAATCTCTTCGTTAACTGGAAATTGTGCAGATTCCGTTGTTCCATTTTCTCTATCACATTCAAGAGGACTAGCAGCTCCACTGCCATCTGGAGAAGGTTTTGAGCATGCATGAACAGAATCAGCAACAGGACCCCCTTCAGAAGGTTGGCAGCACTCGACCATTATATCCAAGAGTAAATCAATGATTGCTTGCTGCAAGACTTTAACTCCCATCAGCAAATTCATCAAACTTGGGGAAGAGTCATCAACCTTGTTGGCCTTCTTCCCATCACAATTACCAGAGAGCTTGGTAGGAAGAAGCAAACGCTTTACTTTGGCAGGATCATCAAGATAAACCCGAAGTCCAGTCAGAAAACCAGCAATTGCACCAGCATCAATTAAAAAGTTTTTCTCTCAGTGACCTGTGGCTGCGAAGGACATAGAAACTAGCTCTGGAAAGAAGATTTCTGAAAAGATCTGTTCCACTTATCCCTTCACTGACAGAATTATTCCATGTCTTTGTACAGATAGAGGATTCTTTCCACACTGTCTTGGCCGGGTTTTTCTGATTCACAACAGCCATCCTGTATCTGACCCAGAAATTTTTATCGGGATCACTACCAACAGCCTGGTCACTCTCTAAATAAATACATATGGTATCAAAGGACTCATACACACCTGTGACATGGAATCATAAGCTTTGAATCAAAGAACAAGAATGTAAAAATTTGCAATTACTACTTCCAGTGAATAAAATGCTGAAGATTATATGTGATGCAACAAAACACCTACCAATCCGAAGTTCACATCCACCAGCCTGAAAGAATTTACTGAAGATTTTTCGAGTCTCCATTATTTCCTTAAAAGATAGGAAATTCTCCACTTTCCATGTAAACGAACTTCTTTTACCATACTTATCGATAAGGGAACCACTACTGCTTAACTCACAGTCATGATCATTAAAATCCTGCAATATTGATGTCTCTTTCAATATAAGAACTTCTGCCAAGAATACAACAGTATCCTGCACAAGAAATCCAGAATCCTGATCAAACAGGCTTGTGAGTGTAACAAATTCTCGCCATCCCCAATCTTTGGCAGCTTTGGAGTAGCGGTTCTGAGATTCCTTGGTGACAGACTTATCCTCCATCCTCTGGTTCACAACTGACAATCGGTGACTAACAAAACAACTCCAGTCACTGGAAGTATTTCTCGAATCTGTAACTTCTAAAAATACTGAAAGGTGGCATGGTGGTTGAGACTGCCCTGATAGCATCGAAACCATAGAAAAATTCATCAGACTCCTCTTTCATCACAACCTAAACATCTTTCCAGTATATTTAAAAAATCCTGAGTGTAAGGTCTGGACTATATTCATGCAGCGAGAGCCAAGACCTAAATTGTGATCCATATTCATGATGGCTTTCCCTACTTGATATCATCAGACATACAACTACCATTATGAAATATCAAATATCAAATTCGATGAGAAGTTCAATAGAAAGGTGTAAAAATGCAACAATACTTCTAAAATTTGACTAATGCAAGTAAGAAGATTGTACCAAAATGCTTACAAAAGGATCACATTTAATGGAGTTACTGACAGTGACAAGACATCAAATCTCTGATAGCTATACGGCTATAAACAGGCAAGTAGGGGTAAACAGAGAAAACGATAACAATATTTTTAGAACGAGAAAATGGCACACCTCGGGGATAAACAATCAGACGACAGTCTCGATTGCCAATCTGAAACCTCCTACTCTTCACGCACAGACCTGTAATTTTCCGCTTCTTCAAAAGATCCTTTAACCTCGTGAAGTTCTCTATTCTCCATGTGAACTTTCCAACATGTCCATCGGACTTCCTCGCGCCACTCCCACTTCTCCCTGCGATCACAGCCCCATTCTTGGAGAAGCTACTAAACTCTTTGATCACATGAAATGACGCACTAAAGACCGCAGTGTCATCCACCAGAAACCCTGAATCCGCCCCTACAAAATCCGACATCCTCATATAATCATTCCATCCCAAGCTCGTATTGTCACCACTCTTATTATCAGCTGCGAACCGCCCATAGGAATCCCTATGCAGGTGATTCGAGCCGGGTTTCTGGTTCAACACAGACATCCTAAACAAACACCAGCAACTTCTATCATTCAACACCACAGTCTTATCCGTATCCTTGCTCTCCAAACACATTGAAAGATACTCAACCCCATTCAGAAGCGGTGCCAGGAATCGCGGTGAATGGTTTTGGAATCGTCGTTTAAGTTAACGATGGACAAACGGTAGCTGGCGAAAGCAGTCCATTTGGAGGAGGTGTTGCGCGGGTCCATGATTTGGAGATACACCGAGATGTACCCAGAGCAAAGCCTGGAGGTCCTGCCTAGGGTACACCAATAGAGCGGCAATCAGAAACCTCCGACTTCTGAGTACTTGCTCCAAAGTGCTCTGAAAGCTTTTATTCGAGGGAAATTGTAGAACCGTCCACCGGCACACCGCGGAGAACTCGCCGCGGCGGTCCACGATGACGGTTTCCTGGGCACGCCGCCGCCGCTGCTGCTGCCGCCCTCCGCGTCTCTGGAGCCCATGGCAAGATCCTCTGCGGGTGCTGAGGATGACGGGGACAGAGTTGACGCTCAGGTAGGCTTCTCCGATGATGATGCTACCATGCGGGGCGTGGTTGGTCGGGGAAGGAAGGGGAGGAAGATGAAGAGGGGAGGCAGATTGAGGATTCCTCAAACGAGGAAAACATCTGCAGGGAAGGGATTGATTGGTTGTGTGGAGAGAGCAAGAGACAGACTCAGGCGGCCCAATGGCGGATACGAGCAGTGTGCAGAGAGAGAGAGATTTTGTGTGCACACAAAGCAGTGGAGCGATAGTTTGGTTTTGGTTTTGGTGGGGAATTGGTGTTCGGGTCCCGCTTCAGTTTGAGTGGTGAGAGGCGAGAGGGACCAGACCAGTCTTTGATTTTCTGTGCTATTTTTCATTATTCAAACAAGTTACATAAATTAGTATTACTAAAAGAATTTTAAAATCTCATTTGATTGCTTTTTCTGTATTTTCATTAGAGTTTTTTGCAGTTAGTGATTCCAAAGCATAAGCATAGCCAACATAGTAAGGCTACTTAACTTCAGCTTGACTCATCCCTAGCTCGTTCGTGTTCAGCTCCGTTCGGCATGTGAAAGATTCTTAGATTGTTATTTTTAAAAAAATTCACCTAAACACACACCACGGTGATTGTATTGGAGCATTTAAGGTGAATGCAAGGCGGTCTTTTTAAAATTGTTTATCAAGAAAGACTTAGGGTTTACAAATTTTGTTGTATCAACCGTGCTACAAAATTACAGATGGGGTTTAAAGCAAGCAGGAGAAGGTTGAAAAGAGGATTGAGAACCCGTAAAGAGAGGGCAAGCAGGTTTTAAATGTGTTACAGAAGAGAGGTTGCTAGACTAACATGTTAGCGCAGCTTCTTCGTATAGAAAATGAGTTGAACTCTCAGCTTCTTCATACGGAAAATGAGTTGAACAACAAAAAAGAAGCATCATAAACTTCTTCATTCTCTTTCCAAGTTTGAAGTACCAGTTGGACAAATAAGAATCCCTTTACATAATTTCTTCTTCGTATAGATAGACATGGGACCTATGGAGCGATTGCCTAAAACTACACATTTGTGCAAGAAAGCTTCCTATCTAATTGCAAAAGATGTGATCTTACCTGGATTGCAACTCCTAAGTTCATCAAGAGTTAATCTAATTGTATTGGTGTCTGTAATTGATTTCTTCTGTTTAATACTAATTGATAAGAACTCATTGTTAGTGATACAAGATATGGTGCCTTGGGATCCATGGTTGTGGAGCCGAATCTGTTGGTATGGGTCATTTTTCTTTTCCAAGCAAAATCTCCTAGTATAAGAAATGATGTTCCCAATTGTAAATGCTAGAGAGAGGAAGACTTGAGTGATTCTTTTCCCTGTTGTGCAACCTGTGGTATGACTATGCAATGTGGAATGCACGAGTATAATATGATTGCTGCTTGGAGGTGTCATTGTGTTCAAAGCTGCATCCTCCTGAAATGGGGCTTTTCCGCTTCCAAGCTGCATTAACTGCTCCTTTGTCCTTCCAATATTGCTGCATAGGTTGGTAAATGACCTGCGACTTGCATGGCTCCCAGCTTCTTGTTCGAACAGTTCATGAGGTAGCACATCAAGATTCATGAGATGAACAAGAGCAATTGTTGTCGGGCTCGACTCAAGTACATTTGACCATTCAGACTGATATTTAGTTGTGGAATGGAGCATTTGACAATATGTTTCCAAAGACCACCAATGAATCTTATCAATACATGGGCTCCAGCTAATATGAACTGAGGTCAGCTTGTTATGCGGCTCGTATAAACAAAGAGCCTTCCTTGTCCATGTTTTAGCGGTCGTTGTTGATGGAGAGTCCTACTCAAACTGATTCGAGTTGCATGCTTGGTAGCACTCTTATATCTGAATGGACCTACCTTGGTAATTGTAAATAACCTTCCTGCTTACACAGGTTCATGCCCACGCGCACACACACATTACTTTTAAACTCTTGTTAAGATGGTTGTATTTCCAAACATGTGTTCAAGTCATCAAAGACCTTTTCTCCAACAATTTCTCTACCAAGTTGAGATACTATGGTACACTTTCCCATTTTAATCCATAAACAAATGGTGGTGCTCTTTTTCAAATGTTTACATTTAATACCATGGAATCCAAATATTGTCGAATTCATTTCACCGTGCATCCATATTGTGACCTCTCCGTGTGAAGACCAATGTTCTCTTCTCTTATCGAATCAAATGTATACATTAAACAAGTTTCTTACAAACTTGTTCAAATGTAACATGCTGCAATCACGTAATTTCAAAGGCACAGAGCTATTCAGTTACACCATGATAACAATTTTAGCCATCACATGAGAGACCTCATGCGGTCAGGTTAGACATCAAAGATTCTATCGTCCATCACGAATAAAACATAGCAGCGTTAAAGCTAACAAGGTACTGAAAATAACAGAAAAGTACTGAAAGATGACAATGTCTTAATCCTGTAAAATTTCTGGAAATTACGTGTAGGCAACAGAAAGGGACTAAAAAACGCGATACGGAAAAGAATTGGGACAAAAAGAAAACAAAATCTCCATGTTTTAGCGCTTGATGTTTCATAAAGTAGAAGAACCCTAACCAGCTATGCCGCCACTTCATTTTCTCTTGAATCTCCACACAACAATGCCCGGTGAAGGATGTTACAGTCAATTTACAAGAAGGAAAAGAATGAGTTCACTTTCCATAGTCCAACAGAATACCTTGACTTCTGATTCTTCAGTATGAGCCCCCCCATCTATATGCATGACCTTATTAAGCAAAAGCTCCATGTCACGGGCTATGTTAAGTGCCTTTGACGCTTCGAACCAGGGGGGCTAGAATCAGGATCATCTCTGAGCTGTGAGTCACTACTCGCACCTTCAGATGATCTCTTCCTTTCTCCCTGCATAAGTAGACAATCGTTACGTTCAGAAGGTTAAGAGGCTATACATAAGATTAGCCAGTAGGACTATCAATAGGTAGTATTTCTCAACCTCAGCATCCCTGCACCGCATACCAGAGGGTTTACCTCCGACATCCAATGCAAATTAGATGCATGATGTGACCCAAATCTGATATAGGTTAAATCAAGGTGAAGCAAAGGTAGGACAGGACAAACTCTAGCGAATTTAAGTGAACAGAATCCGCTTTCGTCTTCCTATATGGGAACAGATGAGTTCAACCAAAATTGGCATCATTCTATGCTCAGCAGGAGACTTCCCCACATTGAGTCCATATTCTTAGAACTAATTAGATCCAGACACTATTCTGGCAAAGCAAGCACGAATAGTGTGGCTCCACGAGTGGATATTTAGGAATGTTTAAGCTGCTGCAAAACCGATGAACAGGAAAATGATAAGAAAACTGTCTGCACTTCTTACTTGTGACGTGGAAAAGCCAACTTGCACATTTTCAGATGAAGAATTAGCCTGAGTATCAACAGCGCCATTGGCATTTGCTGGTGACTCCTGAGGATCACCTAAAGCTGGCGGAGAGGGGTTCGCCTCCTGCACCAGGTGTTGTTGTACAAACGGCATTACCTGATGCAACACTCGAGACAAAAAGTTCCCCTGATCAAGAATGGCATGTCTTGTTTCTCCGGTCTACTCATTTCCAGGGACTGTTTCTTGAAGACCGGTCCTTAAAACTGGAAATCACTGGAACTGTGCATTTGTTCCCCGCCAAATATTGCGTGTAGGAGTTGACCAAACCTACTGTGCCTGAGAGATGTAACTGTGTTGATGTTGATTATCTGAAGCAACATTATCTTGAGCTTGAGCATCACCAGAGGTCATGCTAGGAACTGCCACAGAAGGTTCCTGAGGGGTATCCAGTATTGAAGCTGAACCTGAAATGGACAACAATGAACCTCTGCTGGCAACAAGAGAGCCCAAAGCAAAACAAGCAGAACGATAGAAAAACAACTGTCATCACAATAATGAAGGCAAGTGAAAATTTTGCAATTTAAGAAAGATGATCTTATAAGTATCAAAGTAAATAACAAGCAAAACAAACACATACATATGCATCCCATTCATGCAGTCAATTAGTTACTTCCATCTCCTAGGAAGTAATTTGTTGGTGGGCAAACTTCGGTACTGGAAATCAGATGAAGGTGAGCCCTATGCTGGATTGCATAGGAAATCCTGCCCTTGAATGGTATGGATAGGAAGAGGGACAAAATAAAGAAACAGATTATGAGCATAGCATCCTTTTCACATTTCCTATTTTGTCATTGCCATTCCACTTCGCGTCATTCTATAGACTTGAAGAAATGACAATGAGACCCCTTTCACTGTAACCACAAGAGAGCATCCAGCATGCAGCAAAAAGACTATCCTTCTCCCATACTAGATGAGCAATGCAATGATAGTTCACCTTTCACTAGAGCAAAAAATGTCCATAGAAGTAAACTCTTAGATCTTTTCTACTATTTGGGCAAACCCAACTCCGCCACTCCGCCCATGTAAGGGATATCACCCTTGCATGGCTGGTCCAAGCCCGAATAAAAGAGGAGGGTTACGTTAGACTTCCAACACCTAATGTAAAACTTTGTCGGATTTTTATAATATGGATTATACAAATTATGAGCATTGTATCGAGGAGTCCCCTCTTAGTGACAAACGGCAGAGCAAAAGTAAGCAAAAACCTCTATATTTTCGCTCGGATGTAGTGAATGAATTACAAAGAGGGTTCCCATGTTATGAATGGGTGTAGGTAAAGAAGTTAGTCCTACTACATTATCGCCCGAATTAAGTGAACAAATTGGAGAGAGGGTCTCTGTATTTTTAGTATCGACACATGCAAGAGGGTAAGAAAGCTAGTCCTAGATAATAAGATTTGTATTGGTTCTTAGAATATCATAACATTGTCCGATAAGCTAACGGAGGTGGTAGATACTATGATTCGGAGAAAGATTCATATCCTATATTTACAAGAATTGAAAAAATGCTAGAGATGGTTAGATCCTGGAGCTTGCTGTTGGATGACCCTAGAGATGGTCAGATGAAATAATCAACGCATTAAAAATAAGCACCAATGGAATATGACAGGAGTTATGCTACATCTTACAAATCCGTCTAAATACAATAAGCTATGAAGCATGAGTAGAACTCACACAAAATACATACACGTACAGACGTGCACATGCACACACAAACACATACTCTGCATTGAAGGTACAAAAGTAAGACATTATATTCTGTACATCAACTGCAAGAATGAAAGAGGTGATACGGAATCCTATCTAATTGACTGGGACATCAAATGCTAACCAACACAATATCCGTGTCCAGAGTTCATGGTTCAGGCACGAATAGGAATACCCACACTGCATAGCATTAAAGTCAGAATAATTTGGTTGTAATTAAAAGATCACAAATTGCAGGTTTCTAGCCTGTCAATTAACTCATCCAAGCACAGTTACAATTAGCAAGACAAACCATAAAGATGCAATTCAACCCAGCAAATGACAATATTTATCACAACCAACTCGGAAGTCTAATTTTTGTTCCCAAAGAAACTATTCTTCTGTCTACTTTTCCAGTTGCCTATGAAGCACCTACATGAAGAACCAACTGCGAAAATAGAAAACCCCCAAAGAAACCAACATGAATAACCTACATGCTATGAATCAGTTATCTTAAACAGAAAACAAGGATCTTACCTGCAAGTAATAAAATGGATAATTATCTGTGCAAAATAAGGTATGACGAAGCAGCAAACCTGATTGGCTAGACATCCTTTCAATTCCTGTGGAGCCTGTATTGGATGTTGATGATGAATGAAAGGGTTCTCGAACAACAAGATGCAATGTGTGACCATCTTCCACGTCTACGTGGAGTTATGGAACAAAATGTCGAGGAAAAGGTTGGCATCAGTGTGTAAAGAACCTAGAGTACTGTGTACGGCAAGATTATTGGTGCCACATCAAACCAGACACAACAATGGTGCATCATAGTTGTGGAAAAGAAGCTAGTTAATGATTTGTTCATGAAGAATTTCAGAAGAAACTTTGAGTAAAATGAACGGACTCACAGGGTGGACTTATTGAAGACTTTGGCTTAAGAAGAAACACATCAAAGGAAAGTTCGTCGATGGCATCTTGTTTAGTCACACAAACTTCCTGCTATGGAACAAGCTTGAACTGTTGAAAGAATATGATAATTTAGTAATTCTAATAATTCTTCAAATTTTAGGTATTATTGTAATTGTCCTTATTACTAAGGGAATTTTGGTCTTTTTATGTTGAGCAGCCCACTGTATAAGGATTGGTCTTGCTTGTATTTAAAAAATGGTTTCTAATTAATAGAGGGAGAAAGAGGAGGGTGGCATCTATTGGAGGGCTGCCCCTCCTCTCCGATCTCACTCATTTTTCCTTCACTTTTTCCTCTGGTTTTATGCTTGATAGGTAGTGTTTCCCTGCCGTTTCTCAACATGAACAACATCAAAACGAAAACCAAAAATGAGTCTTTACCCATACTACATGGGTCAGCTACATGAGTTCTTGGTTGCCTCATGATGTCGTCGTGGACCATGCCCCTATTAACTCTAAAAGAGAAAGATCATGTATTATTTTTACTTATAACACCTTTTAGGCCTTTCATAAACCTTCTCTAGTGCTCATTATCCATTTTCTCCCTGACGCTCGTTTGACCACTCTTCAAATATCTAAACCACTTTAATCATGTCTATCTTATTTTAGCTTCTAGTGATGTCACTCCAACCTGTTGCTGAATACTCTCATTATGAGTCTCGTCTTCTCTTATTGTGCATCTAATGAATTTGGTGGAAGATATCTCTTTTCCCTTTTTTACTAAGCTTCCACGCAAATCTCCTATGTTTTTTATCTTGCTTAGCAAAGTATGTTTGTTGAAGACTAGTTAGTTAGAATTTATTTTTTTGTCATTGATTTAGTATATTGGATAGATCAGTATGATCGAAAAGGAGTCGGTTGTCCACTTAATTACTTAATAAGGGTATTAATGTCTTCCAAGTTATAAACCTATAAATCAATACCTCAAGTGTAATGTTAAAGAGTTAAGAATGGAAATAAGAGAGAGAGGATGACTCCTGCAGGAAGAATGGCACTGCCAATCGTAATCAAGTTCTTCATTTTCTTTGGTATTTTTTTTTATTTCTTTTCATGTGGGTTGTTAATCAACATGGTATTAGAGCCTAATCTACGAGATTAGAGCGATTTATGGTGGTGTTGCAGTCTTTATAAAGGAAAAAGGGTGTTTAGGTCAGCAAGGATTAGTTGTCAATTGAAGATAATCCAATCAGGTTAGTGTTACTTCAAGATATTTTCATTACGAAAAAGAATTTTATGAAAAAGAATTTTAACAAAAAGAAGTGATAAAATATATCAGCCCTAGAGAAAGGGAGAATTAATATGTCAGAGAAAAGGAAAATGATAGAAAATGGAGAAAATAAGGTTGAAGGATTTCAAAATTCAAATCACAAATTTGAAGCTAGATGACAAAAATTACCCTTAATGGGCCCAATTGATTGAATTGGCTGTAATGACGAGAGAGCGATGAGATTATTTAACTGGAGATATTCCTACGTCCCATGTACTGGATCTTTCATACCCTAAATGGCGTAGAGAAAACGCTCTAGTCAGCGTGTGGCTCATCCAATCTATGGCACCATTTATAAGGAGTACTTTTATGTTTCTAAAGTCGGCCAAAGATATCTAGTTGGTTGTTAATGATGCTTATGCTATATAAAGAACATAACTAAGAACTATGAGATTATCGATTCAAAAATAATGACAAGGAGGAAGGTCAGTGAGTACTATGCTAAACTTCGTGGTTATGGAAAGAAGTATAATTTTATTCAAAAACTAAATGTCAAAGTTGCATCAAAGAACAAAATAATGAGTTTGAAGAACGAAAAGTTTTTTTTTTTTGTGGGGTATTTTTTTGAATTACGAAGTTGTCAAAAACATCATTATGAGTAGAGAGGAACTTCTTTCGTTGAGCAAGGTATATTCTTTACTCCTGCAAGAAGAGAATAGAAAACACTTAGAAAAAGAAAACAAAATCAACCAAGAAACAACTGATCTGTAGGTAGGAATGTAGCTAATTCTTCAATATCTTGTGGTAGAGTAGGATATGGAAATCGTGATAGAGGCAAATCTAAGGTTACTCCAGATGAAAATGATAAGTTAACTTACTCACCTTGTGGAACTAGTGGGCAAACCTAACTTTAATGATTATAGACCGAATAAAGCATATTTTAATGATCATTGAAAAACAGAATATAAAAACAGGGTTAATTTCATTGGCTAAGATGAAGAGGAAAATTAAATAGCTCAAAGCGAGACTGGCCAAATCTCAAACTGCTTCAACTTCTTCTACAACAGATTCTCAAGTCACAGATCATGTGGTTGAATATGACTGACTTCTTTGAAGTTAATATTGGGTTAGATCAAGGATCAACTTTAAGTCCTTATTTATAATGGTGATTGATGAGTTAACAAAACATATTTAAGATGAAGTACATGGTATATGTTATTTGCAGATGACATTATGTTAGTGGAGGAGTCTAAGGAAAAAGTTAATAGAAAATTGGAACAGTGGAGGAGTCTAAGGAAAAAGTTGATAGAAAATTGGAACTATGGAGAGAAACATTAGAAAGTAAAGGCTTCTAACTCAGTAGAACAAAGACATAATATATGGAATGTAAGTTTGATCATTTGGTTACTTCAAAGGACATAGAAATTAAAATTGGTACACATTGCATCTCCCAAAAGGAAAGTTTTAGATACCTAGAGTCAATTTTTTAGAGTGATGGAAGAATTGATGGAGATGTTACACATAATTAATGCTGATTGGTTAAAATGGAGAGGAGCATCAGATATTCTTTGTGATAAGAAGATATCATTAAAGTTAAAAGGTAAATATTATAGAGCAACAATTAGACCTACCATGTTTTATGGTTCTGAGTGTTGGGCAGTTAATCATCAACATGTACAAAAGATGTTTGTGACATAAATGAAGATGTTGAGATGGATGAGTAGTCATACAAGAAAAGACCGTATATATAATGAGGTTATTAGAAATAAATTATGAGTAGCATCAATAGAGAATAAAATGAGAGAATATCGTTTAAGATGGTTTGGACATATAGAAAGAAGATCAAAAGAAAAACCTATAAGAAGGTATGAAAAAGAAAATTTCGAAAGTATTAAAAGAGGTAGAGAACGACCACAAAAGTGTTGGAAAGAAACAATAAAGAAGGATCTAGCTTATTGTGAGTTAACTGGTAACATGATACATGATAGGGTTATATGGAAACAAAGAATTCATGTAGTCAACCCCGTGTAGTATGAGGAAAGACTTAGTTGTTGTTGTAGTGATTTGATTTTACAATATGAAACTTGCCAAAAGGCTAAACAACATGTGTGTAAACTAGAACTTCTAATTTGAAATTATTCATTCTCATCTTTGGGACCTGTGTTTCATTACTTTATTACATGTTTATAAGTACTTTGTTTTATTCATTGATGATTATACTTGATTTACTATAGTCTACCTTATGAAAACTAAAGATGACGTGAAGGATATTCTTCCTGTTTATTGCAAATTCATCAATACCCTGTTTCAACTACCTATTAAAATCATTCATAGTGATAATTAAGGTGAATTTATGTCACAGTCACTACATTCTTATTTCCTAAGTCAGGGTAGCTTCCACCAAATATCGTGTGTTTATTCCCCACAACAAAATGGTATCTTAAAAAGAAAAAATAGATACATATTACAAGTAGTTACAACCTTGTTCATTGGGTACAATGCCCCTAAGTTTTATTAGAGTAAAGCTGTCTTAACTGCAGTATTTCTTATAAACCGAATGCCTAGCCGAGACCTTAATGACAAGTATCTCTTTCATCTCTTATGTCCTACACAAAAATAATTTCATATACTTTTGAAGGTATTTAGATGCACCTGTTTCATGTACATATACAATAATTGTAAAGATAAACTTGATGAAAGAGTTGTTAAGTGTACCTTCTTGGGTTATTCTTCTACTCAGAAGGGGTATAAATATTATGATCCCAAAAGAGAAAATCATATGTTACTATAGATGTGACCTTTCATGAAGATATGTTATTTTATAGTGATACAAATGACCATTTATCAATTCAACCTATACCAATTATATTACCGATTCTATCTTTGGAAGAGCATCACAAGATCAATAAAGAAGAAAAAACTACCGTACCTCCAAAAGAAAGAAGATGATAAACATAGTCTAAAGGAGAAAGAAAGGCATTCCTCCCAAGTCCTAATCTTACCCTAGAGCAGAATTCTCACCCTCAATCAGTTCCTATTCCAACTAAGGTTACTCCTTTAATCTTTTCTAGTGATAATGATAATTTACCTATTGCTCTTCGAAAGATTAAGCATGAAACTGTAAAATATCCTAGAGGAAATGGTTTCATATACTAACTATCCAAAGGAGTATCAAGTATTTGTGATGAATACAGATAATACTTATATTTCCAAGACATTTGAAGAGGCCAAACAAAATCCAAATGGGAGAGCAGCAATGAAAGAAGAAATCACACCATTAGAAAAGAATCAAACCTGGGAACTTAAAGATCTATCACTAGAGAAGAAAACTATGGGATGTAAATGGGTGTATACATTAAAATATCAGGCTGATGGAAACATAAAAAGATACAAAGTCAGGTTGGTAGCTAAGGGATATAGTCAATCATATGGTATTGAGTCAATCATATGGGATTGACTATACATAAACATTTGCACTGGTGGCAAAAATGAATACCATCAGAATTCTTCTAAGTATGATAGTTAATGAAGGATAGGAACTATGACAACTTGATGTAAAGAACACTTTTCTTCAAGGTGACCTTATTGAAGATATTTAGATGGACCTACCTCCCGGCTATGATCAAGAGAAGATATCAAAGAAGGTATGCAAACTAAAAAACTCTATTTATGGTTTGAAGTAATCACCTAGAGCTTAGTTTGACAAATTTAGTAGTGGTATTCTTGGTTTGGGTTTCAAACGTTATGTTAGTGATCACACCTTATTCATCAAGCAAGATAAGAAGATTATTCTCTTAATTGTATATGTCGATGACATCATTATTACTCGCGATGATGTAGAAGGAATTGCTTCCTTAAAAAAACAGTTACATGTATTTTTTGATTTGAAAGATTTGAGAAAATTACATTATTTTTTGGAGATTGAAATCTTTCGAATCAAGGGTTGTTTGTTTCTAAGTCAAAGAAAATATATCCTTGATTTGTTAAAGGAGACAAAGATTGAAGATTGGCGTGCATGTTCTATCCCTATTGAGATTCAAAAGAAAACTACTGAAAATTCTAATGAATCCTATGAAGATGTGAGCAGATATCAAATATTAGTGGGAAAACTTATATATCTCACAATTACAAGACCTGATATAAGCTTGGCGGTTAGTTATGCTAGTAGATGGATGCATTCACCATCTAGACATCACAAGAATACATTTTTCATATCATTAGATATCTGAAATTATCAATCACCCATGACTTACTATACTCTCCACATTTTTTACTTGATATTGAAATTTATTCTCATGCTGACTGGGTTGGTTCTACACATGATCGAAGATCTATTTCTGGTTATATTATATGCCTAGGAGGTAATGTTGTTTTATGGAAGAGTAAGAAATAATTTATGGTGGTTAGATCAAGTGCAAAAGTTGAATGTCGTGCTATTGCCCTCGGTATACGTGAGGAATTATGGATACTATCATTAATTAAAGAAATTGGCTTTAGGAGAAGCTCTCCAATCAATTTCTTCACAAATAACAAGGTTGCTCTTCAAATAGCTTTTAATCCGATCCTTCATGAGAGAACAAAACACATTGAAGTAGATTGTTATTTTATTTGAGAGAAGGTGTATCAAAGAATTTTCAACCTCATTCGTGCTCATTTAGAAAACCAATTAACATATATTCTTACTAAGCCTACAACTACAAATGGGTTAAAGAGGGCTTTTGTCAACTTGGGTATTTTCATCATTCAAGACCCAACTTTTGGGGGCGTGTTGAAGACTAGTTAGTTAGAATTTATTTTCTTGTCATTGATTTAGTACAGTGGATAGATCACCTCAGCTCATATTGGATCAAAAGTTGATCCAATAGGAGCCGGATGTCCACTTAATTACTTAACAAGGGTATTAATATCTTTCAAGTTATAAACTTATAAATTAATACCCTAAGTGTAATGCAAAAGAGTTATAAACCTGTAAATGATCCATTTTCTCACTGACACTCGTTTGACCACTCTTCAAATATCTAAACCACTTTAATCATGTCTTTCTTATTTTAACTTTTACTGATGTCACACCAACCTGTTGCTGAATACTCTCATTATGAGTCTCGTCTTCTCTTATTGCGCATCTAATGAATTTGGTGGAAGATATCTCTTTTCCCTTTTTTACTAAGCTTGCACCCAAATCTCCTATGTTTTTGACGTTGCTTAGCAAAGTATGTTTTCCTACTTTGTCTTGCCACGATGCTTTCACCTTTTGGAAGTAGCATGAATATGTTCCCAAAAGTTCCACCTACAGACCGAACCTGTTGTCCACACTGTACTTCCCCACTTTCTCTCCAAACAAGGTTTTTCACAACATAATGCAGATGGGTTCGGTTTGGTGTTGTACATAGTATATTTCATTATAACAGGAAGAAACTGCTATTTTATTGAATAAACAGGAACAACCTGCCACATGTACTCTACGGATGCCAAATCTTTTAGAATCTTTCAGGTTTAACTTAAATTAATTTTCAGGTTCAGACAACAAAAATCTCATGCATTAGAGACCTCTTGCTTCAAGTCTCAAAATAATGAATCTTGTGAATACATCTGAATGTGCTGGCAGTGTTATTGCCAGAATATTTGGTTTCACTAAATTTAGATGAACCATGAAGTCCACTGGGTGTTTTACATGATTTGCATACAGAGGCATCTATGTCCAGAAATCGGATGATTACATCTGAATGTGTTGGCAGTGTTATTGCCAGAATATTTGGTTTCACTAAATTTAGATGAACCATGAAGTCCACTGGGTGTTTTACATGATTTGCATGCAGAGGCATCTATGTCCAGAAATCGAATGATTAATGGCCTCCTATAGCTGGTCTGATCCAATAGATGTCTGAACCGACTGGACTGAAAATGGACACTATGCTGGTTCATCTTGAAGAAGTTCAAGTAGCTGCCTAGATATCGCTTTTGAAACCACAGTATACCAGGCATGGATACAAGACAAGCTGCACAATTCAAGGAAACAAAAAACTTTTCCGCAAATTGCTACAAATATAGATTTTTGACATATATAATATGTCAAAGAGCAGAAGCTTCATGCCAAGTCACAAGCGATAGCAGAAAAGGGATACGGTAGGTTGAGAGGAGCTGCTCATCTTTCAACACTTTCCCACGACATATGAGACGCTGCTGTTCTGATAATACACACGTCACAGTCGCTATCTGTTCTTTCAGTGCAGGCACAGGCACCTATACCATACCATGGAAGGAGGAAAATGCTGTTATATACGTACATACATACATACATATACATATATAGAGAGAGAGAGAGGGATGAGATTCAAAAACAACTATAAGGTCTATAATATATCAAACTGCACATCAATCTTTCATTAGCCGAGAGACCAAATTACTTGTTAAAACACCTAAAAAGAGAATCAAGCACATAAAACTTTTAGATGCTAGCAAAAGACTTGCAGGCTTGAATTTAAATAGTGACTGAAAAGAAACCTGCTTAATTCAGTGATATGGCACCCTTGGCAAGCTGCATTGCAATTTCAGAAAACCCCAAAACTACAATTCTAGGTTAAGAAGCTCATAATTTGTTGTGAAACCTATAACAACAACAATAACTAAGCCTTTTCTCATACTAGATGGGGTTGGCTACACCCTAGACGGCAGAACCGTCAGTTACCTTAAATATGTATACAGGAAACCCCATCTCCCATGATGACTACCCGAGTTATCTCACCATAGTTTCCAAAATGCTCCTTTAGCTTATCTTCCGTTATCTCCCATGAAACCCCGCCGATGAACATAGGAAAATATCTCAACGCAAACCTTCTTCGCTTCCTTTTGTGTAGATATTCCACGCTTCCAAATCTGGCACCGACTTTGAAGTTCGGGTCTTTTTTGAAAAATGGGTCTGGATCCGTGAAGATTTATTTGTGTATTATGATGAAATTAGTAGTTGTTTACCGTTTATGTGTTTTGCTTTAATATAAAGTTGTGTACTTGCTATTGTCATGTACTTATGTTAATTGATGTCTCACTTGTTCTAGCTTGAATATTATATATAATATATAATATTATATACCCATGTCGCTGCACCCAAAATTTTTGAAATTTGTCATATCCCACACACATGTCCGCACCCGTGTGACATAGTCGCTATGCATGCTAGCAGTATTTATGTATGACACAAGAAGTATGACACATGTACATACACCACAAGACATATACATACACCACACAAAATGTACATATTTCCATTCAAGGTTACAAGAAAGTTCTGCAATTCTAGTGTATTATTTATTTTACTTTTCTCTATTGCTTGTTTCACGGTGCAGACTTACATATCTTCTATTAATAGATCAGGTTAGAGGCATTATGGTTTAACAAACTTTAAATGTAGAGTCCAGTGTGCAGATGGCACCAAAACTTCAAAATGCCTCTTGTTGAATTCAAATATCAACCATCAATCGTGATTGAGCTACGTGATGAATTCATGTTGTTTGGCTAGAAAATACCATTGTTTCGGATATATCTCAAGTAAGTTCCACAAAATATCATGTTGGTATTGCTGATTAACATATATTAGATCCATGTACATTCATAAAAGACGGTTCAGATCGTCACACATTGAAGAAAGTTATTCAAGCCTGATTCAGCTACGTGATGAATTCATGTCCTAGAATTTTATCTTTGGGAAGAAATTTTTGTTAAGGTGTCCTGTATGTGGATCACGTATACTTATACCTGTTTGTATATATACCAATGATGCACAATTTGGTCGCGATGTGGAGATGGCAGGAGGCAATAAATGGGGTTGAGTCCCAGTCTGAGGACCACCATGGTTGCTTCATATACGCAGTTGTACATGTATTTACCGAGGTTTCCATATTTATACCACGAGAGGTATCGGGAACACCAGTGATCCACACCTCTTTAACTGGATTCGGTTAGCATAGGAGAGCTTAATAACCTGATCCAGGTTGACCATTGAATATTATTTCTCTCCAAATTTGAATCATATTGCCCTGTTTGACTATGAGCTGCGTATAGTGCCATTGGTTAATCATGTTAGATTCAGTATAAAAATTTTAACCCAAGTCGATCCGCACACAAGTTTTTCTCCCTATAAGTATGATTCGTTTCAGCCTGTCATTCTTGTCCTGATAAGTGCGGTAACGGTATAAGTTTAATGGAATATAGATGGGACACAATCTCCATCAACCATTACAAGATAGCTTGCATTCAATTTTTTTGTTGCTTCTACTGCTCACATTTTATGAATCTGGTATCAGGGATGGTAAATGAACCCAGCTGCTGGTGGTTTTGTTGAGTTCAGCTTTTGATGATGTTTGGCTCGCGATCTAAATGATCCAAGCAAATGTGAACTCATTAAGCTTCATATATATGCATATGTACATATACATACATGCATATATGCATGTATATTTCTTACGTAAAATACCCGAGAAAACCAAGTTAATCGAACTAATTGGGTGGGCGTAGTGTAATCGAATGGATACATCATCTTTCGATCCTATAAGAACATTATATAAAAATTAGAAATGTGTGCTCAAGTTGTGACTGGAAAAACCCAGTTTCCCAGTTAGACATGCTAAAGAGCTTAAGACGAACAAGGATGAATGAGCATGAACAGCTTCTGAGCTTTCTATAATTGAATAGAGCGGCTTCCACTGTGCCTCGACCAATAACTGCTCACCATTTCGACATGATTGATGTAGAACCCTATTGAAGCATGAGGTAATCAGTTTGTCCACTCTACAACATGTTTGTAGCATGAAAAGATGGGGAAAACATTGAGAGAGAAAACAACAATAGGTGATACGAAAAGATTATAACCCAAGCGAATACCCATGAAGATTGATGATGACAGTGATGATTCTTCGAGCTATGCCTTGTATTCTTAATGCTTAAATCGGCATTTTGTTTGGCTAAAATAATGCTCCTTCGGTTTTCCTGATACTCAATTCGGCGTTTTAGTTGTCTCTTTCTTTATGATCATCTTCATCATAAATACATCTTATTTCATGAGATATGAGCATAAGAAGAGAATGTGATGTGAGGAGGTTCCTAGTTCGTCTTTGGGTGTTTTGTCTTATTAAACAAAGCTTGCTCTTTCTTCTTCTTGTTCATCTTCCGCGATCGTGTTTCATGGTGTTTCCTATTAATCAATATCATAGTTTTTATTTCCCTTTGTTTCTACGATGATGATCGCATGAAGTTGACGTTTTTCCACGGTGATGAAATATTCAAGAAGAGCTCAGTCCATGAGAGAGCCAGGGTCGTGTCCGAAGGCGTTGGATGCTAACATTACAAAGGGGATTCAATCGGATTCACAAGTAGAAATTTCTTGTTTTCTTGCATAGACACCACGCTTTTCTTCCGGGCAATGACCAAAACAAGAAAATTTCGATCCACAGGATAAGCCAACCACTCCAAGTACCGCCTAAAGCAAGCAGACTTATACCAGAAGACGGACACTTTTTTCTTTTTCTTTTGCCAGAAGCTGGATACGAGGCAATCTGTGTACCCATGAAAGATGCAAAGCTAAGCCGACTCCTGACTAGCTCAAAGTTGGCTACTGCCTTAATTGTCAGGTTTTAAAGTGGAAAAACAATGTGGTATATATATATATATATATATATATATATATATAGAGAGAGAGAGAGAGAGAGAGAGAGAGAATAAAGGTGGGGGAGAATTGGGGAACGGGGTTCTGGGATCGTCGTAACATTGAGGAAGGAGGTGCAGGGCTTGCCCACTATGTTTGCATGTCCCCAAGAGGCCCAGCAGCCCTTGTGAAGCAGTCCCGCGGTCCCGCCGACGTGGGAGCGTCCTACCCTATGGCCATCAACTTTTTTTCTTTCCTACTTAAATTCACCAAATTGTCCTTGAAATGCTATGAGCCGTTTATAGGCACCCGTTTCTGCTCGAGGCTCAAGTTTGTTACTGGCATCCAATCTTGTGCTTCAAACTTTCCTTTCTTGATTGTTTTGAAAGTTCAACTGAGTTGATAGGAGAACCGTCTGTGGCAATCCATGTGAGTATCCAAGAACTTCATGAACAGTTTCTTCTCTTGTTCTTTTTCTGATTTTTCGTTATAAAGTTCAAGTTTATTGTATCATGTTGATGCACTTTTGGTGAATTTATTTATTCTCTCATTCAATTGTTGGATTACAGGATTGGATGGAAGAAAATTTACAAAAGCAGATCGGCCATGATAGACAGGGCCTTCTATGTGAAAGTTCATCATGTTCAGGTGCCAACTCTAGACATACTAAGAAACTTGAGACAAGATCTCTACCAAGCTTGTTTGTTACATAGCCTAGTGCTTGATTGACTTTCTCGTTACGTGCACACTCCACCAAAAAGTTTGTGACAGAGAGAGATGTCCCAATAATCCCAACATATAAGTCTGTTTATATATAGACATACAACACACACACACACACACACACACACACACACACAGAGACTAATTAAGTTGTTTCATTTCTTGTCACAGGAAGGAGTAGAAATTTACATTCGAACAAAGAGACTCCCACCCTCCAGGTTGGTGATCTAATAATAATAATTTAGTGTCTGTGATCTCATTTGGAACTCCAAAGTTCAGTATCTATACTTGGCCTTAGGTTTTTTTCTGAAATTTCCTTCACTGTGTTATTCAACAGCATAGGGGCCTCAGCGGCGTTGAAGATAAGATGAATAAAGAAAGGCACGAAATGAAAACTTCGGGGCGAACGCCTGACTTCTTGGATATTGCAGGCATGGATTATTCTTTCGCAACGAAGAGCACTACAAACCACAACTGACTCAACGAAGCAATAGACACACAATTAGTTACAGAAAGCCCGCGATAACATTGATGAAATCACGCCGAGATCGAGAGACGCTGCTGTACCATACATTTACTTTAGTTTAGTTTATTCAATGAAGCACGACTACAATTTTCTCTCTGTATACCTGCTTGGGGAGAGAGAGAGAGAGAGAGAGGACAGGAAGCAGAAGATATTAGCGGTGTTGCACACAACTTATTTCTAAAAGTCGATCACGTCGGATAGATAGATCCATCCATATGGATGAAGTTGGCATTTGATCGGCTTGTTCATTACTTTAATAGCTGAAAAATTAGCACTCCACTAATTGCAAATATATCACAGGTATTTAAACATTTAAAACGTGTTCAATCAATAAAAATATCACGTTCAAACAACGAGAATAGCAAATCAAACATACCAAACAAGCTAAATTTCAAGTTTTAAGCATACATAGCCATTTAGGCACTAGAAATTAAGGCGATTAGGCAAAGTGGTTCTGCCCCTGACGGTGGTAGGGAGAGTGGTGGTTGGAGGAAGAAGATGGCGATTTTAATGGTGTGGGCTCTAATGTTCCCTGTGAAGCCTACATGTGTGCTGCGGATTATGGGGTGTACGTTGCCCGAAAGGAGCGGTTGGTCTGCGTAAGAATAAGGCAAATGGGATCCACTTCGTTCTCACTTGAGCTCATCCTCCTAATTCATTGCGGTGGCTTCTTTGCCTCCTAAATGTTGGAAATAGGGTTGGCCATTTCAGACAAACAGGAGAACCCTACGGTAACACGACCTGAAAAGTTCGTTTCCATGAGCGGATCTATCTTATGCGTATCATGTTCGTGTTGTAAACGAGAACCAAAATATAGATCGTGTCGTGAACACAACTTGGAAAGCTAGAATTTGAATTAGACCCAAGTATACGCAAGATATAACCTTATAAACCTAAAGCCTCTCACGCGTAGATAGATAGGATGGTAATCAAGCTGCTTCGAGCCTGAGTGCAGTTAAGCATAACTCAACTCGTTAAAAAGCTTAGCTCAAACTCGAGCTTGAACGAGCTACGATCTTCAGGCTTGAGCTGGAGCTCGAGTTATAAACAGCACTTATTTGTATTCATACAACACTTCAATTAATTTAGATCGAAAAGCAAAAGCAACAGAGATTTCATGCTTGACACGAAGCGTACGTTTATAAACAACAGGTAGGTTCAGCCTAACCCCATCTTGCATATCCAAGAAAAATGGTTATGCCTACGGTTTCTCTTGAGAACGAACCGTGGGCAGAAAGGTCATCCGAAAAAGAAAAAGAACAGTTCGTTCAACTTATTTGTAGTCATCTACATAAAAGCTAGTGAATTTGTTCATAGGACATAATCTCGAGATAACCCCATTTCATATATAAAAGTTTGAACTGGTGGAGAGGAACGAACATTCCACCTCCGTCGAAAATAACCAATATTACTTTCATGTAATTCATGATGTGATCCTCTAAAAATGAGACCGTCCAGTTTCCACTAGCTTGCTCTCTTGAGTTTGTTAGGTCGAGACTTCTCTTCTTTGTGGAGGTCAATCTCTCCCTTTTTATTCTTTCATGTTTCGATTCTATATGTCACGGGTAAACCGTCGCCAATCGCTGACGGGCTCTCTCGGGACCAAGCAAATCTTAGCGGATTTTACCTGAGTGTTGGGGTTTGGCCACCGACTTCCCAAAAGGGCGCGTGAGATGTCCCTCCCTCGAGTACCAAGTGTGCCGACGCCTTGGCACTCAGAGACTCACTCACACGAACGGCAAAGGCAAGGAGGCGGTTTGATCACAAGTGCACGGAAACTTGAAAGCAGGAAACTTGAAGGCAAGGAGAATTTTGATAGCAGAGACGAGAGTGCGTGCACCCACATGCGGAATTTTGATAGCAGGGCGTGTGGTGTGCCGCATCAATGCATCGCGGTAACTTTACACCTTCCGTGGGGCTTGGGGCAATATCGATGATGGGGCAGCCGCAGTGATCGCTGTCTCTTTTGAGCTGGTTGATGGGGCAGTCGCAGTGATCGCTGTCCCTTTTCAGCTGGTTGATGGGGTAGCCGCAATTAACGCTATCCCTTTTGTGTGAGTTGTTGGGACAGCCGTAGTGAGCGCTGTCCCTTTGTTGCCTGTTGGGGTCGTGCAGGGTCGGAGGATCTTGAGGCCAGAGAGTCGTAGCTCCTTTGACTCGCCTGACGTTGAAGATGAGGTGTTGTATCGGTCACTGTCTGCATTGAAGTAGAGACGTTGCTCCTTGAGGTTGGGGCGCGCATCTTCTACCTGAAAGAATGTCGAACCCAAGACCATGGGATGTTCAACGTCTGCCACAAAGAAGTCCACTCTAGTGCGTCAATCTTCAATCATGAGGATGACCTTGTTTGCCTCTCCCTTGATGTCATTTACTTTGCCCAGCGCGTCCTTGATGTAGGCGTTGTCCCAGTAATGTGAAGTCCTAATTGTTTTGCTTCTATTAGAGACACGAAGTTATGCGAAGCTCCCGAGTCGATCATGGCCTGGGCGTCTGTCCCCTTCAGTCGCGCCCTGACGTAGAACAATCCATCCTATTCCCTCAGTATTGGCACCCAGTTGCGCTGATCCTTTCCTTTGAAAACTTGGAGTGCACCGCAAAAATGCACGTGGTCCTCACCCTTGTTTTCCGTTTTCTGCGGCTCCGCCACAGCCATTGCGTTCACCCGCTGGGAGGATGATGCTGTGGGGCAATCCCGCGTATAGTGGTTCCCCTGGCAAATGTAGCATCGGAGGGCGGCCTTACCTTTGTCGCATTGTGGCCGACCTCCTGCTTGTTCATTTTGGGGCGGCCTGCGTTCGTCCCCTCCATTCTGCGCGCTCTCTCTTGGCGCATTGTTTTATGGCGTCGTGCCGCCATTGTAGTATGCAGGCTTCTTCTTTGAACTATAGGGTCGGTAGGGGCGTTCATCCTTCCATGGCTCGTCATCCGCCAGGCGCTCTGCCGCACTAATGGCCGAGGCCAAGTCCTTCACCCGCATCTGTCGCAGCTCACGCTCCGCCTCACGTGTCAGCCCGTTCATGAAGAATAAGAACCGATCTGCTTCTACCATAGTTACGATGTTCAGCATGAGGGAGGTGAACTTGTTGATGTAGTCGTGGATGGACTTCTCGTGTTTCAACCGCATGAGGTCTTTTCGAGCCAAGTACTTTGGACTTCTCGGGAAGGAACTGCCTTCGTATCTCCCGTTTAAAGTCCTCAAATGTGTCGATGGTGCAGAGTCCCCGATCGAAGTATGTGGAGAGTCGTCTCCACCAAAGAAGGGCATCTCCCTTCAAGAACGATGTTACCGCACCGATCCTTCTGTCCTCTCGTCAAATGTCTCGCACCTTAATGTACTCTTCCACTTGCCAAAGGAAGTTGTCGAGGTCTTTGGCACTCCGGTCTCCTAAGTACGGATCAGGCTTCGGGGTAATGTCATCATGCAAGGGGGTTGCTAAGGCCCCACTTGCAACAGCACGATCGAGTGTCCCGCAGTGCGCCTCGAGGGCTTCCAACTTTTGTTCAACGCTCGTATTGTTCCTATCGCGGCTAACATAACAGGTAGAGAGTTCTTCTACCAGATCTTCTAGATTTGTCAGTGTTTCGCCCCAGTTTTCCTTGAAGAGGCTGATGGCGCCACGCATCAACTCGAACTCCTGTGTTACGAAGGTTCGGATGCTGTGTACGTCGTCCCTCAAGGTTTCGAGGCTGACTTCAATGTTGGCTACGTCATTCTCCAGTCTACGTAGGCGGTTATCAATAGTGGCCTTTTCGATCGAGCGGTCCCTCATGCGGCTCTTGTCCGTTTCTTCATCTTGTGATGGGTGGGGCGTCTTCCAAACTTGAGATCCATCGCAAAAGAGCTTGATGGCATGAGACAGCGAGATCATTACAGCTCTGATACCACTTTTGTCACGGGTAAACCGTCGCCAGACACTGACGTGCTCTCTCGGAACCGGCGCTTGGCCTCGGGACCAAGCAAGCCTTAGCGGATTTTACCTGAGTGTTGAGGTTTGGCCACCGACTTCTCAAAAGGGCTCGTGAGATGTCCCTCCCCCGAGTACCAAGTATACCGACGCATTGGCACTCAGAGACTCACTCACACGAATGGTAAAGGCAAGGAGGCGATTTGATCACAAGTGCACGGAAACTTGAAAGCAGGAAACTTGAAGGCAAGGAGAATTTTGATAGCAGAGACGAGAGTGCATGCACCCACAAGCGAAATTTACTTAGTTGGGGTGTCTTCTCTCAAAATGAGAGTTTTTACAAGGGAGCCAAAAAGGCTATGTATAGTTCGCAGTTTAACGGGTTACATATAGATATAAATAAATATACAGGAAAACCAGTTCCTATCCACTTTGGCATGCTCACTCTGGTCCACTTATTGATTTTCAGTGGCACAAGTATAATTTGAAAAAAAAACACTCACGTTACACACACACATATATATATACATAAAACCGTCCATTATTTGTTAGATTGCCATCCACCAAAGAAGGAGCCGATACATGGAAATATACCTCAACAAGCATGAAGAGGCACATAGGGAGAAAGGCACTGCGGGAGACGTTCCCGTTTGCCTCGTAGTACATAAAATCTTCTCCAAGAGTGTAACCTCTAATTCCATATCTCTCTATTGGCCATTTGTAAAGCAAAAAAGCACATTCGAAGGTAGAAACTTTGGGAATATAAATTATTTAGCAACAGCGAAATGATGCCATGCAAGCTTAATTCACAACTTGGCTTCTTTTGTTACCTTCGTGTAAGGATCCACACAAGTTGATCATGACCATATCTCAAACAATATCAACCCAGCCATGTCCATCCATAATTGAAACGTGGAACATAAATGGGTTTGAGTTGACCTCCACAAAACTGAGCTATTCTTCAGTTTTGAAGATTGTAAAAGTACATTTATTATATTTCTCTCTATATATAATAAATGGGTTTGAGTTGAAACGTGGAACATAAATGGGTTTGAGTTGACCATCCATTGTTCAGTTAAGCACATTTATTATATTTCTCTTTATATATATACTTAGATACTATCTACCATTGACCGTGCTCACTCATGTCCGATCATTAGATTTCAGCATCATGAATGTAGTTTTGAAGATTGTAAAAGTATTTTGAAAATAACGATAAATAATCTTATTATACTCATGTAACAAAAAACAATGATTGAATATAAATCCATACAAAAAAGTGGGTGCAACCAACTTGACTCAAATTCTTACAACTTTGGAACCCAGAACTGAAACTGAACCCCCATGAGCGGTTATGAATGGTTGAAGGCATATATTCTCACAATTTGGAGAGTAAATTCAAATTCTCATGCTGGGGCAATCACGAGAATTTGAATTTTGTGATAGCTTCAATTAAGAAATGGAATTTAGAGAATGATTCTTTTTATGAGAATCGCATTTTCAGTTGGCAAATGCAATGGCTCTCGCTTTCATGTTTGCCTCACATAGACATGAAACTTGTCAATTAAGGATGTAAGATTGGGGTTCAAAATCTGATATTCCTTACCCATTTAGTCTGGTTGGTGACCCAACCAGGACCTGATTAACAATCCGATTTAGATTCGGTATTCAATATTTGCATTCATACCCAATACTCGTATCGTTGCAACATTTAGATACAAAATACAACCTCATCATTTACTTCATCTAGATTCAGTAGCGAAATATGACACAACAGACAACAACCAATAGCTTAGCTAGGGGCATGACTCACAAGTTGAAGGTCAAGAGTTCGATACCTGGGGTGTGCATCTAGCTTTAGCCTCTCCGCTCTACCGAAAATAAATATGACGACAGAACCTGAACCATTTAAGAAACTTGTGAGCTCATATTTGGTATGGCTAGGATCCAACCAGGATGTGACTACTCGTCTACCTATGACAGAGTTGTTTTAATTAAAATCCAGCTCCTATTAGAAGCCAAATTGTCATTAAAAGAACATAATATGCAAAAGGGTGGCCAAACTAAACAAGACAAACACATTTTGCAAAAGAAGAATGTAAACCTAACAAAAAAGCCCCGTCGAACCTGGAGTAGTGAGCTTCGACAGATGTGGGTAAAAGACTTGGCATCGACTATCAGTGTGGCTGAGCACCTAGCTGATGATGAGCCACGGAAGGATGACCGCACCCGTCGACCCTGGAGTCCAAAGAAACCTACAAACTACAATAGTGGCATGGTGCCATTCAATTATGAGTAAAGGGAGAGTGCGTAGAGAGGGGGGATGAACGTAGGCTGCCCCAAAATGAACATGTTGGAGGTCGACCACATCAAGACAAAGGCAAGGCCATCCTCAAGTGTTATCATTGCCAAGGGAACCACTATTTGTGGGACTGCCCCCACGGGACCAGCCACCCAATGGGTGAATGCAACGACCGCGGTAGAACCTCTAAAGGTGGAAAATAGGGGTGAATAACCAGTGCATTATTGCAGTGCACTCCAAGTGTTTAAAGGAAACCACTAGTGTCACTAGGTACCTATGCTAAGGGAACGAGATGGGTTGTTCTATGTCAGGGTGCGGCTGAAGGGGACAAAGACCCAGGCCATGATTGACTCGGGAGTTATGCATAACTTCATTTCCCTAACGGAGGCACGTCGGCTAGGACTTCACACTTTCGGGACCGATGCATATATCAACAACGAGCTGGGCAAGGTGAATCAAGTAAGTGGGGAGGTAAACAATGTCATCCTCTTGATCGAAGACCGGTGCACACGGGCATATTTCTATGTGGCAGATATTGATCACCCCATAGTCTTGGATTCAACATTCCTTCATGCAGAAGATGATCACTCCAACCTTAAGGAACAACGTCTCTACTTCAAAGGTGACAGTGACCAGGACAACACAACATCTTCATCGTTAGACGAGTTAAAGGAGCGACGACTCTTTGACCTCAAGATCATACGGCCCCTCATGACCATTAAGGGCACAAAAGGGATAACGTTCACTGCGGTTGCCCCATCAACTTGCATAAAGGGAACTCCCCAAGGATGAACATCGACCCAAGCCCCACCAAAGGTGCAAAGTTACTGCGATGCATTGATGATGAACATTACAGGCCTCGAAGTGGAACAAACACAATCAAGCCGCCACTGGTGCGGGAGATGGCTAAGACGTGTTACCGAGGATGGCAATGATTCGAGTGGGGAAGAATGTGACCCTTTAAACTGTGAATTGTAAATAGCCTTTTGACCTCTTATATAAACTCTCGTTTTTGAGAGAAGACTCCCGAAATAAATATAGTGTGTTGGGAGCACACACTCTCGTCTGCTATAAAAACTCACATTGCCTTCAAGTATCCGTGCATTTGCTTTGACATTGCCTCTTTGCCTTTGTCATTCAAGTGAGTGAGTCTCTTAGTGCCCAAGACCTCAACAAGCTTGACACTTCGAGAAGGACTCTCTCGTGTCGTTTTAGGAAGTCGGTGGCCAATTCCAATACTTAGGTAAAATCTGCTAGGACTTACTTGGCCCCGAGACCAAGCCCCGGTCCCGAGAGAGCCCGTGAGTGAACCTCATGATAGTTTTCCCATGACATAACGATAAAAATAGTTCTTCTCATAAAAACCCTGTATGGGTAACCGTTCTCCTCTCCATTTTCATCTTCCTCTTTGCAATGACGGGCTTACGAATAGTCTTGAGGTATGTTGTGACTCGGCTGCGTCGTCGCTCCAATATTTTGACCGGGTCTTAGTGGCGTCGAGCCAAAAGTTTTCATCTTGGTAATGTGTTTGAAATGCCATGTACTCGGTTTTCTTCGTCCTACCCACGTGCCGTATCACCTGTTAGTTATCAAGCGCAATGCACAATGTATCTAATGGTGCATACCGCCGGGGAAGTACCTCCTTCCCGATCCGTGGCAAAAATCACATGGAGTTGGCGCGCATAGGATGGCACAGTATTAAGGCACGTGAAGCGTACTACTCTGAACCCTAAACGCACTTTACACACGCAATATCGTTCGTATTCTATACAGCGCACAGCTTTTAACGAGTAGTGCATTACAGTACAACGCCAGCACACCAGTCACCCCCACGCCATTCCATTCCTCCCCACTCGCGAATTATTGTACAACCAAAATCAGTTCATCTCCTCTCTCCTCCATCCCCTCTTTTCTGCTACAACACAGGAGAAGAGGAAAACCAGCCGCTCGGTGGCCGGTGGACCTAATCCTGCCCACGGCAGGCAGCCATTTCACCTGAAATCCCACGAAGTCCACATATTTTCAAGGTCCAGTGCAGCAAGCCCGCCAGGCATCCCACGGACCATGGAAACGATTAGCATAAGGAAAAAAGAACCGATTCAGTCTTCTTTATTAAAGGGAATGGATATAAGAAAACAAGAAGGGGCTGTCACAAACGACTAATTAATATACAGGAAGGAAGAACAAAAGAAGGAACAAAGGAAAGAACTCCGCTAAAAATCACTCTTTCCGGTCATCTCTGTACAGTTTCACAAGCCAAAGTCTCTCTCTCTCTCTGGTCGTCATTAAGAAAAAACACTCCCAAACAAAAACAAAAAAACGAGGAGGGGCGGGGGGAGGAAAGAATGCCAAAAAAAAGAAGACAAGTGGTTCGTCTACAACGAAGACGAAGAGTTACCAGGGCGAACGCAGAACTCTTTGCGAAGCTTTTGAGAGAAAAGCCTGCATGCGTCCAAGCTAAGATCGACGGCTGCGGATAGAGCGATGAAGACGGCAGCGTCCTCCATGCAGGCGACGTGCTGAACGCCGATCTGAACCACTGGCTTACTGCATTTGCCTTCGCCCTCGACAGTCGAACCCATCACGAACCCGCGGAAGGCACAGAACGGCCATAGTCCGTTTCCGAAATCGCCGCTACTCCTGGGGCTGCATGCTGGAGATGACGAACTCCCCGGCGTCGACCGGCCGTTCGCGCTCATGTCAATGGTGAACCTGCCGCCCCTTGACATGCTAATGGTCGACTCAACGAGGAGGACGCCAGTGCCCATCCCATCTGCGATGAGCTCGAAACGATAACCGAGCGCGTCGGAACTTCCGCGCTCGCGCCACGCCTCCAACCTTCCCCATGGCTTCCATGTCCCGTCCGCCGGCCGAAGGATGAGCCACGCGCCTGGGTTTGAGCGACTCACTCTGTCCGAGCCAGGCGACGCGACGAAGGGAGTTACCATGGAGGCCGCTGCTACCGGTGAGCCAGAGAGGTCGTGGATCGTGATCGACCATCCCTTCCTCTCTTTTAGCGGCCGCTCTCTGTCGCTTCCGAACGATGCCAGCCAGCTTCTGGACGAACTGTTGTTGTCCGATGGAAGAGATCTGAAACAACGTACACAATGCGGATCAGAAACCACGGTTCGCATTTCTGAAGGAGTGACAATTGAGGAAAAGAATGAAGAAACGAGAAAACCAAACTTGGTCTAGAAACGAGGAAAGCCTAACAAATATCACGAACTATGAAAATCCACAAATGAAGACTTTCAGCAGCAGGAGAAAGGGGAATATAACTAGATCTGAAAAAAAAATTCTCGTTTCAAGGTGAGCAAGCACGAACTCAAAACCGTGATAAAAGCTACGAAGGTTTTCGTGGTTACATGACAACGTTCTTGGCCCCATCTAGAAAGCTAAGTGGTCACGCGGATTTGGAAAATCACGAAATGGAAGGACCCATTCCTAAAGAAGAAAGAAGCCTCCAAAATGCGAAGGGATAGAGAAGAAGGAAGAGAGGGCGAACCTCGTTCTCAAATTGCGGTCGGAGCCAGATTTGCAATTAAACTTGCAGGTAAAGACGGGCTGCCTAATATTTCCATTGATCTGAAGCACCTGTGGGCTACACTCCGGCTCTCCGTCGAACTCGAACACGAACCGCGGGTCAGGCTCCGCCTTGACGCTAAGGTACAGCTGCGCAGACGGTTTCGACGCGGACGACGAGCCAACAGCGAGCCAACCATTCTGCAAGACGCACGCCCTTGACTCAGCGCCCTGGAGCTCCAGCGGAAGCGATACCTTACCAAGCAACTTCCCGGAGCTCACGCCGCACGTCGTTCCCCTTCTTCCCGTGTAAATCGCAAGCGTCAATTTCGTCTTCCCAGCAAAGATCGATTTCCCGGCGAGCCGCCGCAACTCCTCCCGGCTGAGGTGAAAGCTGGCGGAAATGCCGTAGAAGTCCGGTACAGACGTCTCCGGCGGGACGAGGGGGAGCATAACAGTGTGAACCGGAAAATTCCGGATTCGGATTTCGCAGAAGCAAGGAGATGTGGATGGGTGAACGGCGGAGCGCGCCGGCCGCGACGCCGAAGCGATCTTGAGGGCGAGATTCCCTACCAGCACCCTCACGAAAGGGCACGGATCCATTTTTCACTCTTCGTTTTCCTTCGTGTCGTTCGTGGTTGAAAATGTGGGTTTGCTTGGCTGAGTTTCTGGTTTTAATGGCGGATGTTTTGGGTTTCGTGCGTGGAGAGAGAGTGGTTTCGAAACGGGGTGTCTTTGGTTGGTATTTGGGTGTTTAATATTAAAAAAGGAAGATGGATGCGATGAGTCGGGTCCAGGCAGTCAGCCATTGTTTATTACTGCAGTTTTTGTTAGTGACGACGACGGATACATACGTTACAGGCTGGAACGGATCCAGTCTGGGGCCCGGGGCCCCCAAAGGGAATCCATTCCTGAACCCATACTCAAAGCGTGCGGCGATGAGCTGTCGCACGTACGGAGACACTTACCACCCCTACCAGTCCTTTCCTTTTTTTCATTTGAATGAAGACTCTCTTTCCACGAGATCGTCACAAGGATACGAGTAGAAAACAACGCATAAATGATAGAAGTTGGACGTATATTTTTACTTTTATCCCTTACCAAACCAAGTTATTCTATTGAAAACTTGGTTCAATTGAAGCCTCTTAAGACTTTGGTTTCTCAAATCAAAGACCAGACGATAATTTCAAGAGTGATTAAATAGAAACCCAAAAATGAGTTTATTGAGGATGTAACATTGGATGCTCGTGACAATGGCATCGCAGCACACTCAAAATGTCAAGATGAGAAGGCCGTTGTCATGGACAAAACACACAATTAATATGAAAGAAGCCTTTGCTTATCCCACTGTTGAAAAGGGCACCCACTTATTTTCTATTCTGAACGTCATGCCCATGATCACTTATTCCTATTGAGGGAGGAGGCATAGTTTAGCTGAATCTAAAGTTGGGGATAAAGTGACTCTTAGCTCAAAACCTTTCAAGAAAACAACACCTAATCTGAAGTAGCAACAGACTAATTATACGTTACTGTAAAAATGGAATAAGTTGTTATGAAAGCAAATGTACATTTATACAGTGAATAATATCACTGTGTCGTGTCTACAAGTCCGTTCAAGTCAAGAGAGAGAGAGAGAGAGAGAGTGAGTTAGCTGAGCTGTAGTGTAGGTTGTTGGGCTGGGGTTGGTCTGATCGCAAGCGTCATCAGCAAAGGCTGGAGGAGGGTCGACAGCTGTTGCTGACCTCGACGGCCATATTTCCTCTTTCTTTTAAAAAAAAATGCTCATTTTCGGATTTATCTATTATGGGTCGGGTAGGTGAAGCGGGGAAACTCATGGGACCCACTCCAACACGAGCGGTAGTGTCAGGAATCTTCCCTTGCATCGACGGTGCAACGACGCAGAGGAAGAGTTTTTGGGTTTCATTCTTGCTGTGAAAGTAAATAAATTCAAGCGGACTGTCACTTGATAAGCAGTAAACCACTTGCTCGTTATCTTCGGAGTGGGCATTAATTAAGACGCCTTTTACAAAGATACCCCCTACTTTATCAGCCAAATGTCACGTCTGCTCCTTTATTTTTAACTATTTTCCAAAATATTGCGATATTCTACTAACAATCGCCAAAGACCACCCTTTCTTATCAGTATTGACAAATGCACGACTGCAATTTTCCTTAAGTTGAATGTAAGCACATGAAGCCCCCCACCCAGGTTGATGCAAAGAGAATGGCGAAGCTCTCAATTTCTTTGTAAACATTTTTGAAAGAAAACCTTATATTTATTGGTATTTAAAATCCTAGTCTAAACCACCTGTATCCCCCCATTCACGGATCTACCCTGAGTCATTCAAAATTTCGAAAATCAACCTAAAGCCTATAACTTATGGTTGAATACATGATTCCCTCCACCCTAAACCATTTGAGGGACTATTTGCCCTGCCACTGCAAGAACCGCAGCTAATCCAGTTAGAGATGGAAAGGCTTACTTTGGAGTAAGGCTCTTCTTCCGTGCTGGTTTCCTCCATTCATAGTCTTTCAATTTATATGATGTTGGTGACCAAGTAAGAGTTTAAGCATTTAACCATCGAATGGCTGAAAACTAAGATTGTCTTGCTTTACTGGAGGATAGTGGATCAATGGTGAACTGGGTTGCTCAAGCGCTGGGTCAATCGGGTTAGAACATCACACATATCCTTTTCTTGTCTCGAATAAAATATAAAAGAAACTCATGCATGACATTACCTTTTCTATATATAAGCCACAATAATTAATCATACATGCTTAAAGGTAGCTGGGCCCCCAGTTGCACCTATTAGGCTATTGAACCGGGTTGGAACTGCAACTGGTAGAACCGAATTGTATTTCCATTCCGGTTCAGGAGTCCAACCACTCTTTCATGGATCTTTCAAATGAACAAGGAAATGTAACCATCGTGAAATCAGACCCAAAACCAGAACCAAAGGAGGCACTTTATGAAGGGTTATCCTCTTCAATATACAATGGGGAGGCTCCCCTCGTCGCACTCATGACCTTTATCTTATGAGTCAACCCCTTAGCTGATCGAGGTATTGCTAGTCGTGGGTCCTCCAGCACTTCTCTTATAGGAGGCAAGGTGCAAATTTTAACATATTTAAGGTTAAGAAATACTTTATCCCTAACGTTAAATTTAGCTCTAGAATGGTGAAAACTTGGCTTTAAAAGCTTTTAGTTTTATCAACACTGAGTTTGCTTCTCTTAAGCATGTAAAATCCCAACGGTAATCGACTGCTGACGTCTTTGACTGTAGAAGACTCATCACCTTGGTGCTCCACTCATCCTTTGGTGTCAATGTCCTCCCCGTTACAATCAGTAGCAGATATACATTGTGCCGAGATGGAGCTGGAATTTCGAAAATCAACTTGAAGTTCTATATTCCATGGTGAAATCCATGGGCTGTAATACATAGTTCGCTCCACTCGAAACCATTGAGCAGGCTGTTTCATCCTACTTCAAAAGAGTTTTTAGATCTGCCACTGGTTACAATAGTAGGAGAGGAGTGCCACTGCAGCGACAAGTATCATTTGTCACAAGTGTTTCCTATATTTGCATCAAAGATGATATCCGTCTGTCAATTCGAAGCACCAATCGCATTCGAGTCTTCAATCAGAAGTGGAGTTTTCAAAGAAGGGTAGATAACCCGTTCTTGTAATACAAAGAGATGGTTTAACCAAACTTAACAATCGAAACATAATCTTTGAGCAAATGTAACATTAAGGATCTTAAACAAAATAGTTTTTAAGTTGCACAACGAGGAATATGGCTAGGGGGTCAATTCACAAGTTGAATGTCGTGAGATCGATACTTGGGAACGTGCATCTGGCTTCGATCTCCCTAAGGAAAGGAAAATAGTTCCTGGGTTAAAAATTTATGAGCACAAATTTCATGACATCTATTTGAGGATTGATTTTTAACTAATGTACTAAAAAATAAGGAGGATACTGTCGTATATATATATATATATATATATATATATATATATATATATATATATATATATATATATATATATATATATATATATATATATATATATATCTTTAATGAATGAAAAGATGGATCCCTACAAGCGTGGTTGCACGGGCGCTCGCCACTGTTTATTAAATATATATTGAATATTTTGTACGATAGCTAACTCGGCAGCTGTGTCACGCTTTTGGCCTCATTCAGTTGACGTGCTCTTTAGAGTTACCCACCTCTCCCTGTTTGAAGCCAGGT